>WNWU01000033.1:3645522-3661317 GCA_012654045.1 Ptyas mucosa | reverse complement strand
TTATTATTATTATTATTATTATTATTATTATTATTATTATTATTATTGTATAGACTTCTATAACGCTTCATAGTGCTTTACAACCCTCTCTAAGCAGTTTACAAAGTTTACAAAGTTAGCATATAGCATATCGAATATTAGCATATTGCATTAGCATTAGCATATTGGCCCCCAACAATCTGGGTCTTCATTTTATCCACCTCGGAAGGATGGAAGGCTGAGTCAACCTGGAGCCTGGTGAGATTTGATCTGCTGACCTGCTGAACTAGCAGTCAGCTGAAATAGCTGCAGTACTGCACTCTAATCACTGCGCCACCTCGGCTCTTCTACCAAGGGTCTGCAACCTTAAATACTCAAAGAGCCATTTGGACCCGTTTCCCACAAAAAAGAAAACACCGGGAGCCACAAAACCTGGGTGGGTGTGGCCAACTCTATGTCACTCACTTCCACCAGTCACATGATCCCCCCCCCCAGCCATGCATACCCAGCTGGTCATTAGGGCAGAGAACCAGTTGTTAAAAAACACCGGGAACCACAAAATCCTTTTAACATATCTTTCTCCCCCTCTCTGTATCTCTCTCTCTCTCTCTCTCTCTCCCTCTCTCTGTATCTCTGTCTCTGCCCTGGCTGCTTCTCCATCCCCCAGCCGTTGCCCTTACCTTCTCAGGCCCGGCGAGGAGTGACTGGGAAGGGAGGGCCAGCCAGTGGTGGGATCACCTGACAAGAAGCCACAGCAGAGGGTCCAAAGAGCCGCATGCAGCTCCGGAGCCGTAGGTTGCTGATCCCTGCTTTTACCATCCTGGACAAATGGTTGTCCGATCTCTTCTTGAAAACCTCCAGCGATGGAGCATTCAAGATTTCTGGAGACAAACCATTCCCCTTTTTCACAGCTCAGTCCCATGTGTTTCTAGAGATAAGAGACAGACTCCCTATTTGCATGATGAGCTTCTCTGGGTCCAGAAAAAAGAGAATGTATTGTCTGAATGCTTTAATCTGGGTACCCAACTCAGTCAACTAACACCCAGGGGTTGAGTTTTAGCTCTAGAAAACCCTGGAGTTTATTGGGATTGTTGAAGGGCGCAGGTAGATCAGAGGTCTCCAAACTTGGCAACTTTTAAGCCTTGTGGACTTCAACTCCCAGAATTCCACAGCCAGCCGTGGAATCGTGGGAGTTGAAGTCAGCAAGTCTTAAAAGTTGCCAGGTTTATAGAATCCTGTCCTAGAGAAAACCTATGTGGTACCTATGAGTTGGCATTGACCAATAGGGAATCAATCAGTTTTGAGGATTCAGATGTCTGGAGAACCTAAAATGTCAAGATGACAACCAACAGATGATGGAAGCCCCTGCCTCTTTTGACATGCAGCTTTAGCCACCATCTTGACTTTTTTGACCCCTCCCCCTGCAGAAACTTTGGAGGGGACTATTAACTTCCTTGGCAAGTTTGCATTCTAGTTAGATGTGCAAAACTCTCACTCTGGGTTAGCTTAGTCTTCGATGCACCCAGAGTCACTCCAGCAGTGAAGATGGATGGCATATAAATTTAGTAAAGGGAGAGTTGAATAAAATTAGGCAAACCCAGGACTGATGTTAAGGGTACCAATGAAAGAGAGTATTTGTAGCTCAGGGTTGAATTGTGGAGTCCTTGATGCTCTCTGAGCTTGCTTGTTTTTCTGCAAATGTTTCATTACCCAGCTAGGTAACATCATCAGTACTAAAAGGGAGTGGGGTGTGCCAAGTTGGGGAAGAGGAGGAAGAGGAAAGGGGGTAGGAGGAAGAGGAGGAGGAGGTGGAAGATGATGATTGTGGGCTCTTCGGTGCCGTCTAAGCTTGGCTGTTTTCATGCACACATTTCATTACCCAGCTAGGTAACATCATCAGTGCTAGAAGGGAACGGGATTTGCTCTCTGCTTATATAGAAGTGGCTTGCCCTATCAGTGTGGATGTGAGTCTTCTTAAGTGCTTCCTTTTTTTTTGTTTTTTAAAGGGTGCTTAGGGGTGTTGTGTGAATGCAAACCTCCCCCCCCCCCCCGAAGAAAGGACCAGCCGCAAAAGATTTAACCTCTCCATCCGCCACGCAGACATCATTACAGGCATACAAGAGGACGCCAAGAGGCCGTGGGGTTGGGATGTTGTACCAGTTTTATTGGTAAAATTGAACACGAAGGCTCACGAACGCTGGGACATGCTTTTCCTTTTAAAGAACTTCCACTGGACCTTAATAGTGAGCATCCAGTCGTTCACGTACAAACTTTTACAAGCGGATGTGTAGACATGCGCCTCGGGGGGAAGATGACAGCATCCGGGTCGGGTTGATGGGTGCTGGGCGAGGCACAGGGTACCCACGATTCATTTGCCAGCCTTCTGGGCTTTCTGTGCGGACTTGGTGACCTTGCCAGCTCCGCCGCTCTTCTTCTCCACGTTCTTGATCACGCCCACCGCCACGGTCTGCCGCATGTCGCGGACGGCGAAGCGACCTGGAAAACGGCAGCAGAGTTAGAACAGTCCCTCGGTTGTCATCCCCCGCTCAAAACAAGGTTGTATCATGCCGTGTGTGTGTGTGTGAGAGAGAGAGAGAGAGAGAGAGCGAGAGAGAGAGAGAGAGCGCGAGAGAGAGAGAGAGATGCTCCCGTCGGAGTCTGAAGTCAGAGTCTGAATCCGAGGGGAGTCAGAGTCTGAATCCGAGGGGGAAGATGAACAACTGACAGAGAGAGGAGAGTGGCTCCCCATTGGCTGTGGAGGAAACTGGGGGAGGGCAAAGTCAGGCTGGGCAGAGCAGGGGAGAAGTAGAACAAGGGAGAGGGGGTTCCGATGAAGACCAAGGCCCACCCACCCTTCCTCATTCTAGGGAACGCAGAGAAGAAGGGAGAAGAGAGCAACGTGGGTTACGTGGCTTGTGAGGGAGGAAAGGGCCCGATTCCCTTCACAAGGCACACCTGGGGATGGAGTTTAAAGGAGAGGCAAATGGGAGGGGCGGTTGTCGGGAACAAACGCCGAGTTCATCTTATGTTAACCGCTTTATCCGAGTTCCTGGCATCCTCCCAACTGGTTTGATTTACTGCCGTGCTACTTCACTTCTGGAACGCCTTATCTTGCTTGCCCTGCCGGATTAATTACCGGCTGTTAAGAGTTTTGTGGAAATGTTTTTCTCCAGACCGGAGAGTAAAAGGGACATTGGGGGCAGGGGTGAAATCCAAATTTTTTTACTACCGGTTCTGTGGGCGTGGCTTGGTGGGCATGGCAGGGGAAGGATATTTAAAAGCCATCAGAGGCTTTTAAAAGCATTTTTTCTACAACCTCTTCAGCCGAAGAGGTTATAGAAAAAATGTTTTTAAAAGGAAAAAAAGCCTCTTGACGATCAGGCAACTCAGCTGGGATCGTCAGAGCCTTTTAAAAGCATTTTTTTTTACAACCTCTTCGGCCGAAAAAATGCTTTTAAAAGTTAAAAAAAAAAAGTTGGCCACGCCCACCCAGTCACATTACCTCCCCAAGCCACGGCCACAGAACCACTAGTAACAAATTTTACATTTCACCACTGACTATTACCCAATTTGGGATAATTTACCTAGATTTGGGGAGCACAAGTCTTAAAGAGCATTGCAAATTCTGTGGTCCATGCTTTGCTGGGCCTGTCTTAAACTATCTCCCTCTCGATGCAAGAATTTCCCATGCCATGGGAAAAAAAAGTGACTTAGAACCGTTTTTCATACTTACCACACCATTGCAGCATCCCCATTTTTTTGCGATCGAAATTTGGACGCCTGGCAACGGGCTCATATTTATGACGGTTGCAGTCAGAGGAGGTTCGCCGTGTGCGCGCCTTCCGTGCATGCACCTGGCCTTCCGTGTATGCACGGCTTGTGCACATGGCTTCGAAAACATGGCTAAATAGGGCGGGTGGGTGAATACCACCAAACCGGCTGAATACCACCACTGGTTGCAGTGTCCTGGGGTCACATGATCCCCTTTTGCGAATCCCTCTGACCAGCAAAGTCATCGGAGAAGCCAGATTCACTTAACCACCATGTTACTAACTTAACTGCATTGATTCACCTAACAACGGTGGCGCGGAAAGTTATAAAACGGGGCAAAACTCACTTAACAACTGTCTCGTTTAGCTACCAAAGTTTTGTGGCCATAAGTCGCATAAGACCATCTGTATCTTGTAACTGCATTCACAAGGATTAAGAGCTGCAGTGGTACAGTGGTGAGAGTGCAGTACTGCAGGCTACTTCTGCTGACTGCCGGCTGACTGCAATTTGGCAGTTCGAATCCACCAAGCTTAAGGCTGACTCGGCCTTCCATCCTTCCGAGGTGGGTAAAATGAGGACCCAGATTGTTGGGGGCAATGTGCTGATTCTGTAAACCGCTTAGAGAGGGCTGTAAAAGCACTGTGAAGCGGTATATAAGTCTAAGTGCAAGTGTTATTGCTATTGCTATTCCGTTCCATATTGCAGGCAAACTCTGCCCACAGTCTGGAGTTCGATCCTGACTGGCTCAAGGTTGACTCAGCCATCCATCCTTCCGAGGTGGGTAAAATGAGGACCCAGATTGTTGGGGGCAAGAGGTTGACTCTGTAAACTGCTTAGAGACGGCTGTAAAAGCACTGTGAAGCGGTATATACGTCCATGTGCTATTGCTATTAAGAGAAGGAGCCAGGGTCTCACCTAAGGGTGGGTATTGGGAGAAGCTCTCAACACACATCGGTTTGCCAGGGATCATCTCCACAATCGCAGCGTCTCCAGATTTCAAAGATTTGGGATTGTCTTCCAGCTTCTTGCCAGAACGTCGGTCGATCTTCTCCTTAAGCTCGGCGAATTTGCAAGCAATGTGGGCGGTGTGGCAGTCAATGACGGGCGAATAGCCGGCGCTGATCTGTCCAGGGTGGTTCAAAATGATCACCTGTTTGGCAAAAAACAATAATAATAATAATGCCTAAATTAGCCTGCATCATGGTCATGTGATGCTAAATGGTTCTCATGTGATGGTCACGTCATGCGAAATGATTGTGTTGTCCTGCGTTCTTGGATTTATTTATTTTTTTAGCCTTCGTCTGCGGTGTTCCGTTTTGTGTTTTTAATTGTGAATATGTGGTACGCCAATGGTTTCTCAACCTTGGCCACTTTTAAGACGGGTTGACGGACTTCGACTCCCAGAATTCCTCAGCCAGCCATGTCTGCAAGGATATGTTTTAGATGCCTAAACATCTGGGTTTTTGCTGGGGAAAAAAATACATTCAAAGTTGTCCCAAAGGTGCTTTTTCAGGAGGCAACTGGACTTTTCTTGGTTTTTTTTTTCTTTTGAAGACGTTTCGCTTCTCATCCAAGAAGGTTCTTCAGTTCTGACTGGGGGATGGGGAATGGAAGGATTTGTATTCCTTGCAGACAGCTGGTCATTTGCATTCTTTTTAGAGAGTCGTCGAGGCCACTTGGAGGTTTATCTGCCCCTCAGGGTCACCAGAGTAGTGACACAGATAAGCCTCGTAAACATGGTTGTAAAACTGGGCCCAGTCACGTGGTGACTTGACTTGCAACCACACCAACTTATGAACAAAATTCTGGTCCGCACTGTGGTCGTAAGTCGAGGACTACCTGTACCAGTCAAATCTGACTAAACACATCATAAAAGCTTGGTCAATATTTGCTCCCTGATGGGATACAAATATAGCCCCAAAAATTAGTCATGGGAAACTGCCAGCTAGGCTGGAAGGAGGGATCAAGTGAGGCCCTAGCTCGGAATCCTTGCATAGCTGTAAGGGACATAAGCTTGACTTTCCCCAAGAGCCATGAATCCTTATCTGGGTCATTCCCAGGGAAAGGCAAGCAGTCTGGGGAAATTCTTGTAACATAGGTGCTAGACAATAAAGTTAACTGACTTCCGCTATACTGAAATGGCTCTGGTTGCTTGCTCCAGACAGTTAGGATCCGATGACGCAGATCTTCCAAATGGCCGCCCTCTGCTCACCTGAGAAGTGAACTGGGCTGCTTCCTGAGGCGGGTCCGATTTGCTGTCTCCGCAGACGTTGCCCCGGCGGATGTCCTTCACGGACACGTTCTTGACGTTGAAGCCAACGTTGTCTCCTGGCAGAGCTTCGCTCAAGGCCTCGTGGTGCATCTCAACCGACTTCACCTCGGTGGTAATGTTCACGGGGGCAAAGGTGACTACCATGCCAGGCCTGAGGATCCCTGTCTCCACACGGCCCACGGGGACGGTCCCGATACCTGTGAACGGCCACAAAGAGGGTCAGATCAATACAACAACCATCAGGGAACACGGAGTCTCCAAAACATGGGAAAAACTCTCCTTGATAGGTTGATCTTCAATCCCCATCTTCTTATTTCCAACCGTAGCATTAACCTGCAAACCTGGAAGACCCCAGTTTTGGTGGCTATTATCAGAGAATGCGATTTTTTAACAGGTTTTCATGGGGAAAAACAGTATTAAAATTATGCGATTAGAAGTCTGTAGAGATTTACAGTCATCCAGGACATGGTTGTCCCAAAAGTGCTTTTTCAAGAGGCCACTGGATTTTCTGGTTTAGAGCTGAAGAAGCTTCTTGGATGAGAAGCAAAAAGTCTTCTAAGAAAAACCAGAAAGTCCAGTGGCCTCTTGAAAAAAGCACCATTGAAATGATGTGATTAGAAGTTAAAGACTTATTTACAAGCAGCAAATTCCGTTGTAGGTTCTAACCGTGTGCTATACAAATGTACATACAGAAATTGCTTAATTTTATAGAGTTCTTTCATACAATTGTGCGGAACTGGGCTGGCACATTAAAGACAAAGGGCTAAATTATTTGCCCATAATGAAGGAGAAATGTAGAAGAGAGAAAAATTGTTTGAGAAATTAGAATCCGTATTTTTTAGATAGACAGATCGATCTCAAATGTAACCATATTTTTCTGAGTATAGGACACATCTTTTTCCCCCAAAAAAGAGGGTGAAAATCTGGGTGCATCTTATACTCTGAATGTAGCCACGCCCAGTTTCTCAAGGAGGTTTCAGAGGCTGAAAAAAGCATCAGAAACGAAGCTTCAGAACAGCACCCAAACAGAGCTTCAGAGGCTTTTTTTCTGAAGCTCTGTTTCGGAGGCTTTCAGAGGCAGGAAAAAAGCAAAAAAAAAAAGCAAGGCACTGAGCTCACAACCAAGGAACCTGTTGCTAAAATTCACCTCTGGGAACAGCTGATTGGGGGTATTCCGATCCACCTGCCAATCAGCTTTTTTTTTATTTTCCTCCCCAAAAACTAAGATGCATCTTATACTCCGGTGCGTCTTATACTCCGAAAATACGGTATTTGCCACCCGTCTTGTGATTCAAAGCAATATATTTAACATTCTCTTCTATTAATCACCAATATTGTTTATTCTAATCATAAGCCTATATTGTTTCTTTGCTTTTAAATTAAGAGCCATGGCCATTTAGAAAATATAAGAGTCTAAATATAGACGAGTCATTAGCATTTTTTTTTTAAGTTTCCATACGTATTGGTTAGTTCAATCATGAATTACAGGAAGTCCTTAACTTATGACCATCACTGAGCCTGGAATTAGGTTGGAGGTCTTGTCAGTCATTAAGTGGGTCACCACATGCTTTTCTGTGGCAGTCTTTAAGTGAATCAACTGTCCACAATGGGTGTATTTTAGCAGAAACTGAAAGTAAATGCTAAACGACGGATTATAAGTCAAGCTGTGATGTCTTTTTTCTGCATCTGAATAACAATGGAATGAAAAATGGAGTATTTTTCGGACTATAAGATGCACCGGTATATAAGACGCACCAAGATTTCAAAGAGGTAAGCAAGAAAAAAAAGGTTTTGCTGTCCCGGGACCCCAGGAGCACTCCGCAGGCCTCCCAAACTCTCTGCGCGTCCTGTTTTTTGCAAAAACGGGGCACGCAGAGACTTTGGGAGGTCTGCGGAGTGCTCCTGGAGGCTGGGGAGGGCAAAAACACGTGTGGGGGGGTTGGGAGGCCAAAAACGGGCCCGTTTTTTGCAAAAGTGGGGGCATTTTTGCCCTCCCCAGGCCCCAGGAGCACTCTGCAGGCCTCCCATAGCCTCTGTGCACCCCATTTTTGTGAAAAGTGGGCCCTTTTTTCGTAAAAACGGGATGCATGGGGCAGGGCTTCAGAAGTCCAAAAATGGCTGTATTTGGTGTATAAGACACACCAACCTTTCCATCCTCTTTTGGGGGGGGGGGGAAGAGCCTTGGATAGTACAGTGGTCTAAAGCCCTGTTATTAACATCAGCTGCCTGCAATTATTGCAGGTTCGAATCTCACCAAGGCTCAAGATTGACTCAGCCTTCCATCCTTTCTAAGGTAGGTAAATTGAGGACCCAGTTTGTGGGGGCAATAAGCTGACTTTGTATAAATATACAAAAATATGAAGGCTATTGCTTAGCGCATTGTAAGCCGCCCTGAGTCTCCGGAGAAGGGCGGCATATAAATCAAATTTAAAAAAAAAGTGTGTCTTATTCTCCGGAAAGTACGGTAGTTCTTTTTATTCTTCAAAGTTTGCAAGAAGAGTACAAAACTCTTTTTATCTTAATTTTATACGCTTGCTTCTTGCAAAAATGAATGATTTGAGGCTTGGGAAATACACAAAACGTTGCTTCCAAATTTACAAAGGGAGAAGCCAGCAACATTTCCGGGTCAAGTAAAAAAACCTAAAAAAAAAAAAAAGCAAACAGTTCTGCCCAACCTCACGTGTGCCACAAAAAAGTTTTTAAAAAATTGAAATGGGGAAAACACCATTTCAATTAAAACACCATTCTCAATTGTAAGAAAAACAATGTAATGACCGAAATCTCAATAAACTCCCGTGTTCTTTATAAAGTCTAGTAGAAACAAAGGGATTGCAATTTCATAATTCCATTTTCTTTTGAGTGGGTGTCTGCAAATAATAATATTTGGAGCTTGACTTGTTTGCTGGCCTGCAGAAGTGTGTTGCAGTAAGTTTTGCAATAAAGGGCAGCCTGCAGAAACGTAAAACGTCAGTCACAGGACCAGCCAAGGGCTGGCTTTCCCCCAGATGTTCACCTCACCTCCAATTTTGTAGACGTCTTGAAGAGGCAGACGTAGAGGTTTATCTGTAGGGCGAGTGGGGGGCAGGATTGTATCCAGAGCCTCCAAGAGAGAGACCCCGCTGGCGTTGCCTTCTTTGCGTTCCACTTTCCATCCTTTGAACCAAGGCATCTAAGCGACAAAATGGCAAAGCAGGTGATTTTGAGAGGCCAACCACTGAAAAATCCAAATTTATTTATTTATTAGTTCAATTTATATGCCGCCCTCCTCCGGAGACTCAGGGCAGCTTACAATGCACGTATAGCAATAGCCTTCGTTCTTTTTTGTATATACCTGCTTATTAGGGCTTTTGGCCCCCCCATAAGCGGTGTTTCTACAAAGTCAGCTTATTGCCCCCACAATCCGGGTCCTCATTTTACCTACCTCGGAAGGATGGAAGGCTGAGTCAACCTTGAGCCTGGTGAGATTCGAACTCGCAGTCATTGCAGGCAGCTGGCAGCTAAGTGCTACATAACAGCACTTAGTCCGCTGCGCCACCAAGGCTCACAGACACGTCCCCAAAAAGAGGAAAATCATAACTTTGGGGGTTTTTTTAATACGTAACTGATATTGAAACTTTTAAACAACGGAAACAAATCAACACAACGTAGTATAAAGTAGGGAAAAGAGACAACATTATTAGGAGAGAGTGAGTGAGTGTGTTGTTTGCTCCTTGTTTATATGTAGTAGATTGACCTGCCAGTATTGGTGGTGTGTGGGTTTCTCCTTGATTAGGGTATTGTTTTCTGCTTGATTGTTTGTCTGGCTTAATCCCTGCTTATCTGGGTTGCTGGCTGATGGTGGAGATGTATTCACTTGTTTCCTTCTTAGCGTTTTGCCTCCTTTGAATGGGGTGTCAATGTGGCTTATGTCTCTTGATGGCTGACTTGGCTGAATGCCAAGCTGTCAGGAATTGCTGTAGGACAGGGGTCAGCAACCTGTGGCTCTGGAGCCACATGTGGCTCTTTCATCCCTCTGCTGCAGCTCCCTGTTGCTGGTCGGTGCCACAATTTGCAGAGGAGCTTCCAGTTAAGTGGGGGCAGAAGCATGGCGTCCCAGGAGGAGACTCTATGGCAAGGGGCGGGTTTTCTGGCCGGCTCCACAATTGATAGGGCTTTTGCTTAGGACAAGTAGAGGAAAAAGGACACCGCACTAGGAGGAGACTCTATGGTGGGGGAACCGGACTTCTGGTCAGCTCCAAAATTGAACGGGGAGCTTCCAGTTAGGATCTTTGTGGCTCTTTGAGGGTTTAAGGTTGCCGACCTCTGCTCTAGAAGAAAGACAGGCAGAGCCTGGGGTGGAGTTAAGAGAGGAGTTAGTCTGGAGTTATTTATGTTGCCACAAATGGTCTAAGAACAGCTCCTCTTGAATTCCCTTTCTTCAATGCTGCTAAGCTGATGCAAGTTTTTCCTCTCATACTGAAGGAATCTCTCTTTTTCAAGCCCCTTCCTGGTAGCTTTTAAGAAAATCATAAACACTTGTTTAAGCCCATTTATTTTGGTCATTTATGAGATTTTTTTTTAACCCACCTTTATTAATTTATAAGTAACTCAAAGCAGCATTACATATCTTTTTTTATTTTTTATTTTATTTAGACTTCTATACCGCTTCATAGTGCTTTACATAGTGCCCTCTCTAAGCGGTTTACAAAGTTAGCATATAGCATACTGCATATTAGTATATTGCATTAGCATTAGCATATTGCCCCACAACAATCTGGGTCCTCATTTTACCCATCTCAGAAGGATGGAAGGCTGAGTCAACCTTGAGCCGATGAGATTTGATCTGTTGATCTAGCAGTCAGCTGAAGTAGCTGCAGTACTGCACTCTAACCACTGCGCCACCTCGGCTCTATCTATTATATCTGATAATCCTTCCTCCTATTTTCCCCACAACAAAAACTTCGGGAGGTGAGTTGGGCTGGAAGAGGTTTTGGGTGGCCCAAAGTCACCCAAGCAGGATTTCTTACCTAAATTAGAACTGTAACTGACCATCTCCTGGTGATTGGCCGAAAGCCACCCAGCCAGCTTTCATGCCTAAGGATGAACTAAAATTCTCAGTACCTGGTTTCTAGGCCAGCATCTTAATCGCTATTTCGAACTGGTTCTCTTTGCCACTTAAAGGGAGTGAAGAATACTTGCACTCATGTTGCTCTAGAATTATTGAGGTGCCTTGAGTGCCAATGTATTTCCCCATTCAAAGAAAAGGCTTGAGAGACAGTCAACCCGTGGAACAGAAGTTGCCTTCGGAAGTTGTGGGAGCTTCATCCATGGAAGCTTTCAAGAAGAGACTGGACTGCCATCGGTCAGAAACGGTGTCGGGTCTCCTGATCTGGCAGGGGGGTTGGACTAGATGACCTACAAGGTCCCTTCCAACTCTTGTTATTCTGAGACTGAGCAAGACTCTGGGTCTTTCTGAAAAGCAAAGACTGCGATCTTTCTAAGGCCACCTTTAATTTTTAAAAACTCTTTCGGGTAACCATCCAGATGTAGCCAAGCCCCAAAGCAAACTCGAAACGGGAGCTCCCTCTTTGAGTTGCCCCTCCCAAAACTTACGTTGGGAGACGGTTCCAGCATGTTATCGCCGTGCCAGCCAGAGATGGGAACGAAGGGGACGGTGGCCGGGTTGTAGCCGATCTTCTTGATGTAGGCGCTGACTTCCTTGACGATCTCATCGTACCGCTTCTCGCTGTAGGGCGGCTCCGTGGAGTCCATCTTGTTGATGCCGACGATGAGCTGCTTGACGCCCAACGTGTAGGCCAGCAAGGCGTGTTCGCGGGTCTGCCCGTTTTTGGAGATGCCCGCTTCAAATTCCCCTACGCCGGCAGCTACGATCAGGACAGCACAATCGGCCTGCGGGGGAGGGAAGATGGAGTGAGGGGTGAAGTCGATTTGCCAGAAGACAATGTTTCATGTAGTTTAATAAAAATGCTATACAAGCCATCATTGAGAATGGATGGGTGGATGGATGAATGAATGGATGTATACATAAATACACATCAATGGTTCTACCGGTTTGCCCCAGTTCGGGCGAACCGGTAGTGGCGGTGTTGGGAGGCTCCGCCCACCTGCCCAGACGTAATACGGGCGCTCTGTGCATGTGCAAAAGTGCCACGTGCGAGTGAAGCGCACTCTCAGTTCTGCAACGGTAGCGAAGATAAGTGGAAATCACTACTGATACACACACACACACACACACACCAGGAACAGGAAGTGCCCCAAAGGAGCAGATAAGAAGTCAATCCTAGAGTGGCAGAAAAATGCATGACAAAACAATGGAGATGAATGCTAGAGAGGAATAAAGTTGCATACAAGGCGGACATAACACCTGTAACATCTTCCCCTTTTCATATTTAACAACAAACAACATTGTAAAAGTATACATATAACAGGAACAGGAAGTGCCTCACAGGAACAGATAGAGGTAAATCCTAGAGTGGCAGGAAATGCATCACAGAACAATGGAGAGGAATACTAGAGAGGAATAAAGCTGCATGCAAGGCAGACATAAGGCCTGTAACAGACAACGCAAGCACAGCTCTAAGATTCCCCACAGTCCTCCTGTTTCTTGGGGCCATTCTAGGATTTCGTCTTTGTATCCACAGCTGGTAAATGGAAGGCTTAACTCGGTGTTGTTCCAACCTTGGCTGCTGTAAGATGAGTGGACATCAACTCCCAGAATTCCCTTTGCCAGCAGGGCTGGCTAGGGAATCCTGGGATTTGAAATCCACCTATTTTAAAGTGGCCCAGGTTGAAAAAGACCCGGTTAACTCATCATCCATCTTCTTCTGCCAGTTGTGGAAGTACTTAGGTTTCTCCAAACGATCACAGGCTATTTGAAGTCAAAACTCCTTCCTTGCTGGTGGGCTCTGTATCAGGGATGGGATTCGAAGTTTTTTACTACCGGTTCTGTGGGCGTGACTTGGTGGGCGTGGCCAGAGGTGTGACAGGCAACACTCAGCCTCCTGCACCCCCTGGGAGCAAAAACAGGCCGCGGGGGTGTCACCCCGCTCCCCCGCATCCCATTTTGGGCTTAGGAGGCCTCCCTGAAGCTTTCTGGGAGCGAAAACAGGCCTCGGGAGGGGGGGGACATACCGGACCCCCCCATGCCCCATTTTGGGCCTAGAAGGCCTCCCTGCACTTACCTGGCAGCCAAAATGGGGCATGTGGGGGGAAGGTTGGGGCCAGCCAGCAATTGCCCGAACCGGCTGAATCCCACCACTGCTCTGTATGTTCATACAACACACTGAATTTTCAGATAACTTAGTTAAGAGGATTGGGAGAACAGGGTCCTTTTGGGATGGGGCGGATGAAGGAATGGTTTTAAAACATTACAGCTCAGGAACCTTTAAGGGAAATCCTCTGGAACCGAGTGTCCTACAGACTTTGTTGGAACTACAAGTACACTGGCTTCCCAGCCCGTGTAAGAAATACACAAATCCAAGTAAAGCAATTTTTAGCATGTCAGGGGATTAATATTATCAAGGAGCAACTGTGGGCTCAGAGAGTTTGTTTCCTTGGTTTATCGCCCATCTCTCTTCAAGACAATTCAAAGTTTAACCAAACTTTTTTTTATAAGGTACTTGAAATGTTCAGAATTTGTGCTCATTACTTCTAATTATCAGGAATTCCATCAGACTCACTACTACTACTTTGAATTTTGGCATTCCATGTCCTATTCGAACAGGTTTTTTTATTCATTTTAAATATCTTAATATTGTTGTGGGATATTTGAGAATATTACATTCCTTTCCAGTCCACGAATGGAAATATAATAGGAATAATACCGATATTTTCCGCAGCAACGATAGGAAAAATATAAGGTAGTCCTTCATTTATCACAATTGAGCCTAAAATTTCTGTTGTTAAGCGAGACATTTGTTAATGTCATTGGTTACAGACATTTGACATTTGTTACAGACATTTGAACTGTACCCCCCATTTTATGACTTTTCCTGCAACAGTTCTTAAAATGAAGAACAGCAATTCTTAACTTAATAACAGGGTTGTTAAGTGAATCTGGCTTCTCCACTGATTTTGCTTGCCAGAAGGTCACAAAAGGGGAAATCCATGACGCTGCAACCGTCACAAATACGAGCCGGTTGCCAAGCATCGGAATTTGGATCACATGACCATGGAGAGGCTGCAACGGTCATAAGTGTGAACAACGGTCGTAAATCACTTTTTCCAGTGCTGTTGTAACTTTGAACAGTCACTAAATGAAATCAAGGACTACCTGTAATGTAATTTTCCACAGCAACAATAGGAAAAAAACGTACATATTCAGGATGCCAACGTGTTTTTAATGCCTTGGCCCCCCCAAAAAAAATGGCGCAGAGCACAGCCATTTTGTGAGCATTCTCTCTCAAGGGTTCACCCGAGGTGCTTCTCAACCAATCCTGCCTTTCTCTTGTAACTCAATGAATTCTAAAAATAATGGATGGATACCTAAAGCCCCACTTGTCCCCTGGATTCTATGAATAGGAGATGAGCTATTGGAGTAATCACCCTTGGAATTCCTGGGGGAGGGAAGACATTAAGACATGCTTGAAAAGTATTTGTAAGGGTTTTCGCGGCCTACAAGGCAGGAGTGCTATTCAGCAGGTTCTGGAGAACCGGTAGCAGAAATTGTGAGTAGTTCGCAGAACTGGCAAATACCACCTCTGGCTGGCCCCAGAGTGGGGTGGGAATGGGGATTTTGCAGTATCCTTCCCCTGGAGTGGGAATGGAGATTTTGCAGTATCCTTCCGCTGGAGTGGGGTGGGAATGGAGATTTTGCAGTATCCTTCCCCTGGAGTGGAAATGGAGATTTTGTAGTATCCTTCCGCTGGAGTGGGGTGGGAATGGAGATTTTGCAGTATCCTTCCCCTGCCACACCCACAGAACTGGTAGTAAAAAAATTTGAATTCCACCACTGCTGCAAAGAGCTCCGTGGTTTGCCGAAATACAGAAAATCAAGTTCGTAAACTGTCGTACACACAATACATAATTCAGGCAATCCTTGTCTTACAACAGTTCGTTCAAAGTTACCACGGCATTGAAAAAAGTGACATATGTCCTTTTTTCAAAAAAAAACAAACAAACAAAAAACAAAAAACCCTAAAGACCGGTCATGTGATTAAAATTCAGACGCTTGGCAACTGGCATGTATTTATGATGGTTGCGGGGTCCTTGGGGTCACGTGATCCCTTTTTGCGACCTTCTGACGGGGGAAAACAGATCCACTTAACAACCGGATTACTGCTTTTAACAACTGGAGGGATTCACCGAAGAACAGTGGCAAGAAAGGTTGCAAAATTAGGCCCAAGCTCACTTAACAACTGTCTCGCTTAGCAACAGAAATTTTAGCCTTAATTTGTGATGGTTAAGTCCAGGACTATCTGTACAGAAAATCAAGTTTGCATGTGGTCGTACACCTAAGACAATCCAACAGGATAGGGGCTTGTTTACACGCAGTGGAGAGCACTCACAAGTACTTGGTTCCAGAAGCTGTGAGTGCTCCATCACTGGAGGCTTTTAAAAAGAGACTGGGCAGCCATTTGTCTGAAATGGTGTATGATCTCCTGCTTGAACAGGGGGTGGGACTAGAAGATCTCCGAGGTCCCTTCCGGCTCTGTTATGGAGACAAGGGTTCTTGTCTCCTTACCAGGACAACCAGCAGCTCCTAGAACAGTGATAGCTAACCTTTTTGCCGTCGCATGCCAAAAGCGGGGGGGGGGGTGGTGTTCGAGCGAGTA
>WNWU01000033.1:3609374-3619545 GCA_012654045.1 Ptyas mucosa | reverse complement strand
GCAAAAATAAATGGGTAGACCAATGCCTGCAAAAATACATGAGTAGAGCGGTGCCTGCAAAAATAAATGGGTAGACCAATGCCTGCAAAAATACATGAGTAGAGCGGTGCCTGCAAAAATAAATGAGTAGATCAGTGCCTGCAAAAATACATGAGTAGACCAGTGCCTCCCAAAATAAATGGGTAGACCGGAGCCTGCAAAAATAAATGGGTAGACCAGTGCCTGCAAAAATATATGAGTAGACTGGTGCCTGCAAAAATAAATGAGTAGATCAGTGCCTGCAAAAATACATGAGTAGACCGGTGCCTGCAAAAATAAATGGGTAGACCAGTGCCTGCAAAAATACATGGGTAGACCAGTACAGCTCTGCAAGCAGTTAAAAGCCTGGTAGACCAGTACCGCTGCTAAATCCTAAAGAATTGTCACATGACCATCAAGCCACACCCCCAAAATAAGTCACGCCCACAGAACCGGTAGTAAAAAAAATTAGAACCCACCCCTGGTTTACAACCATTCGTTTAGTGACCATTTGAAGTTACAAAGGCACTGAACCCTAACCCTCTTGCGACCTTCTGGCAAGCAAAGTCAACGGGGCAGGAAGATTCATTTAACAACAGTGTCACTAAGTTAACAAGAAAAGTTGCTCGTCTTGCTTAGCAAGAGAAATTTTGGGCTCAATTTTGGTCGTAAGTTGAGGACTACCTGTATTTCATGGGGCAGGAATTGTTTTTTTAGGAAATGGGCACTTTATGACTTCATATTTTTTTATTGTACAGTGCCCAGAGAGGTTCTATGATTTTTTTTTTTGCTGTGGTTGTTATGTGAATCACCCCAGTTAAGTGAATTCAGCTTTTCCCCTTGATTTTACTTGTTGGAAGTCAGCTGGAAAAGTCGCAAATAGCAATAGCACTTATATAATAGACTTATATACCGTGTCACAGTGCTTTACAGCCCTCTCTAAGCAGTTTACAGAGTCAGCCTATTGCCCCCAAGAATCTGGGTCCTCATTGTACCCACCTTGGAAGGATGGAAGGCTGAGTCAACCTTGAGCTTGGTGGATTCGAACTGCCAAATTGCAGGCAGCTGGCAGACAGCAGAAGTAGCCTGCAGTACTGCACTCTAACCACTGCGCTATCATGGCTCACATGGTGATCACATGATCCCCTACAAGTGCCTGAATTTTGATCAAGCGATCACGGGGATGTTGCAATGGTTATAAGTCTGAAGACCGGTTATAAGTCACTTTTATCAGTGCAGTTGTCACTTTCACTGGTTGCTAAACGAATAGTCATACGTCAAGGACTGGGGAGAGAAGAAGAAAGTTTAAAAAATACAAATTGTACAAGAAACAACGGAGAGGAACTAATCCAGGAAAGAAGCAACCTGGAATTAAGGAGAAACTTTCCAACAGTGAGGACAATTAACCAGTGGAACAGCTTGCCACCAGAGGTTGTGGGCGCTCCATCACTGGAGGTTTTTAAGAAGAGACTGGTCTGGAATGGTATAGGACCGTGATGGCGAACCTATGGCACGCGGAGCCATATCGGTGGGCACGTGAGCTCAGCTCCAGCTGATTTTCGGGCCTTCTGGGCCCACTGGAAGTCAGCAAACAGTATCCGGACTCCAGAGGGCCTCCAGGGGGGTGGGGAAGGCCGTTTTTGCCCTCCCCAGGCTCCTAGAAAGGCTCTGGAGGCTGGGAAAGAGCAAAAAACGGGTCTTCCCCACCCCTCCCCCAGGCCTTCCGGAGGCAGGAAACAGCCTATTTCCTACTTCCAGTGGGCCCAGAAGGCCCAAAAATAAGCTGGCGCGCCGGAGCTGAGCTCGTGTGCCCTCTGATATGGCTATACATGCCACCTGTGGCACGCGTGCCATAGGTTCACCATCACGGACCTAGAGGGATTTTCAGGTGCCTGCAAAGGGGACAATGAAACAGTCCAATTTTTTTGCTACCGCCTAACCGAAGTCAGGAACTTAAAAATAACTCCCTGAATTGATGGCTCAGGTCAGCTGGGGGCTAAATTTAACCCTGGATGCCTCTCGGTAGGCAAATTGCTTGTCATCTCTCTTTAAGCTTGTTTTAAATGGCAGCGCATGCTTCGCGATTCCAGTTCAGAAAGCCCGGTGTCACTCATGCGCTTTCGAAGGCACAAGTTGGAAGTTCCAAATGCAGTTAGTCCTCGGCTTACCACAGTTTGCTTAATGAGCGTTTGAACATACAGAAGCACTGAGAAAAAGTGACTTATGACCGTTTCTCACATTTAATGACCGTCGCAGTATCCCGGCGGGTGACATGATTCATAATGTAGATGCTTGGCAACTTGGCTCGTATTAATGATGTCCCGGGGTCCTCCTCCTGTGATCCCCTTTTGCGGCCTTCTGATAAGCCGAATAAACGGGGAAGCCAGGTTCACTTAACAACCGTATTACTGCGTTTTAACAACAGCAGCGATTCACTTAACAACCAAGGCAAGAAAGGTCGCAAAAACGGGGCACAATTCATTTCACAAATGTCTCACTTAAGCAACAGAAATTTTGGGCACAATTGTGTATGCCAGCGGTGTCAAACTCAATTTCATTGAAGGCCGCATCAGAGCTATGGTTGACCTCGGGGGGGGGAGGGGGGAGGGGGCAGGGCCCACTGGGTGTGTGTGGCCCACTCTGTGAGCATGGCCAGCTTGACGCCACACCCCAAACTAGCTGGCATGTTTCCACATTGGGTAGATGAGGACGGTCCCGCGAGCCAGATCTGACCACATTGCGGACGAGATGCGGCCTGCAGGCCTTGAGTTTTACACCCCTGGTGTCAGTGGTGGAATTCAAGTAATTTAACAACCGGTTCTCTGCCCTAATGATTTCTTCCAACAACCAGTTTGCCAAACTGCTCAGAAAGTTAACAACCGGTTCTCCCGAAGTGGTGCGAACCGGCTGAATCCCATCCCTGCCTGGTGTGTGCGGTCAATTACGAGGAAAAGCTGGAATGGGGTCCCTTTCCTCTTTGCATCATGCCCAGAGAAATCATGTGCCCCTTTCCCACAGATGTCAGTCATCCTTACACCAGTGATGAAATCCAAATTTCTTTACTACCGGTTCTGTGGGCGTGGCTTGACAGGTGTGATGTGGCTTGGTGGGCATGACAAGGGAAGGATACTGCAAAATCCCCATTTCCTCCCCACTCTGGGGCCAGCCAGAGGTGGTATTTGCCAGTTCTCCAAACTACTCAAAATTTCCGCTACCGGTTCTCCAGAACCTGTCAGAACCTGCTGGATTTCACCCCTGCCTTAAACCCTATTTAAAAGCACCTCCTCCATTAGTCTCAAACAGTCAAGATAAAAAGGGAAAGAGCAATCTCTTGCCTTTGCTGCTGCTTTATCTAACTGCAAAGAGCTGCATCCCGTTGCTATGGAAACCGATGCGTTCCAGACTCCCCTCTTACCCTCTGGGTGTTTGCTAAAATCCTCTAATGCCCAATCAGTCCAATCATCGAGAAGGAATTGCTGGAGCAATAAAGCAAAATCTTTCCATCCTGCACTGGAGGCGGTCTCAGCCTGTCTGATCATTTCCCCGCTGGAAAAATGTCAAAGGATGATGGAGTCGCTGGCATTCGTTCCCCGAGAAAAAAAAGTCAGCTGGAACTGGGCCTACCATTGGGTAGAGAAGGCCATTCTTTATTCAGGCAGTAGGTACAGGTAGTCCTCGGCTTACGACCACAAATAGGGACCGTTGTTTGCTCTGGAGTGTTTGTGCCCTAAGCCAGATGTTCAGCAAAAATGCCACAAATTCTGGCCACGTGTGTTGTGACCCAGGCCCAAGTAAGTAGTAGGAAAATCAGTCAGTGAAAAAACAAACGAAGTTTATTCGAACAGCTGAGAATTACTTCATTCCCAGCGTCGTTCAAGTAAATTAAAGCAAATTCCTCCCAACACAAATTCCTCAGTCCTATCGCAAACCTTGGTCCACTTAGGCAAACTGCCAAAGGCCTTTCTTGGCAAACGTTCAGAAGTCACAGATACAAAAATAAATACAAGACGTAGACGAAGAAGACGATGAAGCTACCAATGTTGTTTTCCGGCAAAACCAAAACGCCGTTGCTGGTCTGTTTTAAGCCTTATGGGAGGGACCAATCATCTCTTGGCCCTACTCCCGAGTTGTCCTCTTTGCTTCAGCTGCTCTTGCCTTCTGCAGCTCTTCTCATGCGTGTATTAGGAACAGGCTCCTCCTGTTCCTCTGCCTCACTCCTATCAGTCTCAGGAGGCTCTGGAGTCCGCACCTCACTCCCCGATGGCCCTGGCCCCATCTCTGCCTCCGATGCAGAGCCCTCATCAGGCCTTCCCCAGCCTCCAGGACTGGCCCATGTTCTTCCTCAGCCTCATTGCTGTCCGACTCCGCCGGCTCCGCAGGCTGCTGGCGGACCACAACAACATGGATGTTGCAAACAGCCGTGAAGGCAAACCAGTTGCCGGACACCTGAAATGCGGTTGTCAACCCTGAAGTGAACCTGGCTGAGGCCATCTTGGTGGCTTCAGGGTGGCATCACAACAGAGAGAAGAGGGAAAATAGCTAGATGGGGTTTTGTAGCCAAAACAATAAAGTTTTCTTGTGGGAACCAAGGACATTCTCACAGGCGGCTGGCCAGAGGAGGAGCGAAGTAACTAAGCAACCGGCCAGCACTTGGATTGGACAGCGTGACCAGTGACTGGGGGGCGGGGGGGAGGGGAAACTTTTACTTTTTTTAATTAGATGAAAGCCGCAGAAACCTCAGAGTCCGCTTTCACCAGTTGTGCCAATATGATGTATCCAATAAAATTGTTCTTTGAGGAATTTGTCTGCCTCACAGTTCTGCTTTCTATGGGTCCATTATTTGAAACGCTGACAGCAGTCACATGCAGAGGTGGGTTTCACATAATTTTACAACCGGTTCGCCACACACCGAAAATGTGAGCGCACGAGTACCATCCGTGCATGCGCACGGCCTTCCGCGGATGTGCTTTGCTCACGCTCGTGGATTGCAGGCATGTGCGCGGCTTGGGAAACGTGGCTAAATAGGACGGCAGAGCTCCGGAGCAGCTGGGCAGGCCCACCCGTGCGCAGGTCGCCACTATCGGTTTGCCCGAACTGGTACGAACCGGCTGAATACCATCACTGGTCATATGACTCTGGAACCTCAGAGCCAGATCATAAATACAGGCAGTCCTTGACTTACGACTACAATTGAGCCCAAAATGTCTGTTGCTAAGAGAAACATTTGTGAAGTGAATTTTGCCCCGTCTTACGACTTTTCTTGCCACCAGGGTTAAGGGATTCACTGCAGTTATTAAGTTAGTAACACGGTTGTTAAGTGAATCTGGCTTCCCCATTGACTTTGCTTGTCAGATGGTCACAAAAGGGGATCACACGAGCCTGGGACACTGCAACTATCATAAATGTCATTTATGGCAACTATGGCAAATGGCAACTATCATAAACTTGCCATGCGTCCGAATTTTGTACGCTTGACCATAGGAGTGCTGCAACAGTCGTTAAGGGTGTAAAACGGCCAAAAATCACATTCTTCAGTGCTGTTATAACTTTGAATGGTCACTAAATGAACTGTCGTAAGTCGAGGACCACCTGTATGTTTTGGAGGGATCCGTCATAATTTTGAATGGTCGCTAATGACCGTCGTAAGCCATGGACTGCCTGTAGTGAAAAGATTTCCCTGTAATTCGATCTTTTAATGAGATAAATAGCTTGGTTTATTAATCCGCTGATTAATTAAGCTGCCCAGAGTTACCGTGTGGCAAGATGTACAGCTAATACATTTTACAAATAAATATTTACAAATAAATACAAATAAATACAAATAAATAAATGTTCGCCTTTCCCCCTTGCGCACCTGTGTTGGAAATGATTTCCGATTCTCATGCTCAAATGCTTTAAATGTCAATGACTTTATGGTAACTTAAAGAGATATTCAAAATAAAAGCAAAACAGCCTTAAATTACAGGTACTGTAGTTCTCAACTTACAACCAATCGTTAGTGACCAAAGTTATGACGGCCCTGAAAAAAGTGACTTATGGCCATTTTTCACACTTACAACCATTGTAGCAAGGTGATCAAAATTCAGACACTTAGCAGCTGGCATCTATTTATGATGATTGCAGTCATGTGATCCAGTGGTGGGTTTCAAATTTTTTTATTACTGGTTCTGTGGGTGTGGCTTGGCGGGCGTGGCAAGGGAAGGTTACTGCAAAATCCTCATTTCCTCCCGATCAGCTGGGACTCGGGAGGCAGAGAATAGATGGGGGCGGGGCCAGTCAGAATTTTTACTACCGGTTCTCCAAACTACTCAAAATTTCCGCTACCGGTTCGCCAGAACTGGTCAGAACCTGCTGAAACCCACCTCTGATATGATCCCCTTTTGCGACCTTCCGACAAGCAAAGACGATGGGGGAGCCAGATTCACTTAACAACCGAGTGATTCACTTAACAACTGAGGCCAAGAACGGTCGTAAAATGAGGCGAAACTCATTTAACAACTGTCTGGATTAGCAACGGAAATATTTGGGCTCCATTGTGGTCGTAAGTCGAGGATTTGTTTGAAAGTCAAAAGCAGAAGAAAACGGTCCGTGTTTTGTTCCGTATAAATATTCCGAGGCAGCAAGATAACAATAGCAGGCTCTGGCATTTTAAATCCCAGGACTATTTTTCCGCCATTTCACATAAATTAGCCAATGGACCAATTGTTCGTGGGAACAATCTCTCTTTCACGCAGAAAACATCCACCTCGGGTTTGGAAACAGAGAGTGCATTCTTGCGGGACAAATACCCTCCCTGCTCTTAAACACTGCATTACTGTTTAACATGTACTTCTCATTTTATTATTTATTTATTATTTATTAGCTCAATTGATATGCCGCCCTTCTCCGGAGACTCAGGGAGGCTTACAATGCGTTAAGCAATAGCCTTCATACTTTTGAATATACCTGCTTAGTAGAGCTTTCGCCCCACCTCCCCCCAGTGGTGTTCTTTTTTTATACAAAGTCCGCTTATTGTCCCCACAATCCGGGTCCTCATTTTACCTACCTCAAAAGGATGGAAGGCTGAGTCAACCTTGAGCCTGGTGAGATTTGAACTTGCAGTAATTGCAGGCAGCTGGTGCTATTTATCAGCACTTTAGTCTGCTGCACCACCAAGGCTCTTTTTAGATCCTTTCTCTGCAGATGTAATAGAATTGGTGTGGCAGTGTGGAAGTTAGTTATTTTTCTAACCCCCAAAATGCAATGCGTGCATGCCCCCCATGCATGCACTGCGCCCCCCCGCATGAATGCGCAGCCCCCTGCATGCGCCCCGCCCTTGCGCATATACAGCAGAGACCCGATGAACAGCTGACCGGCAGGAGGCGCATACACATGTGCGGCGGAGCTGAACTGGGGCGACGGCTCACGTGCCCACAGAGAGGGTGCTGCGCTGCGTGCCACCTGTCACGCATGTGCCATAGGTTTGCCATCATGATCCTATACCAGTGATGGCTAACCTTTTCTGGACCAAGTGCCCAAAGCACTGTGTGCATGCGCGAATGCATGAGCACATGGGCAAACCCCCAAAATGCAATGTGCATGTGGTCCCCGTGCATGCACGCATGTCCTGCGCATGTTCCCCACCTCCCCGTGCATGCATGCATGCCCCCCCGCACATGCCCTGCCCCCCTGTGCATGTGGGCGCCCCAGCCACCCACGCATATGCAGCAGAGGCCCGAAGACCAGCCGCCCGTGCATGCATGGCGGAGCTGAACTGGGGTGTCTGGCACGCGCGCCATTGGTTCGTCATCACGGTCCTATACTATTTCAGACAAGTGACTGTCCAGTCTCTTCTTAAAAACCTCCAGGAAATGTACAGGTAGATCTCAACTAACGATCACAACTGAGTCCAAAATTTCTGTTGCTAAGTGAAACACTGTTGAGTGAGTTTGCCCCATTTTACGACCTTTCTTGCCAGGTTGATAAGTAAATCACCGTAGTTGTTTAAATCAGTCAAACTGCGGTTAAGTGGCAATGCGGCTTCCCCATTGACTTTGCTTGTCCCATGGCCCCTGCAACCGTCATTAATGTGAATTGCCCAAGCGTTTGAATTTTCATCACGTGAGCATGGGGATTGCCGTCACGGTCGTAAGTGTGAAAATCGGTCGTAAGTCATTTTTTCCACTGCCGTTGCAACTTTGAACAGTCGCTAAACGAACGGTTGTAACTCGAGGACTACCTGTATGGGCATATGACAGCAAAACCCCACATTAGAAGGGGGGACTCTTTTCCTTGTGTTTTCGCCAGTCCCACAAGAGACGGCAGATTGTAAAGGAAGACTAAGGAGACACCTTTGAATTAGACCCAAAAATATTTCTTCTGGGAATCCTAAAACATTGTACGCAAGAAAGAAGAAATACCTCACGATACATATAATAACAGAAGCAAGAATATCCTTCGCCCAACACTGGAAAGAGAAGAAATTGCAGCCTGAAGAGCACATAATTAGAAAAATACTGGAATGTGCCGAATTGGATAAATTAACATTACAGATAAGAGATAGAGAGGAAACGGATTATTACAGTGTATGGGACATGTGGTATGAGTGGCTAGAGAAAAGGAAATCAAAGCAAAGCTCGTGAGAGCTTAAAGTGAAATTGGACAGTTAGCTAAGATAAGTAAATGGAAAAGATTGGTACTACCGGTGGTGATTAATGAATAGGATTTAAGAAGCAAGTAGGCAAATAAAGACATAACTACCATGGGTATAAGAATGCTATACGGGTAGTACCCTTCAATCTAATTTTGAACAAGAAGGTTATTCCATGTAAATAATGATGTAAATATTATCTTTATGTATATTGACACTACAAAACCGGAAACGTTGAACTGTATTGTCATTTTGCAACAATAAAAGCATATATATATATATATATATATAAAAGGAAGACTAAGAGTATGGGTAGTCCTCGACTTATGACCACAATTGAGCCCAACATTTCTGTTGTTAAGTGAGACATTTGTTTAGTGCAGGGGTCAGCAACCTGCGGCTCTGGAGCCGCATGCGGCTCTTTCACCCCTTTGCTGCGGCTCCCTGTCACTCAAAATATGCGTCACAACCGTCAATGTGCGACACTCGCCAGCACGCGATTTGTTGAGCTTTTCAACCCCCGGTAGGCCAACCATGGATAAATCCAAGAAAAGAAAAGTTTCAGAAGAAAACGTAACGTTTAATTCAACTACATATGCTAGTTTTGTGGCCGCTCAAGAAATAGTCAGATATAGGAAGGATTTTGTGGCTCCTGGTGTTTTCTTTTCTGTGGGAAACGGGCCCAAATGGCTCTTTGAGTTTTTAAGGTTGCAGACTCCTGGTTTAGTGAGTTTTGCCCCATTTCACGACCTTTCTTGCCAAAGTTGTTAAGGGAATCAAAGTTGTTAAGTGAGTCTGGCTTCCCCTATTGGCTTTGCTTGTCAGAAGGTTGCAAAAGGGGACACAGCAATGGTCGTAAGGATGAGATGCCAGCTGGCAAGCATCTGAATTTTGATCACATGATCGTGGGGATGCTGCAACGGTCGTAAGTGTGAAACATGGTCATGTCACTTTTTTTCAGTGCTGGTGTAATTTTGAACGGTCACTACATGAACTGTTGTAAGTCGAGGACTACCTGTACTTTTAGAGAGATGGGCTAGAATAGCAGAATCTTGCAAGATGGATGGTGGGTTTCCTCCCCCTGCTTATACCTCTGTGAATCGGGGGTGGGGGAGGGGGTGGGGCATCTCTCTTAGGAGCTTCCAAAAGTTACGGATATTCTGGATTTTAAAAAATGGTTCACTCCCTTCGACCTAGGAAACATGGGCCAAATTTCCATTCATTATTATTTATTTTTATCCTGCCTTTATTATTTTTACAAATTAGTCAAGGCAGCAGACATACCTAATATGCCTTCCTCTTCCTATTTCCCCCACAACAACCCTCTAAAGTGGGTGGGGGCTGAGAGAGAGAGAGACTGGCCCTAAGTCACCCCTCGTGCTTTCAAGTCAAAGGGAGAATTAGAACTCACAGTCTCCTGGTGATCGAGCCAAAGTTACCCCTCGTGCTTTCACGCCAGAGGGGGAACTAGAATTCTCAGTCTCCTGGTGATCGAGCCAAAGTCACCCCTCGTGCTTTCACGCC
>WNWU01000033.1:3586587-3609364 GCA_012654045.1 Ptyas mucosa | reverse complement strand
AAGTCACCCATTCTGCTTCCATGCCAAAGGGAGAACTAGAACTCACAATCTCCTGGTGATCGGGCCAAAGTCACCCATTCTGCTTCCATGCCTAAGGCAGGAGTCAGTCCCCTACTTTCTGGCTAATCCACCTCACAGGGTTGTTGTTGTTGTTGTTGGGAAATAGGAGGAGGAAGGAGTATTGGTATGTTCTCCACCTTGAGCACATAAAGTAAGCACAAAAGCAGGATAAAAATCTAATACTAAAATAAAAAATAAAATAGAAACAGCCCCTGTCAACATAGGGACCTCCAGTAGGGGGCTGCAGAGAGAGAGAGAGAGAGAGAGAGAGAGAGATTCTTGCAGATCCTCCACTGTCCCCGAGGCGGCTTCTCTCTTAGCTCCTCCGAAGCGAGGCCGGGCTCCCGTGGCTCACCGAGCGGCCGCAGGAGGGCGAGATCGGCCCGTGGAGCGGAGGCGCGGGGCAGGGCTTCCCCCGCCGCCGCCGTCGGAGAAGGGAGCGTGGCCTGAGCTGACGCAGGCAACCCGCCCAGGCTCTGCCTATAAAAGCCGAGCGCGGCGCCCTCCGCCTTTAAACCATCATCGCCTGCGTGTTTGTTTAGTGGTCGTGGAGACTCGCAGCAGCTCCTTCGCAAATGGGCTCGCCCGCCTAGCGGTTGCCTTCCTGAGCCAGGTCACCTGTGGTCTCAAGCCGTCGGGATTCTGCTGGGCGCAGCACTAAGACTTCAAGGTAAAAGGCTTCTTTGCAAACTCTTTCCCCCTCCCCCCGAGTTTTCTGGGCTTCGGTCCCTTCCTCCGGCAGGATTCCCACGTTGATGTTGGGGTGTACGTGTGTGTGTGTGTGTGTGTGTGTGTGTGACTGAAAGAGAGTGGGGGAGGATCTTTCTCGCGCGTGGAAGCCCCTGGCGCACAAACGCCGTTCACTTGCTCGGGAAAGCGCGAGGGGGCTGCGTTCCCACGATGCCCTAAACTCGACCCGTGTCAAGCACGGGGATGCGTTGCGCAGCGATGGTGGGGAGCGGGGTGCGGAATCGGACCCCTCTTAGGTTGAAGGGAGGCTCGGGACCAGGGTTGGACTCGAAAAGGAGAGGGGGGGGGGGAGGAAACGTGCCAGGCGAATCCCACTTTGTGGCACACGGTCACAAACCGGGGAATCGTCAAAAGCCCGGCCATGTTTTCGGACCTCTTCCGGTTTGGCTCCGTAGCTTTTATACAATAAACATTTGATAACAATAAAATAAATAAAGGGCCTACCGTCCCTGTTCTAATATTCCTTTTTACTTACTCTTTTCGTGTATTCAAATTATGTTTATAGTTTTAGTTGTTATATATGCTTGACAAAATACACAACGATACTATAAATGTTCTGGTTTGAATGCGACTTGTGAGGAGTAAGGATCCGGGAATTGGGGGCGGGAATTGGGGGTCTTAGGGATCGTGCTTACGGAATGGGGGTGGGGGGGAGAAGATGCGCGTTACTCACGCCTAACTACTCCGGAGTAAATCTTAAGGAAGTTCGACTGGGTTTCCTCCCGTTGCGAAACGCGTCTTTGACAAGTCCCAGCCGAAGTCCCGTGAACTTCGCTTTGGATTCGACTCAAGATCATTCTTACCACCTTTAGGATCGGGGCTGGGTAGTATTACTACTACTGTAGTAGTGGAAGGAGAAAACGATCGCTCCGTTGGGGTTACGTTTGGGGCTGGGGAAGGAGGGGGAGCGCCCGTTGGGTCGGTCTCTTCTGTTTTGTTTAGAAACTAAATAAAAGAAACGTGTTGCTTTGGCTCAGCGGTGGTCGTCCCCAGCCTAGCCGGCGACACGTGTCGTCTTTTTTTTTCTCACGCTTTCGCGACCCTTCCCCCCCACCCCCACCCCCCGGGATCGGAAAAGAGAACGTGTGCGACCCGAACGTTCTGAGCTTTCATCCAACGTTCCATTCCGGCCCTCCGCGTTCCATGCGATGTCTCAGCGTTCTATCCGATGTCTCAACGTTCCATTCGGGTTTCCGCTTTTCTTGCCAGCCGTCAAAAGCCACCGGGGGTGGGTTTTTTTAAGGGGGGGAGGGGAGAATGGAGTGGAATGTTTATTTATCAAGGTTATTTTACCTCTCTAAATCCGTTCTCTGGCTGCTCGCCAGGATGGCAGCCTTGTTTACTCCCCCCCCCCTCCACCTTTATCATAATGTTAATAATTAATTCGGGTTATATCGGAAAGAAGTATTTTTAGTGATTCTTATCCGGCAGCTTCGTTTGTTTGGCTGACGGCTTGTCTGGTGGTGGCCATATTGGCCCCTAAAATAGTGAAAAACCGAGGACTAAACAATAATAAAAAATGCTAACTCTCAGCTCTTTTGAGTTTTACGTTACAGCTAAACAAAAATAACAAAAAAAAAAACCCCTGCGTTCTCTTCACCCAGTGCTACCGCAGGGCGTAGGAAAAACACACATTTTTGCCTGTTTTGCTTAAATGCAAAGGCTGTGCTTTAAAAAAAAAAAAGGGCAGTTTCTTAAAGTAAGCAGGCGGGTAAGCCAGTTTATTCCGGTTTTTCAGATCAGAGGTTTCTAGCCTTTAAGTCAAACAAAAGGCACGCAAGTGAGCCAAGAATTGAGTATTTCAGCCTCCCCTTTTCACTCGGCTGCATTTAAGAGTCAAACTGGAAGATCATTATTTTTAAGTTATCTTTTTCTAATGGTAAATTGAGCGCATGCATGCTTCAATCTCTCGGGAGTGTTTAAAGAAAACAAGGACTGGGGGACAGACGGACATTTGAAAGGTTGCCACAAGGAAGAGGGGGGGTCCATTTATTTTCCAAAGCACCGGAAGGCAGGACAAGAAACTATGGATGGAAACTCATCAAGGAGAGAAGCAACCTGGAATTAAGAAACTTCTAATAGGACAATTAACCGGTGGAACAGCTTGCCACCAGAAGTTGTAGGTGCTCCAACACTGGAGATTTTTAAGAAGAGACTAGACAGCCACTTGACTGAAATGATATAGGGTGTCCTGCTTGAGCAGGGGGTTGGACTAGAAGACCTCCAAGGTCCCTTCTAGTTCTATTCTGATTAATATTATAGCCCTAGGCAGGTGATTGTATGTTTGTTTTCATCTTTGTGTCAGTTCTGACTGGTACAAACCAGTAATATATCATTAAGAGCGTTGGTGGTGCAGCGGACTAAAGTGCTGTTAAGTAGCACTTAGCTGCCTGCAATTACTGTGAGTTCAAATCTCACCAGGCTCAAGGTTGACTCAGCCTTCCATCCTTCCGAGGTAGGTAAAATGAGGACCTGGATTGTGGAGGCAATAAGCTGACTTTGTATAAAAAAAGAACACCGCTTTGGGGGGGGGGGCCCGAAAGCCCTACTAAGCAGGTATATACAAGGTTATTGCTTAATGCATTGTAAGCCGCCCTGAGTCTCCGGAGAAGGGCGGCATATAAATCGAACCAATAAATAAATAAATAAACACTGTTCAAAAACAAAAAGGAAGATGTGGGTGAAGGTGGGGGAGGAGAAAAGGAAAAAACCAATAAAATTTGTTTAAAAATAATAAAGAAACAAACAAACAAATAAATGCATGCATGCATGCCAAGTGCCTGAATTTTGATCAGGCACTTGGGGATGCTATGACGGTCATAAGTGCGAGGACAAGTCATAAAGTCACTTTCTCCAGTGCCTTTGTAACTTCAAGCGATGGCTAAACAAATGGTTGTAATTCAAGGACTGCTTGCATAGCTGTGGAGTCTCCAAAGTCCAGAGCCTGTAGTACAGTGGTTTAAAGCACCCTGTTATTAACATCTATTAACATCTGCTGCTTGCAATTACTGCAAGTTCGAATCCCACCAGGCTCAAGGTTGACTCAGCCTTCCATCCTTTCTAAGGTGGGTAAAATGAGGACCCAGATTGTGGGGGCAATAAGCTGACTTTGTATAAATATACAAAAGTATGAAGGCTATTGCTTAACGCACTGTAAGCCGCCCTGAGTCTCCGGAGAAGGGCGGCATATAAATCAAATTAAAAAAAAAAAAAGAGGCTTTGTTTGACCCACGGAATTCCTTCTTCCTTGTATCCAGTTGACCTGTTTTCCTCTTGCTACCACCCTATAATTATACTTTACTCATAACCTATTGAGTAACTAGAGATTATTTTTCACCTTGGAAGCCAAGCGGTGTTCCTTTGTTTTTCAGGGCAAGACAGCAGAGGGCAGGTAAATCCTCGAATTACGACCACAATTTCTGTTGCTAAGTGAGACAGTTAATAAGTGAATTTTGGCCCGTTTTACAACCTTGGTTGCCACGGTGGCTAAGCGAATCACTGCATTTGTGAAAATAGTAGCACGGTTGTTAAGTGAATCTGGCTTTCCCGTTGACTTTTTCACAATCGTCCTGAGTCTTCGGAGAGGGGCGACATATAAATTAAAAATTAAATTAAATTAAATCGCGACTGTTGCGACATTCCCCAGAGTCACATGAACAAAATTGGGGCATTTTGGCAATTGACTCATATTTATGACGGTTGCGGTGTCCCGCAGTCCTGTCGTCACCTTCTGCGACCGTCTGACAAGCGAAGTCGGTGGGGAAGCCAGATTTCACTTCGCCGCCGTATCACTAATTTAAAAAACTGCCGTGATTCGCTTAACAATTTGTGGCCAGGAAGGTCGTAAAATAGGGCAAAACTCCCTCAGCAAATGTCTCGCTTAGCATCCGAAACTTTGGGCTCGATTGTGGTCGTAAGTCGAGGACTACCTGTAGCAGAAGAAAATTAACCGAATACAACGGAATGTTAACCGAAATTTATTTAAACTTGATTTTTTATTTTATTATTTTTGTTTTATTATTTTATTTTATTATTACTTTATTTTATTTTATGTTATGTGCCCTAGTCTTGGGAATGGGCCTCCTAAATCAGGGGTCTCCAACCTTGGCAACTTTAAGACTTGTGGACTGGCTGAGGAACTCTGGGAGTTGAAGTCCACAAGTCTTAAAGTTGCCAAGGTTGGAGACCCCTATCCTAAACGCCACTAAAATGTCAAATATATCCTGAAAAGTATTCGATCCAGGGGCGAAATGCTCCCGGTTTGGACCGGATTGCCGGATCCGGTAGCGATGGTGGTGAGTGGTTCGGAGAACCGGTAGCAAAAATCCCTGCCCCCCCCCCCCCCCCATGCCCCGCTCCGCCCCGCCACCACCAGCGGTTTTTTTTTTTTACTTTTAAAAGTATTTTTTCTACAACCTCTTCCGACGAAAAAATGCTTTTAAAAGTAAAAAAAAAAAGCCTCTGATGATCGCTCGGCTCAGCTGGGATCCTCAGAGGCTTTTCAAAGCATTTTTTTCTGCAACCTCTTGGCCGAAAAGGTGGTAAAAAAAATGCTTTGAAAAGTCTCTGACGATCCCAGCTGAGTTGCCTGATCGGCAGAGAGGCTTTTCAAAGCATTAGAAAAAATGCTTTGAAAAGTTTTTTTTTTTTTAAAGTTGGCCACGCCCACCCAGTCACGTTACCGCACCACCACCAAGCCACGCCCACAGAAGCGGTAGTAACAAATTTTACATTTCACCCCTGATTTGATCCCCTATTAGAATTGGAGAACCAGTTAAGTTGAACTGGGCGCGGCTAGTTCAGAACCTTGTGGTTTGATTTAATGTCACATAAGACTGTTAAGATGTTGAGGCTTTGGGAAAAGTGCAGAGAAGAGCGACTAAGATGATTAAAGGCCCTGGAGACTAAAACGTATGAAGAACGGTTGCAGGATTTGGGTTTGGCTAGTTTAGAGAAAAGAAGGACTAGGGGAGACACGATAGCAGGATTCCGGTATTTGAAAGGTTTCCACAAAGGGGTTGATATTTTCCAAAGCACCAAAAGGCAAGGCAAGAAACAATGGAGGGAAACTAATCAAGGAGAGAAGCAACCTGCAATTAAGGAGAAACTGCCTAACAGTGAGGACAATTAAGCAGTGGAACAGCTTGCCACCAGAAGTTGTGGGTGCTCCATCACTGGAGGTTTTTAAGAAGAGACTGGACAGCCACTTGTCTGAAATGGTATAGTTAGTATTTCCTGCTTGATCAGGGAGCTGGACTAGAAGACCTCCAAGGTCCCTTCCAGCTGATCTGCTTTGATTTGTTGATCCAAGTCTCGGAGAAGCCCCCAACTCTTAAGGCTGCGCGAAGCTTCCCACGAAATCTGCTAGCGCAACAAGAAGAAAATGTGTTGACGCTTCCTTGTAGCTCTTCAAAGGGCTGGTTGGGATTTACTCCCTCGTTTAAGTGGAGTTAGTCAGAATTTTAGGCTGAGGTGGCAATGCATCCTTAGCAACTCGCCAACAACTCAGTAGGCATAGCATAGAGTTGCCAGCTACTGTGGGAATGAATCAGAGCCAAGGATGACTCACCGCCTTTTATTTCTTAAGCCCTACTCGCCGCTCTGTCTAGCAAGGGAGACCACATCAAAATAATTAGAAGTCTGATTTTTCCCCCCAAATGTACATGTGTGTATGTGTGTTTACAGACTTAGTTGTTGTCTTTGTCAGTCACAGCAAGTTTTCATTAGAAAAAAATGGCAAAATGGCTGACAGTTTAATTGATATGCAGGTAGTCCTTGTTTGGTGACCACAAGGGAGTACTAAGACAACTGGGTTGTTAAGCAGAGCGGTCGCTAAGTGCAACTGGGGGTGTGCGCTTATGCTCTGGCTTCAGGTTTCCTTTGCTTTACAGACCTGCAAAAGGTCGCAGATACAAGGATTGGTTATCAAGTCACCGTCGTAACGGAGAACAGTCGCTAAATGAGGACTTACCCGTAGCTGTAAAAGCTCACTGGGCTTGACGCAGCGTTTGTGATGAAGAAAACAGTCTTTCCCTGAGCTCAAACCCCACCCCTCCCAAATAAATCCCAATATTAAAATATTTGCAAGCACCATAAAGAGAAGTAATTGTGGTATTAAAAATAAAGCTTGGGGTGATTTGTGATAGATAAGAAAACATTGTAGACTTTCTCTGAGCTAATTACAATAACAGATTGTTAACAGCGGGCTTTGAAGTTTAACTTTAACAGTTGATTAAACTGTTAACTATTATAGCAGCTAGATGATATAACAGGTCAAATTGGTTGCAAATAGATTTATAAATCTTAAACCTGACTCACAAGGAGAGAAAACGATTATTCTTGCAATATATTTGTCAGTGGTTTGTGTCTACTAGAGCAGGGGTCAGCAACCTGTGGCTCTGGAGCCGCATGTGGCTCTTTCATCCCTCTGCTGCAGCTCCCTGTTGCTGGTCGGCTCCACAATTGATAGGGCTTTCGGTTAGGACAGGTAGAGGAAAAAGGATGCCACACTAGGAGGAGACTCTATAGTGGGGGAACTGACTTCCAGTTGGCAGATGAAAAAGGACTCTGTGCTAGGAGGAGACTCTATGGTAGGGGAACTGGACTTCCGGTCGGCTCCAGAATTGAACGGGGTTTTCCGATTAGGACATTTGTGGCTCTTTGAGTGTTTAAGGTTGCTGACCCCTGTACTAGAGCAAATAAAATCACAATCACAAATCTCCTGGGTCACTAAACTAACAAATTTTGTCAGAAGCTGTCTCTTGCGTCACAGAAGAACAAATTAAAAAAACCGCTGCCCAAAGAATTATGGATCTAGAAACACAAAATGACATAGCTATCCTTAGTAAGGTGGGTAACTTGAAATGGCTGAGCAAATACAAACGTACTTTTCAAATAGACAGCTGTTTGAAGTCACAACTGCCAAAAGATCTAAAGGAAATATTTACGGGAGCGAGATTCGAACAGCTTGACACAATGGTCATATATGAAGAGATTCTGTTCTATACCCTACAATGAACGTCTCTGCATTTGCAGAGTGGCACGGGTAGAAGCCCTGGCTCACATCCTATTTCCGTCATGGTGAACCTATGGCACGCGTGCCGGAAGTGGCACGCAGAACCATTTCTCCGGGCACGCGAGCTATCACCCGTTGCTCTGAGTTCCGGCACGCCAGTTTCAGTTCAGTTCAGTTTATTTAATTTGTATACCGCCCTCCTCCCGAAGGACTCAGGGCGGTGAACAGCCATAAATAAAGCATACAAGTATAACATTTAAAACCCAATTAAAATCCAATTAAATAAATTTGGCCGTAAAAATATTAAAACCCCAATAATTTAAAACGAATTAAAATTTATAACATTTTTTAAAAAGGGGAATCAGGCCAGGCCTGCCTGGCGAAATAAAAGGGTTTTAAGAGCGTGGCGGAAGGTGCGTAGGTCCAGGATCCTCCGAATCTCCGGGGGGAGCTCATTCCAGATCGTAGGTGCCCCCACAGAGAAGGCTCTCCCCCTGGGGGCCGCCAGTCGACATTGTTTGGCCGACGGCACCCGGAGGAGGCCCTCTCTATGAGAGCGTACCGGCCGGTGGGAGGCCACTGGTGGCAGTAGGCGGTCTCGTAAATAGCCAGGTCCTAAACCATGGAGCGTTCTAAAGGTAGTAACCAAAGCCTTGAAGCGCACCCGGAACGCCAGCCAGCTGGTCTTCATACACGCCACAAAGCAGAAGACCAGGTGGCCCGTGCGCATGTGGGCACTAGAAACCGGAAGACCAGATGGCCAGTGTGCATGCGCGTGCCCGAAACTGGAATATCACTTTCCCGGCGCATGCATGCGGATTAGGCAGCTGCTTTTCTGGTTTCTGGCACCCGCATGCACACTGACCACCTGGTCTTTGCACGCACATGCACGCCAGAAATGGGAAGACCAGATGGCCGGGGTGCATGCACGCACTGGGAAGGTGATGTTCCAGTTTTTGGGCATATGTGCATTTCCGTTTCAGCACTTGGTGCCGAAAAGATTCGCCAACCCTGTGCTATTTGATTGTTGCCTATATAAGAAGGTGAGAGACCTTGGTCTTTTTACCAAAGGAATGACCCACTGGGATCCCCATATCAAAACAACTTACCTTATGTGAGACCAGAATCTGAAAATAACATTTAACACAGCATAATACTTGAGCAAAATGGTTCGGCTGAGATCTGCATATGTGGGACTGATTGGGATAGATTTCAGGGGTGACGCCGAAATATAATTTTATCATATTTTGTCTATCTCTGAAATGATTGTATTCTGTTCCAATTTTATTTTAAACCATAGTTTATTCCAATGGGCTGACTCTGTAAACCGCTTAGAGTGGGCTATAAAGCACTGTGAAGCGGTATATAAGGCTATTGCTATCAAGGGATGTGGTGGCTCAGTGGCTAAGATGCTGAGCCCTGTCAATCGAAAGGTCGGCAGTTCAGCGGGTCGAATCCCTAGCGCCGCGTAACGGGGTGAGCTCCCGTGGCTTGTCCCAGCTTCTACCAACCTAGCAGTTCGAAAGCCCGTAAAAAATGCAAGTAGAAAAATAGGGACCACCTTTGTTGGGAAGGGAACAGCGTTCCGTGCGCCTTTGGCGTTGAGTCATGCCGGCCACATGACCACGGAGACGTCTTTGGACAGCGCTGGCTCATCGGCTTAGAAACGGAGATGAGCACCGCCCCCTAGAGTCAGGAACGACTAGCACATATGCGCGAGGGGAACCTTTAACTTTACTATTGTTTTCATGTCACCCCTGGATCCTTCTCTTCACTAGACTAGCCATGCCCAGTTCCTTGTAGCTGTTTTTTATATGTTTTAGCCTCCAGTGCCAGTCCCCTCCTCATCTTTGGTTCCTCTTCTCTGCACTCTTTCTAGAGTCTCAACATCCTTTTTTATAATGTGGTGACCAAAACTGGATGCAGTACTCTAGGTGTGGTCTTACTAAGGCTTTACTAAGTAGGTACTAGATGTACCTCTGCCTTGGGAGTCGTGATTTGTCTTATGACCGTTCCCTGCCTTCTGATAAAGAGGCTTAATGGTGTTTTTTTTTTCTTATGTGTCCCAGGATTTACAACTTGCCCAAGAAAGAAGATCAAGAAACATGGCAGCAATCCCGTCCAGTGGCTCTCTTGTGGCAACCCACGATTACTACCGAAGTAAGAGGAAAAAACCATTGTTAGCCATTGCCAATGAAGTGGTATAAAGAAACGCTCAACAGGATTGGGACATGCGGAGTTTTTTCCACCTTGTTGACCTCGGAAGGGTGTACGGTACAGATCTGCACACCACGTCCCATCAACCCTGCTTGGACCTACAGGGGAGAGCCTTCTCAAGTGGAGTGGGAAGGAAGGGGGGCTTGTCCTACAGTGCCCACTCCCCTCTTTGTGGAGGAGTTTGTGAAGTCACCATATTGTGCAAATGTGCAGAAAATAAGATGGGATGAATTTCCCCAAGGAAACTTTTTTTTCCCCAAGAGGCAACTGGGACTTTCTGGTTTTTTTCTCTGAAGACGTTTCGCTTCTCATCCAAGAAGCTTCCTCAGCTCTGACTGGAGGGTGGGGGAAATGGAATTCTTCAGTCAGAGTTGAAGGAGCTTCTTGGATGAGAAGCAAAACGTCTTCAGAGAAAAACCAGAAAGTCCAGTTGCCTCTTGGGGAAAAAAAAAGCACCTTTGGGACAACCATGACCCGGAGGACTGAGAATCTCCATAGCCAGATGTGATGGATGCAATGAGGAGGTGGTGGATCCCCAGGAGGGAGGGGGTACATTCCAGGGGAATAAAAGGCAACTCAGCCCATCTATCGTGTGTGTGTGTGTGTGTGTGTGTGTGTGTGTGTGTGAGAGAGAGAGAGAGAGAGAGAGAGGAGAGAGAGAGGGAGAGAGGGAGGGAGGGGTGGGGGATGAAGACAGTCCCTCCTCAATAATTCCCAGAGTATATGGTAGATGCCGAGAGTCGAGTCGAGGAGTGAAAACAATAAAAAAGGCAGCATAGAAGAATAATCTTGTGTCATTCTTGGTTTTGGGCCGGATACTAGGTTAGTTTACTAACCAGGTTAAATGTCTATAAGTATACTCTAGTCACTATTTTGGCTGCCACATTTGAGATGAAGGCAGTGGAAGGAGGTTTCAAGGGACAAAACTTTGGTTTATGTGAACTCAACTATTGGGGCAATCACCAGGAGACTGGGAGTTCTAGTCCCGCCTTAACCTTGAAAGCAGGCTGGGTGACTTTGGGACAATCAGGAGACTGGGAGTTCTAGTCCCGCCTTATCCATGAAAACCAGCTGAGTGACTTTGGGCCAATCACCTGGAGACTGGCACTTCTAGTCCTGCCTTAACCTTGAAAGCAGGCTTGGTGACTTTGGGCCAATCAGGAGACTGGGAGTTCTAGTCCCACCTTATCCATGAAAGCCAGCTGGGTGACTTTGAGCCAATCACCAGGAGACTGGCACTTCTAGTCCCGCCTTAACCTTGAAAGCAGGCTGGATGACTTTGGCCAATCATCAGGAGACTGTGAGTTCTAGTCCCACCTTAGCCATGAATGCTAGCTGGGTGACTTCGGAGCCAGTCATCCTGTCCGCTTTAGGAAGGAAGTAACGGCAAACCACTTTTGAAATCTTGCCAAGAAAATTGCGGAAACTTGGTCAAACAGTCATCACGACTCAGTGAAGACACTAAAACAAAAACAAGAAACTCCAGAACAAGCTTCTTTCCTTGTTTACAAAGAGAGAAGTCATGCGTTTCCTAGTAATAAGTAAACCAACGAGTTTTGAAGGTTCTCTCTGTTTGGCATGGCTGACCTCCGTTTCGGCCGTTGAATCGGATTAATTAAGACTGCACTCGTTGCATGAAAAACCTTTACCTCCTGGTCCCTGACCTGAACGGAGTTGTCTGAATTCTCCGTCCAAGTTCTTGCAATCTTCATTGTTTATTTTTCCACCCCGGGTGGAGTTTTCGGGGCACAAAGGCACTAAGGTAAAAGTTCATCGGTCTAGTGCGAAACGTGGCAATGTGGGCAGTGCGCTGGATTGTTGGCAAAGGATTTTGTTCCTTCCCTGGTCTTTGGAGCATTCGTGTGAGAAGATGGGATATGCTCTGAGCTGGGATTTTGAAGCTAGAGGCTGTTCGTTTTGGAAAGTTTTTCTGGTTCCCTTCTTTCAACCCCAAACATCTCTCCCTTCGTTGCAATTTTTTGAAAAATGATATTGATAAAACACCCGGTGCATTTAATTTAATAATTATGCAAGGTGAAAGTCTAAAGCAGAGGAATCAAACCTTGGCAACTTTGAGACTTGTGGACTTCAACTCCCAGAATTCTGGGAGTTGAAATCCACAAGTCTCAAAGTTGCCAAAATTGGACACCCCTGGTCTAAGGAATGACAGAGTTTTAGTATGATCCCAATGAATGTCTATGAAAAGGCTCTGCGTATTTATTTCTGAGTACAGGTAATCCTTGAGGTCAGACCTTCCGTCACTAAGCGATGCAGTCAGTGAGTTGCGCCTGGTTTTATGATCTCTTTGCCATGGTGGTTAAGCGAACCTGGCTTCCCCCATTGACTTTGCTTGTGGGAAGGGCACAAAATAGGACAAAACTCACCATCTTGCTTAGCAAACAGAAAGTTTGGGCTCAATTGTGGCTGTAAGTTGAAGACCCCCTGTGGCAAGATTTTGGCTAACCCTGGTGCCTTGTCTTCTCCTGCAGGACGGTTGGGTTCCACCTCCAGTAACAGCTCCTGTGGAAGTTCTGAGTACTCTGGAGAAGTCATCCCGCACCATCCAGGTGAGTATTTGATAGAACGCCCAAATTCATTCTTGCTATTTAGTTGAAGGCCTTTGCAAATCAAAGCCCCTGATTATATGTACTAACTTAAGATTACAGGAAGAATGTCAATGAAGAGGAGTGTTTACTAAATGGCGGATAGAATTTTGCACACAGGTATCATGAGTGCAAATTGTGTGAATGTTGACTGGACTAAATCCCCATGCACCAAGAGCCTTGGTGGCCCAGCAGACTAAAGTGCTGTTAAGTAGCACCAGCTGCCTGCAATTACTGCAAGTTCGAATCTCACCAGGCTCAAGGTTGACTCAGCCTTCCATCCTTTTGAAGTAGGTAAAATGAGGACCCGGATTGTGGGGGCAATAAGCTGACTTTGTATAAAAAAGAACACCGCTTGGGGGAGCTGAAAGCCCTACTAAGCAGGTATATACAAAAGTATGAAGGCTATTGCTTAACACATTGTAAGCCTCCCTGAGTCTCCGGAGAAGGGCGGCATATAAATTGAACCAATAAATAAAATGCAGTGAAGTGGGTCTGTCTTTTGGGGTGAAAGCTAACATTGCTTGAAATTTGTCCGTTAAATCCATAGTCCGTTAAATCCATAGTCCGTTGAATCCATAGTCTGTTGAATCAACATGGTGGTTCTTCTCATATGACTAAAGACTTTTAAATCCTTTTTGTGAAGCCTTATGATGATTTATTACCAGGAAATAGGGTTACTCTCTGGAGCGCACCCTGGTTGGTTTGCACTTGTGTTGTGCTATCAAGCATTGCCTTGTGACTGCTTGTCTTGTAGTATTCTCTTCTCCGTTTTGAATTTGGGTGAGCTGAGTCCTAGGAGTCTTACTTAAGCAAAAATTGGTTTTATTCAGACTCACCAAGAAAGTGGCTGAGATTTTCAGTAGCCAATTCTAATCCAACGACTGTAAACTAGGCGGGACCAGCTTCTCTATAAAATTCAGAGGTGAACATGTTGATTCAGTACACAGGGCGCTCTAACAGTCTAAATCAAGGGTTATTATTATTTTGCTATGCAAGGTGTGTGAACATCTAAGCACATACTTTTTTCTTGCTTGTGAAAAGATGGCTCCATGGTTGAAGTATACAGGGAGTCCTCGACTTGTGACCAGTCATTTAGTGACCATTCAAAGTTATGGTGGACCCCCTGGGGGTATCTGTGATCTAAACTCAAAAGTTCCAACAATCTCCCCACTCCATCCCAGTGATCACGTGACCACACTTTGAGCACTCGGCAACTGGGCCAACTGTTTGCAGCATCCTGCAGTCATTCAACCACATTTTATATGGTTTTGTTGAAAACCAGCATCTACTTCTGGGTTTTGGCAAAATCATGCCCATAGCAAACTATGGGTTCACTTAATGACTCCAGATTTGTTTAACAACCAGGGTGATTTTCTTAGCAACCACCACAAATTGGGTCGGTCTCACGAGTTATGATCCTGATGGACAGGTCCCATTTGAGGAGTACCTGTAACTTAGTTTCCAGGGCCCATGACCAATTTCAATAAACTATTGAGTTGGATGGCATAGCAGCGTGGTGAAGACGCTCACTTCCCACTCAGAAGGTTGAGAGTTCAATTCTAGGTAGGGCAGATGTTTATCTCCTCAAGCGCAAAAAAATAATTATTATTTGCTGTGAACTCTGCGTAGGCGTCAGGAAGGGCATCCAACCAGTAAATGCTTGGCTCGGGCCCGACTCTATCCAAATTAAGAGATTATGGGGTCGTAAAAAGAATATAAGGTTGGATGGCATGTCATTTCCCAAAGAAATAGGAGAATTTTGTGGGAAGTAAATCCACCTCAAATTTCTGCTTTCTTTGCACGTCTTTAATTCGGTTTCAGTTGAAGAGGAAGGAGATTCTAGCCAAATTCAAAGAAGACACAAAATTGACTTCCTGCCATTTGGGTGCAGCTGATGAGCTGGTCTCTGCTCCTTCTTTGGCCAAAACATTACATCCATCAGCAATTTTATGGCGCTGACTGTTTTGTTACCCTTTCTTTTGTTAAAGAAGGGAATGGAAATGCCCTTGTGGGATTAACATTGATTGGCGGGAGAGTAAATAATTCAAAATGCCTTCTATAATTTCACTTGGGGTTATCTAAGGCAAGAAGGATGGATCTAAGGAAGTTTGAGCATAAGCAAAAAACCTCATTGGCAAAGATTTTGCTGGCTGGCCTTCTCTAAAATAAAATGAAGGCCGACATGCTATGGGAATATTACATTGCACAATACTCTGGATTCTGGAATCACCTCTTTTCTCCTGCATGTTCACCCTAGTCCAGGGGTCTGCAACCTTAAACCCTGAAAGAGCCATTTGGACCAGTTTCCCACAGAAAAGAAAACACTGGGAGCCACAAAATTTTTCCTGTGCCTGACTATTTCTTGAGCGGCCACAAAACTAGCATATGTAGTTGAATTAAACATTCTGTTTTCTTCTGAAACTTTTCTTGGATTTATCCATGGTTGGCCTACCTGGGTTTGAAAAGCTCAATAAATTGCGTGCCGGTGGGTGTCGCACATTGGCGGTTGTGACGCATATTTTGAGTGACAGGGAGCCGCAGCAGAGGGGTGAAAGAGCCACATGCAGCTCCAGAGCCTCAGGTTGCTGACCCCTGCCCTAGTCAAAAAGAAGAGTATAGATAGTCCTCACTTTGCAACTATCATAGAGTCCTCCAGTTATGATTGTTAAGCTGGTTGTCACGTGAGCAGACCTGATTTTACAATCTTTTTTTGTGGCAGTCATTAATCAATTATTCGGGTCATTAATTGAACCCTTTGTTCACTAACTGTCGTCTTTACCAAAACCTAGAGATAAAAACTGGCTTCTGCTATGTAAATAGTCAAGTGAGCGTAAATGTGGGCTGGTTTCTGAGCGCCCCAAATGCAGTCACATAGTTGCAGGCAGTTTGGAAGTGGGTTGTAAGTACCTTTTGGCAGTCCGTTGTAAGTTTGAACAGTTGTTAAGCGACCAGTCGTAAGTGTAGGACTACCTGCAATCTAGAACCGAGAAGACCCAGTGTAAGTCCATTCTTAGCGCAGGAAGTACTCATCGAGTAATTTTGTGCCAGTCGCTATCTCCGTCAAGCCAGTGTATCCTACCAGGATGAGGTGGTAAGGACGTCCTGTGCCACCTTGAGTTTCTAGAGCAGGGCTCTCCAACTGTGGCAACTTTATGACTTGTGGACTTCAACTCCCAGAATTCCTCAGCCAGAATGGCTGACTGAGGAATTCTGGGAGTTGAAGTCCACAAGTCTTAAAAAGTTGCCGTTTGTTGAAGAGCCCTGTTTTAGAGGAATGGAAGGCTATAAATTAAATATTCGATCAGACAAAGTGGTCTCTAAACTGAGCCGCTTTCCTGTTTCTGATAACTTGTTTTGTTTTGTTTTTTCGTTTCCTTGTAGGTCTTCCCAAATCTGATCCTGGACACTGGTGGGCGAGTTTTTTCTTTGGAAAACACACCCATCCAGTGATGACAACTGTGTCGGAATCTCCAGAGAAGTAAGTGAGCTGGGATTAGATCCGTGTTTCAACCTTGGCAACTTTAAAAAGGGGTGGACTTCAATTCCCAGAATTCCCCAGTCCTCTGGTTGGGGGTATGTGTATGTGTTGCTTGGAGGAGGGCCTTACAGATAGTCCTTGACTTACAACCATTCATTTAGCAGTTGTTTGAAGCTACGACGATGCTGAAAAAAGATCCAGTCCTCCCACTTATAAACCTTTGTACCACCCCGTGAAGTTTTCACATGGTTGCAATTCGGGCCCTTAGCAACCAGCTTGCATTTAAGACCAACTGTCCTGCGTTTGAGCAATTGCAATTTGCAACTGTTTTTGCCGGTTTCTGGCAAAAAAAAAAAAGGTCCATTCAGAAGAACGGGCTTGTGGTTTGTGCTTAACCACAGATCCACTTAATGACGATGATGGTTTGCATCATGGTCATCATAAAATCATATCCGACTTAACGTATGACCGCAATGACTTAACAACGGAAATTCCAGTCCCAACTGTGATTGTAAGTCGAGGATTACCTGGGTGGGATAATTTTAACATGTGAGCCGGGTCAACATGGCAGAATGGAGTTGTAACGTAAGCAGTACATAATGGAGTTATATCCAGGGGTGGGCTTCAAAAATGTTAGTAAGTGGTTCTCTGCCCAGTTGCTGGGTGGATTGTGGCCATGGTGGGTGTGGCCTAGTCGGCCTCCTGCACCATGGGGGGGGTGGCTTTTTGCCCTCCCCAGGCTCTGGAGGATTTCATCGAGCCTCTGGGAGGGTGAAAACAGCTTCCCCAGGCTCTGGTGGCCCTCTGGAGGCCAGAAATGGGCCCAAACTTCCGGTAGGCCAGTTTTTTGCCCTCCCTGAGCCTCAGCGCGCGCCCTGCACTTACCTTTATCCAAAACAGGCTGCGTTGGGACTATTGGGCGGGGCAGGGTGGGCAGGGCCAGCCAGGAGTGGGATTTGAGGGTTCTCCAAACTGCACAGAATCTTAGCTAGAGGTTCTGCCGAACCCCCAGCAGCCAGCCCTGGTTATATCTGAAAAGTAACTTGATCTTACCTCTTTACAGCTCAGGGACTTTCCAGGTAGCCAATGGCATGATCACCTGTGACCTGGCCCAGGAAGTCATGAGGAAGCGCCACGCCAGCGAACCCAGCAAGTCCAGCGCGGGTCCCACAGCGTGAGGAAGGCCGGCGTTCCAACAGCTGACGCTTCTGATTTGACCGCTAGGGGCTACAGCCCATTTTCCACTCCCCTTCCCTGTAGACTTAGTTTAGGCTGCTTTCTGAGTACAATTAATTTTAGACGTAGGGTTTTTATAAAAACGAAAACGACAACTATAAAAAAATAATAATAATGAATTCCACACGCACCATTCTTTTCTACTCACTTGGGGATCAACACAACTACGTCGGGTTTTTTTCCACCGCCTTGATAACGCGTTTTTTTTCCTTTCGTTTTGTACTTTGTTGGAATGGGAACTAATAAAATCTGAGCAGCCTTTTAAACGGCTAGTGTCTGTTGTGAATTCTTGCAAACTCAAGATTTAAATGGTTAGGATTAACATTTTTTTAACAGAGGGTCGAAACAGGTCACCGAGTCTCGGTTTCTAGCAAAAGTTCCCAACTGCATGAAAAAGAGGCACTGCAACAAGGCAGAGATGCTTGTTTTTACTGAATTTATTTATTTTTATTTTATTTTATTTTATTGCAATTTATATGCCGCCCTTCTCCCGAAGGACTCAGGGCGGCTTACAAGATAAAAATTCAACAATATGAATTAAATATAAATTAAAATCCAATTACAATTAATTAAAATTATTACAATGCAAAAAAAACCCTCAACGGGTCCGTCCATTTGATGAAAAAGCCACGTCTTCAGTTCGTGGCGGAAGGAGAGGAGGTCGGGAACTGTCCTAAGCCCGGTGGGCAAACCGTTCCAGAGGGTCGGCGCTCCCACAGGGACGCTCTCCCCATGGGGGCCGCCTGCCGACATTGTCTGACTGACGGCACCCTGAGGAGGCCCGCTCTGTGAGAGCGTACAGGACGATGGGAGGATGGCAGAAGATGGTCCTGCAAGTACTCCGGGCCTAAGCCATGTAGGGCTTTATAGGTGAGCACCAGCACCTTGAAACGAACCCGGAGGACCACCGGCAGCCAGTGCAGCTCGCGCAGGAGAGGTGTTACACGGGAGTAACGAGAAGCTCCTGTAACAACCCGCGCGGCCGCATTCTGGACTAGCTGAAGCCTCCGGGTGCATCCCAAGGGTAGCCCCATGTAGAGGGCATTACAGTAATCCAACCAAGAAGTAACAAGGGCGTGAGTGACCGTGGCGAGGGCATCCCAGTCTAGGAAAGGGCACAACTGGTGCACCAGGCGTACCTGTGTGAAAGCCCCCCTGGTTACTGCTGTCAGGTGATCTTCTAAAGACAGCCGTGAATCCAGGAGGACACCCAGATTGTGAACCCTTTCGGAGGGAGTAAGTACCTCCCCTCTGGTTTGTTTATTTTGGAGGCTGTTAATTCCCTGCTGGAGAAGAATTTGGGCATCAATAAATGTTGTTCTGACCTGGAGTTGAAAAAATCCTGGTCATGAACCTAGGATCCCTTTCTGAGCTTGGATTGCCTCTAAGCTGAACTGACCATTTGAAAAGGGGTTTGCATATAGGTAAAATAACTTTTAAAACTGAGACATGGAAAACTGAATCAGCCATTTAAAATGGAGGATGGTGCTAGTACAGCTACTTAGTTCTCCTTGGCTTTCAAAACCAATGGCCACTGAATCATTGAATGGAGAACCCATGTGGTATAATAGTTATACCAGGCTTCAGGCTAGATACCAGGAGGTTGTGAGTTCTAGTCCTACCTTAGGCATAAAAGCTGGCAGGATGACTGGGCCAATCACTAGGAGTTGGTGAGTTCTAGTACTGCCATAGGCGTGAAAGCCATCTGGGTGATTTCAGGCCAATCATCAGGAGACTGAGTTTTACTCCTGCCTTAGCCATAAAGCCAGTTGGGTGACTGGGCCAATCACCAGGAGACTGTGAGTTCTAGTATCGCTTTAGGCACTCAGCCAGCAGGGTAATCATCCCAGCTCAAAGATTTGGGGAGAAAATAGGAGGAAGGAGTATTTTGCCACCTTGAGTTGTTTATAAAAATCAAGGCGAAGTATAAATCAATTAAACCTGGACCATCTGTGAAGATTGGTGGGGGCCTCAGATTGTGGTGGTGGTTCTCCATGACAAGTTTCAGACTGTTGACAGATGGGTTGGAGCCCTTTGTGAAACTCCTGGGTTGTAGGGTGCCTCAGGGCTTAACGTTCTCATATGTCTTGTTTACCATCTACATGAACCTGTGGGACAGGGTCATCCATCAACTGTTCTGCCCCAGCTACGGACCCCAAAGAACGCAGCACACACAAAGTCTGTACAAACCTTAGTTTACTAAATTAAATCAGTCTTTTTCAAACAAAGGCTGTTAATTAACTTTCTTAACAGCCTACAAGAATCGAAAGAATAAATAATCGTAATCTTACTATGGCTGGCAGAAAGCCCAGAAGCAATTTGCAGAGAACTAAGATCAGGACGCGAAGGAGAGTGAACGAAGTTGTTCCCTGCAAATTGCCTCAGTCGTTGTTCTTCCTTAAATGGCTAAGGGAGTGGCCAATTAGCCCAAAGCCTTACTCTTGAGGAGACCTCCTCTTGAGGAACCACTCCTGCCTTTTGGCAGCTCTGCGTGCCTGTGCATCGAGAAGAGGCTCCTCCTCTTCTTCCTCTTCACTTATGGAAGCTTCTGGAGGTACTGAAGGCCCTGGCTGAATCCCCGCCTCTGGCACCACATCTTCTCCAGCCTCCTCATTGTCCGACTCGAGTGCCAGCTGCACAGGCTGCTGGCGCAGCACCACACCATCCTCCTCGCTGTCGGAATCAGCTACTAGCTGCACAGGCCGCTGACATCAACACAGGGTGAAGTGCCATCGACAGGATGATTCCTTGCTGTAAATTTTGACCTCGGTTGCCAAGTGATGCCGTTGAGGTCTTGTACGACTACCTGAAGGCTGTTCAGGTCTAGATGAGGAGGAACAGGTTTAAACTCAACCTTGATGTCACTAAATGGGTGTGCGTTCCAGGTTCTCCCACTATCTCAGACTTCGCATCTTTAGTTCTGAATGAAGTAGCGTTTCCAGAAAAAAACAAACTAGTGTTTAATTTGGAGGTCCTTCTGGACTTAAAGCTCCTACCAGGAGTGGGTTCTAAAAATTTTTACTACCGGTTCTGTGGGCGTGGCTTATTTTGTGGGTGTGGCTTGATGGTCATGTGACAATTATTTAGGATTTAGCAGAGGTACTGGTCTACCAGGCTTTTAACTGCTTGCAGAACTGTACTGATCTACTCATGTATTTTTGCAGGCACTGATCTACTCATGTATTTTTGCAGGCACCGGTCTACTCATTTGTTTTCTTTTAACACTGATCAGCTGTAGGGCGGCCCTTTGAAGCCCCCCAGCAGGAGTTTAAACAGTTTTTTTCCTTCTAGCCGATCAGCTGGGACTCAGGAGGCAGCAATAGATTGGGGGTGGGGCCAAATAAAAGGTAAGAATAACGCTGGGGGCGGGGGAAGGCAGAACTGATTCGGTGACGTCATATCGTCACTGCTACCGGCTCAGCTGAACCGGGAGGAACCCACCACTGGCTCCGACCCAAAACCAAAAAGCAGCATTGGGCAATTGTCCAGATGGTTCTAGAAATCCTTCAACCCATCCATGTGGACTATTGCAACATAATCTACATGGGGCTGTTTCTGAGGCCCATCTAAAATTACATCTGCTCCAGAATGCAACAACGCAAACACTATGAGTGTATCTTGCTATGCAGGCAGTCCTCCATTTCCAACGTTTTGTTCAGTGACCGAAGTTAACAAAGGCACTGAGAAAAGTGACTTATGACCATTTTTCACACTGAATGACCGTCGCAGCATCCCCACCTGATCAAAATTTGGACGCTTGACAACTGGCTCATATTTATGAGGGCTGCCGTGTGCTGGTAGTTTTGTGACCTTCTGGCAAACAAAGTCAAACCTGATGAACAGAGCCATCTAGAGACACGTGATAAAAGAATATGATGTCATTTAGTAAATCCTCCAAACTTGAAGTTATCCGGACATATCTGTGATCAATAAATGAAATAATTTGGTATTGCTTTTTCTGGTTTTCTTGTCCATCTATTTCAGGAGTGTCAAACTTGGTCCCCCTGAGCTCCATTTTCGCTGGAAGAGGGCAGAAGGAGGCCGTCCAGACTGAAAACGGGGCACAAGGGGGACTACGCACTGTCCCCCCCCCCAGCTCCATTTTTGCTGGCTAAGAGCTATTGAGCATGCAAGAAGGGACAAGAAAGGAGAAAGGGAAAGAGGAAAAACAAAGAAAAAGATGGGAAGAGAGCAAGGAAGGAAAAATGAGGAAAGGGGGGAAGGAAGGAAGGAAGGAAGGAAGGAAGGAAGGAGATTATAATGAGAGTGAGGGTGAGTCTCAGGGAAGTCCTTCCTTAGCACTTAGCTACAATAGGTGCCCCCGACATGTCAAGCCCACCATATCCACACCCCACTGGCCATGCCCCCCACCCTACCCTCTGAGGTCAAACACAACCCTGATGTGGCCCTCAGTGAAATCAAATTTGACATCCCTGGTCTACTGGCTTGGGAGCAGTGGTGGGATTCAAAATTTTTTATTACAGGTTCTATGGGCGTGGCTTGGTGGGTGTGGCTTGGTGGGCGTGGCAGGGGAAGTATACTGTAAAATCTCCATTTCCTCCCGATCAGCTGGGACTCGGGAGGCGGAGAATAAATGGGGGCGGGGCCAGTCAGAGGTGGTATTTACAGGTTTTCAAACTACTCAAAATTTCCGCTACCGGTTCTCCAGAACTGGTCAAAACCTGCTGATATACACCTCTGCTTAGTAGTCTCCCATCCAAGTGTTAAAGTGGCTTGACCCTGCTTAACTTCTGAGCCCAAACATGGTCAGCAACAGAGCGCCACCTGCTGAAACCTATACAATTACAACAAATTATCTAATACCAGTACCTGCAGTACAGTATACCCCAGGGGTGGGTTCTAATTTTTTTTACTACCGGTTCTGTGGGTGTGGCTTATTTTGTGGGTGTGGTTTGATGGTCATGTGACAATTATTTAGGATTTAGCAGAGGTACTGGTCTACCAGGCTTTTAACTGCTTGCAGAGCTGTACTGGTCTACCCATTTATTTTTGGAGGCACCGGTCTACTCATTTGTTTTTAGAGTCTCCCGGTCTAGCCATTTGTTTTTGGAGGCACCAGTCTACCACCACACTGCCTTTTAACACTGATCAGCTGTAGGGCGGCCCTTTGAAGCCCTGTGGCAAGAGTTTACACAGTTTTTTTTCTTCTAGCCGATCAGCTGGGGCTCAGGGGGCAGCGAATAGATTGGGGGCGGGGCCAAATAAAAGGTAAGAATAACGCGGGGGGCGGGCAGGAGGGCCCAGCTCCCAAACAAAGAGAACCGGTTCGGTGATGTCATATCGTCACCACTACCGACTCAGCCGAACCGGGAGGAACCCCACCACTGGTATACCCTGCATATTGAATATATATTCTAGTTCATAAACATTTCGGTTAGTCCTTGACTTAAAACT
>WNWU01000033.1:3568903-3581587 GCA_012654045.1 Ptyas mucosa | reverse complement strand
AAAGAGGAGAAATGAAGGTGGAGGAAGGCGAAAGAGAAGCAAAAGGGAGGGCAGAGAGGGAGAGGGGGAAGGAAGGGGAGAGGAGGAGGGGGAGAGGAGGAGGAGGAGGAGAAGAAGAGGGAAGAGGAGGAGGAGGAAAAAAAGGAAGGAAGAAGGAGGAAGACAGGAAGGAAAAGAAGAAGATCAAGATCAAAATTGAAATGCTTGGCAACTGACTCATATTTATGACAGTAAGAGTGTCCCAGGGTCCCGTGATCCCCTTTTGTGACCTTCTGACAAGCAAAGTCAATGGGGAAGCCAGATTCACTTAACAACCATGTTACTAACATGACAACCCCAGTGATTAACTTAACAACTGTGGCGAAGTCATTAAACGGGGCAACTCTCACTAACAGCTGTCTCACAATAGAAATGTTGGGCTAAGTTATGGTCATAAGTGGAGGACTACCTGTATTATGCAGATAAAATCTCTGTCATCTAGACGTGTAACTTGCGGAATCACCTTGATTTCTGCCTTTATTTTTTTTCTCCAGCTCTGTCTCACCCCAATTGAAATTTGAAATCATTTTAAACCCCTCTATGCAGCCAGTGAAGAGGGCCACACCTCACAAACACTTGATAAACTGTACTAGAAAAAGTGCTGCCAGACTCCTTGTGAATTGGATGCAAACATCGGGGCCAGTATGAAATTTGTGTAGGACTGCCCCACCCGTTGGCTGGAATCTGTGAAACAAGGCAGCATTGTCTGACTCTGCCCAATTTTGGAGAAAGTCATTTGAGGACGGTTGGCGGAGTCTGAGTTCCTTCGTTACGCAACCCGAAACAAAAACAGAATACAGTAAAAACAAGCCTGAGAACGCTGGCAAAAGAGCATCACTAGACTGTAGTCAAACAGAAAGTCAAAATCCAGCCAAAACTCTGTTAATATATCTAGGAATTTACAGTTAGCCCTCGACTTACGACCGCGATTGAGCCCAACATTTTTGTTGCTAAGCGAGACAGAAGTTGTGGCTGCTCCAACACTGGAGGTTTTTAAGAAGAGATTGGACAACCATTTGTCTGAAAAGGTATAGGATTTCCTGCATGAATAGGGGGTTGGACTAGAAATCCTCCAAGATCCCTTCCAATTCTGAAGCAACCTGGAACTAAGGAGAAATTTTCTGACTGTTAGAACAATTTATTTATTTATTTGTTTGTTTCATTCGGCTTATATGCCGCCCTATCTCACAATGGACTCAGGGCGGCTCACAACAATAAAACACAAGCCACAATATAAATAAGGCTAAAATCTAAAAAATTTAAAATTAACCCTTAAAACCCCATCATCAGTCCAGGTCGAGGGATTTAAAAAGCCAAGTTTTTAATTCACGGCGGAAGGTGCGAAGGTTGGGCGCTAATCGGAGCTCCAAGGGGAGTTGATTCCATAGGGTGGGCGCACCCACCGAGAAGGCTCTACCCCTGGGGGCTGCCGGCCGCCACTGTCTAGTCAACGGCACCCTGAGGAGGCCCTCTCTATGGGCGCGAACCGGGCGATGGGATATCGTTGCTGGCTGTAGGTGGTCCGCCAAATATTCTGGTCCTAAGCCATGTAGGGCTTTATAGGTCATCACCAGCACCTTGAATCTCACCCGGAGGGCAACCGGTAGCCAATGCAAACCATGCAGGAGAGGTGTAATATGGGAGTATCGGGATTCTCCCATCACAACCCGCGCGGCTGCATTTTGCACCAGCTGAAGCCTCCGAGTGGTCCTCAAGGGCAGCCCCATGTAGAGAGCGTTGCAGTAGTCAATCCGTGAGGTGACCAGCACACGAGTAACTGTTTATTCAATTACTCAGTGGAACAACTTAGCTCCAGAAGTTGTGAATGCTCCAACACTGGAAGTTTTTTTTTTTTTTTAATAAAAAAGTTTTTATTGGTTAAGAATATACAATATTATAGTTTACAATATGTTGAATTTTCAATATCTTTATATAAAGATATTTCCATTATTATTTTCTTTTTTTAATTTCTCACACAACAGACATTATTATCTTAAATCAAAACAAACAACCAGGTTATATAAAAATTATATAAACAAAAAAAAGAGTGTTATACAAAATACAATAAAAAAGAGAGAGAGAAAAAAAGTCAATTAAAAAAACCTTAAACAATAGATTCCCCTCCTTTCTTCATTTCCTAGTTCTGGCTCTTAAAACCATGGTCTGGCCTCCCTCCCCCTCCCGGGCCGCAACAGCTCCGTCCGCCTCCGCTCCTTGATCATCTAATACTTCCCCCTCTTCGGCTCCTGTATCTTCTCCACCTAGGAAGGATTTATGTTGGTCAAAAAAAGCCTTAGCTTCCGTTACATTATTAATTTTCTTCTTACTGTCCTCCCAAAAAATCATCAAACCCTCCGGAATCAGCCACCTAAAACCTACTCCCTTGAGGTACAGCTTATTTGATAAAAAATAATATTTTCTTCTTAATTCTCGTACCTGTCTGGGAATCTGTTTCAGGATGGTGATCTCCTTGCCCCTGTACACCAGCGCCCCCAGTCTTTGTTTTCTCAATATCTCATCTCTCAGTTCCCTTCTCACAAATTTAATATGAATCTCTCTTGGTAGATTATGTAAAATTGCAAATTGTGAGTTTACTCTGTACACCAAGTCCACATCCCTTCCAATAGACTCTAAATCTCTTTCTAAAAATTCACCCAACATTTTAACCATCACTTCTCTCAAATTTTCCTGGTCAAATTGTTCCACGTTTTGGAACCTGAGAAAATAAGACATCTTATCCAATTGTAAGGTTAACATTGCATTTCCTCTCCCATCCTCCACCTTCTGGAGTGCCCGTACCTCCCCCTCCAGACCCCCCATCTTCTTCTTGTTTTGCTCTGCCAGCTGTTGAACATCATTTAAATCTTTTTTCATAAGTGTCATTTCAGATTTAATTTCAGATAATCCTTTTTGGACGTCATCTAACTTGTCCAACTTCTGGTCCAATATTGCCAGTCTTTCCAAAATTTTCCCCATGTCAGTTGCTGCTGATTTGTGGCCCTTAGCCATCTTAGATCAGTAGAAGATGAGAAATCAAGGGCAAACCTCCAGAGAAGAAAGAGGGATTAGCAATCAAAGTAATTTTTCAACTGTCCACCAGTGGGCGCTCACAGGAGCAACGAGTCCGAAGTGTAGAGTAGGTCAAACAGGAAGCCAGAGGAGAATGTTGTCTTCAATCATAAATAAAGAAGCAGGAAGTCAGACCGCCACCATTGCTTGCCGGGGGGAGGGGCCACCAGACCTCTCCAAGAAACTCTGCCACAGCCATCCTCCAAGGAAAAGTCAGAAAGGTAAGGGATTTCACCCCATCTCCTTCCCCCTAGTTTTCTGCCACGGCACCTTTCCAGCTACAAGGGGGGGGGAACTCCAACCCCCCCCTCTCGCCTCCAGGATGCCTGCTCCACTCTGCAATCAGTCAGTACAGTCCGTTGTGCCTTCTTAGGTAGCACCGGTCCCCTTAGGCGCTGTGGCGCCTCCGCGGCCTCGAAAAAAAGCCGCCGATCGCCTCCCACCCCCTCTGGAGCCTCGGGCGCGCCAGCATCGGCCTCCCGGCCCCTGGAAGTGAGGCAGGGGACCCCTGGCGAGCCGCCCTCAAACGGCAAACGCCCCAATAATGGGGCGCTTGGCCCAAAGGGCCTCCAGATGGGGGGGATCAGACTCTGGGGCCAGAGCTAGCCCGATCAAAGTCTGTCGCCAAGGGAACCGGAAGCGGTTTTTAAAAAGAGACCGGACATCCACTTGTCCAGAATGGTAGGTCTCCTGCTTGAGCAGGGAGTTGGACTAGAAAACCTCCAAGATCCCTTCCAACTTTAAGAGCCCTGGTGGCGCAGCAGACTAAAGCACTGTTAAGTAACACCAGCTGCCTGCAATTATTGCAAGTTCAAATCTCACCAGGCTCAAGGTTGACTCAGCCTTCCATCCTTTCGAGGTAGGTAAAATGAGGACCCGGATTGTGGGGGGCAATAAGCTGACTTTGTATATAAAAAAACACCGCTTAGGGGCCCCCCGAAAGCCCTACTAAGCAGGTATATACAAAAGTATGAAGGCTATTGCTTAACGCATTGTAAGCCGCCCTGAGTCTCCGGAGAAGGGCGGCATATAAATCGAACCAATAAATAAATAAATAAACTCTATTATTCTATGTTCTGTGGAATGCTGCACCCATGACCTTTCAGATTTTGACCATCCCATTCCATCAGGCACCATTGCCTGCCATATTTGACCGGTTCCATTACTAGTCGCTTAAGCTATTCTACTATTTGTTGTCAGTGAAAGGATCTGATCCTTTGTTTGTTTGGGGTTCTTTTTGGGCCGTTTCCTAGAACTCGTCTCTTTTCTTTCTCCGCTTCCTTTATTTTAGCATTCCAAAACAAACAAAATTCTCTCTCTCTCTCTGTCTCTGTGCATTGTTCCCCTAAATTGTACGGTGTGTTCTCAACTGCCTGCTTTCCCCCCCCCCCCCACCCAGGACCAGGAATTTCTCCCTCTTCCTGAGTTTAAACCAAGGTTATTTTTAGACGCCAAGATTTTGGAAGGCTTGGCAGGCAGCAGAGAGGAAAGAATTGCAGGGCAAGAGACTGAAGAGAACAGATGTAATTTCATCTGCCTGGATAAATCGAGCTAAGGAAGAGGAGCAATTTTTTTTCTCACAGCAATCTAGCCAGAGAATTTTTGATTGCCAGTGCAAGGATTTCTGTCAGATTAGAGGCTATTCCCAGGGTTAAAGAAGCTGCACTGGTTAACTATTAGTTCGGAAACCATTTCATCGAGATAGAAACGGCTGTGGCTTGCACTCTGAAATTCTCGGTTTTCCTGAAATGGTTGCCAGAGGCTGCTAAATTCGTTTTCTGGGTTCGCATAATACTGTGATTCATAAATGAACAAATAGGGGATTGGTACATCACAAAAAGCAGAAAAAAGAAAAAAGAGCCTGTTGAGATTTGAACTTGCAGTAATTGCAGGAAGCTGAATGTTAATGAATGTTAATAGCATGCGTTAGTGTGCTGCGCCACCAGGCTCTTTCTGCAAGTAAGCCTACCAGGGATCTCTTTCCTTGGAAATACACCACACCCACAGAAACCTACAACCTGCTGAGCAAGTTACCTCTTCAGGTTAACCATCCAGAAGGCTGGGGTTCAACCAACCCCAGCAATCCACTGGCCCAAACTATTTCGGGAGAGGTTTCTTACAAAGGTAGGGAGAGGCAATCTCAAAACCATGGACAGATTGACCAGCTCTTGCGCTCTAGAATGGGGTTTTGTTTTTTTTTTTGGAAAAACAATCTGAAGGGCAGGAAAAATCCGGAATTCTATCTGCCACGTTTTTAGCACCCTCTGGCGGAAAAAAAACAAACAACCTTGACTGGATTCATTCACTCTGTGAGTTTTTCAAGACATAAATCCCAGGAGGCCAATCCTGGTTAGTGAACTAAGCCATTTTCTGGATGTTTCCGGTGTAAAGTAGTTTTTCATCTTTCTTTTTTCTTTCTTTCTCTTTCTTTCCTTTCCTTTCTGTCTCACTTTATTTCTATTTTATCTTCTTTCTTTCTTTCTTTTCTGTCTCTCATTTTATTTATTTATTTGGTCTGTCTCTTTCATTTTTCTCTTTCTTTCCTTTTATTCTTTCTTTTCTGTCTCTCATTTTATTTCTATCTTATCTCTCTCTCTCGCTTACCTTCCTTCCTTCCTTTTATTTTCTTTCTTTCCTTCCTTCTTTCTCTCTCTTTCTTTCTTTAATTCTTCTTTCTTTCTTTCTCTTTCTTTTCTTTCTTTCTTTCTCTTTCTTTTCTTTCTTTTTCTTTTCTTTTCTTTTCTTTTCTTTTCTTTCCTTCTTCCTGTATCTCATTTTTCTTTTTCTCCTGCCTGCCTGTCTTTCTCTTATTCTGCACTGGGCATAATATGCCTTAATCCAAACGGGAAGAACTTGCTGGCTACCTACAGAGATATTTTTGCCTAATGGGAAGATCAAAAGAAGCATTGAGTTTCTTTGCCTATTTAAAGCAGTCGCTTCGAGCAGGATGAAAAAAAAACGCTGAGTCCACAGCGCAGAGACAAATGGATTGGGGTGTGTGGACTCAGCCACCTGTTAGACGTCTGGCTTCTCGACGATGCTTCATTATTCAGCAATATTTGCTCTCCAAAAAGCAGTCATTATTTGGGGCTTGTAAAGGCCAACCAGATCCCGTTTTCAGGGCAAACATCTCTAGGCAGTGTCTGGAGTTTTATATTTGGTTTTATATTTACCTACAGGGAAGAACAGAGCTTGGACACACTTCCAGCCATCTGCTCAACTGGCACTGTGTCACCCAGATCTACTCGGCAAAATTGAGAGTGCCCGGCTGCCAATTGCACCCATTAAGTGCCCTTTGTTGCACTTGGTGGCTTAAGCTGCTGCACGGCTGATGTAATTAAGTTGCAAAGGGAACTGAATCAGGTACAACGATACTCCAAGCTGAGTCACAGCAACGCAACAGGAGAGACCTGCGGCGAAAACTTAAAAAGAGAAGCTGACACAGAAGATTATATTCTCAAATTCTTGCCCAATTTCTATGTTACTGGTTCTTACAAGGAGTGACATCATATCGATGGTCATTCTTGTCACCAGAAAGCTTTTGAAGCCAGATGGAATTTCGTTGCATTTGATTTTATTGCAAGTTTCTAAAGCTCTGTTTCAAAAACCTTAGTAACGTGAAGATGTCTGGACTTCAAACTCCCAGAATTCCCCAGCAAACAAGGGAGTTGAAGTCCATCCATCTTAAAGTGGCCACGTTTGAAAAAACACCCATCAATATGATTGATTTAGTTCAGTGGTGAAATCTAAAATTTGTTACTACCGGTTCTGTGGGTGTGGCTTGGTGGGGGTAATGTGACTGGGTGGGCGTGGCCTTTTTTTTTTATTTTAAAACCATTTTTTCTACAACCTCTTCGGCGAAGAGGTTGTAAAAAAATGCTTTCAAAAGGCTCTGATGATCCAAGCTGAATTGCCTGATCGGCAGAGGCTTTTTTTCTTTTAAATGCCTCTGACGATCCAAGCTGAGTTGCCTAATCGGCAGAGGCTTCGATCAGGCAACTCAGCTTGGATCGTCAGAGGCATTTAAAAGAAAAAAAGCCTCTGATGATCGCGCAGCTCAGCTGGGCATGGGGGGGTGGGGCAGGGATTTTTGCTACCGGTTCTCCGAACCACCTGCTTCCATTGCTACCGGATTGGGCGATCCGGTCCGAACCGGGAGCATTTCACCCCTGGTTTAGTTGTGTGTATTTCTGTATTGCTGAAAAAAAATGCTCTCGGCACCAAATTTATACAACAAGGATCTTTTAATATATAAAAATCATTTCGCTTCCTCCAAATACAGATATTCCTCAACATACGACTACAATTGAGCCCCACATTTCTGTTGCTATGCAAGACAGTTGTTAACTGAGTTTTGCCCCATTTTACAACCTTTCTTGGCAATTTATTAAGTGAATCACTGCAGTTGTTAAGTTAGTATCACGGTTATTAACTGAATCTGGCTTCCCCTTTGAGTTTACTTGTCAGAAGGTCTCAAAGGTGATGACGTGACCCAGGGACACTGCAATAGTCATAAATACAAGTCAGTTGCTAAGCGTCCAAATTTTGATGACATGACTATGGGGATGGCCCAATAGTCGTAAGTATGAAAAACAGTCTGAGTCACTTTTTTCAGTGTTGTTATAACTTCAAATGGTCATTAAATGAATCATTGTAAATCAAGGATTATCTTTATCTTTATAAGTTTTCAACCAATAGGAAGATAGGAACAGAATCCTGAATGGCTTAAAATCCAGGAAAGGTTCCAGACACTCTTCCCAGGTGAGACTCACACAACATTCTTAACCTTCAACCAAAATGAATGAGCAATATTTCTTATAATCCCATCAAAAGCTCTGCCAAAATAAGCAAACCATCGAATGTTGCTTCATTCACGTAACATGTTGCGATAATGGTCGGATTCCCACAACTGGCTGAATCACCCATTCTAGCGCCATGCATATTCGATGGACAAACCCAGTTTGGGATCTTTGTTTCATGTGGAATAAGTAAACAAGCTGCATATAAGGTCAACGTAACACCTATAACAGTGATGGCTAACCTTTTTGCCATCGCGTGCCAAAAGCGGGGGGAGTGTGGTGGGGTCACACGCACGCGTGCCCACATCCATAATTCTATGTGCCCTCCCCCCGCCCGCTTTTGGCACACGATGGCATGGTGGGCCCATTTTTTGCTCTCCTCAGGCTCCAGAGCCTTTCTAGGAGCCTGGGGAGGGCAAAAACGGCCTTCCCCACCCCACCAGAGGCCCTCCGGAGGCCGGTAACAATGTGTTTTCTGACTTCTGGTGGGCCCAGAAGGCCTGAAAATAAGCTGGCTGGTATAAGCATGTGTGCCAGAGCTGAGCTCGCGTGCCCACCGATATGGCTCCGCGTGCCACCTGTGGCACCCGTGCCATAGGTTCGCCATCACGGACCTATAACAACCTTCTCCAGACTCTGAAGCAAATGAGAAACATCCAAGATTTGGAATTTTTGCAGAACCCAAAGGCATCCACAGGAAATGTACAGAATCCATCTAGGGAACAGCCCGGTCTTCTGCTTAGCTTTTTCCAGCCCGATCTGTACTGCAAACATTGGACCCCGAGTTTTGACTTGTACTTCTGTACCCACAGGAGGATTTGTGAGGTGTTGTGGGCGCTAATTAAGTGTTGTGTGGCAAAGAGTAACAAAAGACAAGGAAGTTTAGTCATGGCCCGTTGGTCATTCAGAGAACATAGAATGATAGAGTTGGAAGGGACTTTGGAGGTCTTCTAGGCCGACCACCCTATACCAGTGCTGGCTAACCTTTTTGTTGTCGTGTGCCGAAAGCATGCACGTGTGTGCCGGCACCCATAATGCAATGCGTGTGCGATGCCCCCCGTGCGCCCTGCCCCCCCCTCACATGTGCATCACCCCCCCACGACTCGTTTTGGGCCTAGCAGGCCTCCCTGCAGCCTCCTGGGACCAAAAACAGGCTACGGGGGGGGGGGCGCGCCGCACCCCCCATCCTCCTCCTGCCCCCACACATGCGCACACACATCTCCCGCGTGTGCCACACCCTCTGTGCATGCACAGCAGAGACCCAAAAATCAGCTGGCTGGCGGGAGGCGTGTGCGCATGGGCGATGGAGCTGAGCTGAGCTGGGGCAACGGCTCGTGTGCCCGCAGAGAGGGCTTTGCGTGCCACCTGTGGCACGCGTGCCAAAGGTTCACCGTCGCAGCCCTATACCGTTTCAGATGTCTCTTCTTGAAAGCCTCCAGTGATGCCACAACTTCGGAAGGCAAGGTGTTCCGTTGATTGATTACTCTCGCCTTTAGGTAATTTCTCTTTAGTTCTAGATTCAAAGTCCCTATTTTGCCTTTTTTTAAAAAAAAAAATTAAACCTACATCCTTTCTTTCCCAGCAGGGCTGATGGTGCGATAATTTGTCGATCACCTTGATCTGCTCCTCTACCCCCTTATACTCAGGTGACCGTGTGATGGGGTACAACGTCTCCCCAGTCACTGAAGGGCAGCTTAAGAGAAGGCTTCAAAGTTCTCGTAGCTGGTGAAATTCTGGAGAAGTTCTCTGATGTTCTGGAAATCTGGTCTTTGGTTGGGATCCAGGTTCCAACATTTGCACATGATGGAGTACATGGCAGGTGGGCACCTGGGCGGGCGGTGCATCTGGAAGCCATTTTGAACCTTGGTGGAGACCTCGAAGTTACTCATGCCTGTAGAAAGAAGGGAAAATGCAGCATTATTTATATCCGCGTATGGCGTGAAATACATGGATAGCAGTACACGTAGTCCTCGACTTACGATGACAATTGAGCCCAACATGTTTGTCGTTAAGTGAGATATTTATTCGGTGATATTTATGCCCCATTTTACAACCTTTCTTGCCACAGTTGCTTAAGTGAATCACTGCGGTTGTTAAATCAGGAACCTGGTTATTAAGTGAATCTGGCTTCCCCATTGACTGTGCTTGCCAGAAGGCCACTAAAGGGGGAAATCGCTTGCCCTCCGGATACTGCAATCGTCACGCAATTCATGCCAGTTGCCAAGCATCCAAATTTTGATCATGTGACCACGGGGATGCTGCAACGGTCATAAACATGAAAAACGGGCCTAAGTCACTTTTTCAGTGCCATGGTAACATTGAATGGTCACTAAATGGACCGTTGTAAGTCAAGGATTATTTGTAGTAAAAATGTATTGAAGGAACACATACTATTAACACATCTATGGATATTCTCAACCGTCCAGGTCACGGTTGTTTCAAAAGTGCTTTTTCAAAAGGCAACGGGACTTTTTCCTTGGAAACATTTTGCTTCTCATCCAAGAAGCTTCTTTACTTCTGACTGAATGGTGGGCGAAGAAGGATTTGTATTTTTTTTGGACCCGCTCTCAGTGTTGATCGTTAGCTCTCTAGAGTTGTGAGGAACCATAATAAATAATATGTCAAAAAATTGTGTAGCAGCTGTCCAGATGGAGACATGAACACAAAATTGTAGTCTTTTATATACTATATATGTGTATGTATGTATATATGTATATTTGTGTGTGTGTGTGTGTGTGTGTATGCAAGTTTTCGTGTATTCAGGTCTTTTCCCATGTAAGATTGAGAGTATCTTGGCAACGTTTCGATGAGGTCCCACTCGTCATCTTCGGCTTCATGCTTGTATGAGGAAAGTGTGATCAGAGCTGCCGTCTCTCTATAAATACTGGTGGGGAGGTGTGTGGTGCTGGCTTTGTTGCTGCGAGCGGTTATGAAACAGCTGACTAATCTGCAAACATCAACTCCATTAACTAACCAAGATGTAACAAGACAGGCAACCAACCCGCTCACAGCAACAAAGCCAGGACCCCACACCTCCCCACCAGTATTTATAGAGAGGCGGCAGCTCCGATCACGCTTTCCTCGCACAAGCATGAAGCCGAAGACACCAGCCTGAAGATGACAAGTGGGACCTCGTCAAAATGTCGCCAAGATACTCTCAATCTTACATGGGAAAAGACCCGAATACACCAAAACTTCAGTGGTGAAATCTAAAATTTGTTACTACCGGTTCTGTGGGCGTGGCTTGGTGGGGGGGGGCGTTAATGTGACTGGGTGGGCGTGGCCAATTTTTTATTTTTATTTTTAAAACCATTTTTTCTACAACCTCTTTGGTGAAGAGGTTGTAAAAAAATGCTTTCAAAAGGCTCTGACGATCCCAGCTGAGTTGCCTGATCGGCAGAGGCTTTTTAAAAAAGCCTCTGCCGATCAGGCAACTCAGCTGGGATCGTTAGAAGCATTTAAAGAAAAAAAAGGGTTTTTTTTCTTTTAAAAAAGGATTATGCCGACTGGAAAATTCTGGGAGTTGAAGTCCACAAGTCTTAAAGCTGCCACGTTTGAAGTCCTCTGCTCTATACTCTTGTCCCCATACCTGGATATGGGTTCTGCCCGCGAGTCATGATTTCATAAAGAAGGATGCCGAAGGACCACACGTCTGATTTGATGGAGTAGCATCCGCAGGAAAGGCCTTCCGGTGCGGTCCATTTGTAAGGAAAGCTGTGTGAGTAAGAGAGGTATATATCTTCCTGCAAAGACAGAAACATAAGGTGATCCACTTTGTACGAAGTCTTCGGAAAACTCAACATTTCTTGATCCCCAAAAGGGGTCTGTGCAGACGAGGTCCAGTCAGGAGAGCGGGTGTGTGGGGGTCACGATCAGTGGCGGGTTGTCCCTGGTTCGCACCGGTTCTATAGAACTGGTAGTAAAACCGGCGGGAGGCTCCGCCCACCGACCCTGACATCATCAAAACGCTTCTGCGCATGCGCGAGAGAAGCAGGGGCGTGCATGCGGCCCCGTCGCAAACCGATAGTAAAGGTAAGTAGAACCCTTCCCTGGTCACGATCCACAACTTCTGAACACTATAAGTAGTCCTCGACTTGCAACGGTGTGTTTAGTGACTTATGACCGTTTTTCACACTTACAACTGTTGCAGCATCCCCATGGTCAAAGGATCAAAATTTGGATGCTTGGCAACTGGTTCATATGTATGACGGTTGCAGTGTCCCCGAGTTACGTGATCCCCTTTTGCGACCTTCTGACAAGCAAAATCGGTGGGGAAGCCAGATTCAGTTAACAACCCTGTTAGTAACTTAACAAATGCAGTTTATTCACTTCACCACTGTGGTAAGAAAGGTCGTAAAATGAGGTAAAATTCACTTAACGAATGTTTTGCTTAGCAACAGAAATGTTGGGCTCAATTGTGGTTGTTAAGTCGAGGAGTACTTGTAATGTCAGGGATATATTACATTCCTTTTTATTTTTCATATTATTCTTAATTTGTATTAGTTTTTTTTTAACCTTTATACTTTTAAACATCATTAAAAGTTATTAAAAAAAACTTGACCAATCTCCTTCCCTAACTTTTCAGCAATAATAAAATATATATTGACCAATCTAAATCTTTCTATATATACATCTATAGAGCAATGCCAAATAAGTTTATGCAGTATAGAGAGATCTCAATCTGTCTGTCTGTCTATATCTACAGTATCTTTCTACCTAACATCTATCTATCTATCTATCTATCTATCTATCTATCTATCTATCTATCTATCTATCT
>WNWU01000033.1:3546538-3568721 GCA_012654045.1 Ptyas mucosa | reverse complement strand
TCTATCTATCTATCTATCTATCTATCTATCTATCTATCTATCTATCTCTTTCTATCTATCTATCTATCTATCTATCTATCTATCTATCTATCTATCTATCTATCTACCATCTATATACCTATTATTCATATCTCTCATCTCTCTCTCTCTATCATCTATCTCTATCTATCTATCTATCTATCTATCTATCTATCACTATCTATCAGTCTATCATCTCTCTCTCTCTCTCTCTCTCTCTATCTATCTATCATTCCTCTCTCTCTCTCTCTCTCTCTTTTCCTGCCTCCCTCCCTCCCTCCCTCTCTCTCCTTATTTTAACCTACTGTTTGATTGGACATATTCATCCTGCAATTTGGCCTTTCTGGATTAAATTCTATTTTTCTGGATGCTTTCGAGTCTCAGAAGGATTGCAGAGTACCTCGATCAGCCTGGCCATCCCGAAATCTCCCACTTTGCAGATGTTGTTTTCTCCCACCAGGACATTCCTGGCAGCCAAATCCCGATGGATGAAATTCTGCGATTCCAGGTAGCTCATCCCCTTGGCCACCTGAGAAGCCAAGCTGACCAGCTCCACCATCTCCATCTGTTCTCCCTCTGGACCTGGGAAGAAACGGACAGTGACATGAGAACCTGCTGGACCATGAGGTGTTTTTCCCAAAAAGTTTCACTTCTTTTTTGGATGGAGATAAGAAGAGGCGTCGTCTTGCACATGGAGCTCAGAGAAAGACAGATTAACAGAGTTGGAAGGGACCTTATAGGTCTGTGGTGGCGAACCTATGGCACGGGTACCATAGGTGGCACGTTGAGCCATATTGGTGGGCATGCGAGCTCAGCTCTGGCACGAATGCGTGCGCCAGCCAGCTGATTTTCCAGCCTTCTGGGCCCACCAGAAGTCAGGAAACATACTGTTTCCGGCCTCCGGAGGGCCTCTGGGGGGGGTTGGGAAGGCTATTTTTGCCCTCCCCAGGCTCCTAGAAAGGCTCTGGAGCCTGGGGAGAGCAAAAAACAGTCCTACTGGGCCCACCGGGCCATCACATGCCAAAAGCGGGGGGAACACTGGGTGTGGGGGGCAGGGCACATAGAATTATGGATGTGGGCACCCGTCCGTGTGACCCCACCGTGCTCCCCCCACTTTTGGCACGCGATAGCAAAAAGGTTAGCCATCACTGTTATAGGTCATCTAGTCCAGTGATGGCTAACCTTTTTGCCGTCACGTGCCAAAAACGGAGGGAGCTGGGGGGATCACGGGTGCGTGTGCCCACATCCATAATTCAATGCACCCCACCCTCCCACGCATGTGCACGTGACCCCCCACACTTCTCCCTGCTTTTGACACGTGATGGCCCGGTAGGCCTGTTTTTCCCCCTCTCCAGGCTCCAGAGGCTTTCTAGGAGCCTGGGGAGGGCAAAAACAGCCTTCCCAATTCCCGCTGGAGGCCTTCTGGAGGCCGGAAATGTTTCCCAACTTCCGGTGGGACCGGAAGGCCTGAAAATCAGTTGGCTGGTGTGCGCATGCACGCTGGAGCTGAGCTATGGCAACACTCGCGTGCCCACCGGCTCTGCATGCCACCTGTGGCACCCGTGCCATAGGTTCGCCATCACAGATCTAGTCCAACCCCAATGTAGGTCATCTAGACAATCCAGTACCCATGGGCACCAAAAGGTGTCTCCCACTATGGGGACCACACACTAGTGGGCTAGATGTTTCTAGCCCGAAATTCAAATTCAGCTGTTCTGATGCTGGGCAATTCCTGTCCGAATAAAAAACATCGGGTATTAGAAATAATTCAGAAATTTCAGCAACCGGTTGCTAGTGGGTATGGCCATGGGGGACGTGCCCTACTTGGCCTCCTGCACCACGGAGAGGGGGCTATTCACCCTCCCCAGGCTCTGGAGGCTTTCCCTGAGCCTGCAGGGGAGCGAAAACGGCCCCCCCTGGGCACCGGAGGACCTTCAGAAATGGGCCCGTTTCCGGACTTCTAGTACTTCCAGTAGGCCCGTTTCTCACCCTCCCAAAGCCTCCGCACACACCTTGCACTTAGCTGGCATCCAAAACAGGCTGCGTGGAGACTCCTGAGAGAGGTGGGGCAGGGTGAGAGGGGTCAGCCAGTCCTTGGAACAACCGGATTAAAATTAACATCCGGCTTGCCCGAATTCCGAACTGGCTGAATCCCACCCCTGAATTCAAGGTGGCAAACATATCCAGCACGCATTTCTCCTATTTTTCCCACAACAACGATCCTGTGAGGCGGGTTGGGCTTGAGAGAGTCACTGGCCCGGAATCACCCAGTTGGCTCTCATAACTTAAGGTGGGACTAGAACTCACTGTCACCTGGTGGATTGGCCCAAAGTCACCCAGGCAGCTTTTATGCCTGAGGCAAGACTAGAACTCACAGTCTCCTGGGGATTGGCCCAAAGTCACCCAGGTGGTTTTCATAGCGGAGGCGGGACTTGAATTCACACTCTCCTACTTTCTATGCCTTAACCACTAGACTCACACGGGTGTCAAACTCGCCGTCACGAGACGTTTCGCAACGTTTTTCCCCTTCTTGGAGCTGAGCTGGGCATGGCCTATGTGTGTCACATCTGGACCACGGGCCGCCAGTTTGACACCCCTGACTAGACTGAATCTCTAGACTAACGTAAATTTTTTAATATTATTTTAATTTAAAAAAGGAGGACTATCTGCAGCATCTGTGTGTGTGTCAGGGGTGGGTTCCAAATTTTTTTACTACCGGTTCTGTGGGCGTGGCTTATTTTGTGGGCGTGGCTTGAGGGTCATGTGACAATTCTTTAGGATTTAGCAGAGGTCCTGGTCTACCAGGCTTTTAACTGCTTGCAGAGCTGTACCGGTCTACCCATTTATTTTTGCAGGCACTGATCTACTCATGTATTTTTCCAGGCACTGGTCTACTCATTTGTTTTCTTTTATTATTATTATTTATTAAATTTATATACCGCCCTTCTCCTACTGGACTCAGGGCGGTGCACAGCCAAGTAAAAAACATACCAATACCAAGCCTTTTAACACTGATCAGCTGTAGGGCGGCCCTTTGAAGCCCCGGCAAGAGTTTAAACAGTTTTTTCCCCTCTAGCCATCAGCTGGGACTCAGGAGGCAGCAAGAGATTGGGGGTGGGGCCAAATAAAAGGTTAGAATAATGCAGGCAGTGTGGGGGCGGGGGGGGGGCAGAACTGGTTCGGTGACATCATATCGTCACCGCTACCGGCTCAGCGGAACCGGGAGGAACTCGCCGCTGGTGTGTGTGTGTGTTTATTTTAGGAAAGTCAAGATGACTTCATGCCACACAACCGAAGTCTCATGCCTTTTTGCATTGGCTTTTCTGGCTGCCGCTGCACACTATTGGAATATCTTGGAAGGAGGAAAAAAGACCAGATGTGGGCTTCAATAATTTTAGCAAGGGGTTCTCTGCCTGGTTGCTGGGTGGGCGTGTCCATGGTGGGCGTGGCCTAGTCAGCCTCCTGCACCACGGCGGGGGGGGCGTTTTTGCCCTCCCCAGGTTCCCGAGGCTTTTCTCAAGCCTGCGAGAGGCGAAAACAGCCTCTCAGGCTCCTGAGGCCCTCTGGAGGCCGGCCTTCCTGAACTTCTGGTAGGCCCGTTTTTCACCCTCTCCGAGCCTCAGCACACGCCCTGCACTTACCTACATCCAAAATGGGCTGTGTGGGGACTCCTGGGAGGGGTGGGGCAGGCGGGGCAGGGCGGGGCAGGGCCAGCCAGGAGTGGGATTTGGGGGTTCTCTGAACTATACAGAATCTTAACTAGAGGTTCTCCTGAACCCCTACAAGCCCCCAGCAGCCCACCCCTGGAAAAGATTAGAGAAGGACTTTTGGACACCAAGGAGGAGGCAACTGACTACACCATCATTTTGTGAACAAAAAGCTTCTGCGGGCAGCTGATCAGCCACAAGCTAATGTTCTTACGATGCCCTTTTCTGTCATTTTGGTAAAATCTAGGCTTTCTTACGGATCTCTCTGGGAAAAGGGGTGGAACCAGGAAAAAGGCGATGGCCTTACCCCTCAGGAACGAGAGCAGGTTTCCTTTGCTCATGATTTCGGTGATGATGTAGACCGGATCCCCGGCAGAGCAGATGGCATAGAGGGAGAGAATGTTTTTGTGCTTCAACAGCCTCAGGGCCTCGATCTCGTTTTTGAAGGTATCCTGGCACGTCAGATTGGCTGGGATGGGAGAAAAGTAAATGTAAATGTAAATTAGGGATGTGGCGGCTCAGTGGCTAAGACACTGAGCTTGTCGATCAAAAAGCGGTTCGAATCCCTAGTGCCGCGTAACAGGGTGAGGTCCTGTTACTTGTCCCAGCTTCTGCCAACCTAGCAGGTAAAAAATGCAAGTAGAAAAATAGGGACCACCTTTGGTGGGGAGGTAACAGCGTTCCGTGCGCCTTTGGTGTTTAGTCATGCCGGCCACATGATCATGGAGATGTCTTCGGACAGCGCTGGCTCTTCGGCTTTGAAACGGAGATGAGCACCGCCCCCTAGAGTCGGGAACGACTAGCACATATGTGCAAAGAGAACCTTTACCTTTACCTTTAAATGTAAATTGCTCCCTTCTGGTGCAGCTTAGCTCCTGACTACTTTCTGGGTATACAGCAGTGGTGGGTTGCGCCCGGTTCGCACTGGTTCCCGCGATCTGGTAGCGGTGACGATATGACTTCATATCCCTTCCCTTCCTTCCTCCCTTCTCTTCCTTCCCTCTCTTCTCCTTCCTTCATCCCTCTCTATTGCTGTATCCTTTTGTGCATATGGATTACTCAGAGGTCTGAAAAAGTTATTTTTGACTGGTCCTCGCACTTTTGACCAGTCCTCGAACTTACGACTGTCCTCACATTTTACGTTTTTCGCCCTATCTTTTCACCATGGTGAAATGAGTTTCGTTTATTTGATTTATATACCGCCCTTCTCCCCGAGGGGACTCAGGGCGGTGAACAGGCAGAGATAAAAAACATAAATACAAAATTTAAAAACGAATTAAAACCAAATTAAACAGTTGCCCAACAATTCAAACCCATTTTTAAAAAAATATATAAATCCCAGATCTAAAAATTTGGATTATACAATTTAAAATTTTCTTATAAAAAGGGGAGATACTATGCCAGGCCCGCTTGATGGAATAAAAAAGTTTTTAACTCACGGCGGAAAGCACGAAGGTCCGGGATCCGCCGAATCTCTGGGGGGAGATCGTTCCAGATAGTGGGTGCTCCCACAGAGAAGGCTCTCCCCCTGGGGGCCGCCAGTCGACATTGTTTGGCCGACGGCACCCGGAGGAGTCCTTCTCTATGGGAGCGTACCGGTCGGTGGGAGGCTATTGGAGGTAGTAGGCGGTCCCGTAAGTACCTGGGTCCTAAGCCATGGAGCGCTTTAAAGGTGGTAACCAACACCTTGAAGCGCACCCGGAAGACCACTGGGAGCCAGTGCAGCTCGCGCAAGAGCGGTGTCACATGAGAGCGCCACGTCGCTCCCATCACCACCCGCGAGTGACATGGTTGTTAAGAATGCTGCACAGGCATAAATGTGAGGATGGTCATAAGTGTGAAGACCAGTCAAAAGTGCGAGGACCTGTCAGAAATGACTTTTTTCAGCCCTCTGAGTAGTCCCTATACACATAGCCATGGCCACCCAGTCACATGACCAGCTAGCCACGCCCACCCAGTCACATGACCTCCAAGCTACGCCCACAAAATAAGCCACGCCCACAGAACCGGTAATAAAAAAAAATTAGAACCTCCCCTGGTATACAGGTAATCCTTGATTTACGGCCACAATTGAGGCCTGCCGTAACTTCAAACAGCCGCTAAGTGAGCGGTCGTAAGTCGAGGACTACCTGTATTTTAAAAAGGAGGGTGGGGCTTCATTTGCATGAAAAACCCCAGCGGATGGATCTCGTCATCTGACTCTTTCATTTCTACAGCTCGACTTTACCTCTCTGTAACACCTTGATAGCAACTTTCAGTTTCTCTTTCCAAAGTCCCTCGTAGACGTCTCCAAAGAAGCCGGAGTCCAACTTCCGGATCAGACGGAATTCGTCTTTGGGTCTCTCCCAATCGTCCCAGTGGGGCATGGCCTTTGGCTCTGTCTTGGGTCAAAAAGAAAGTCCAGATGGGGTTAATTTTCTCCAGGATTTTGTGTACCATTTGCAACTGTTGTTCTTCCAATTACAGCTAGTCCTCGTACTTATGACCATTTGCTTAGTGACTGTTTGAAGGTACAGCAGCACTGAAAAAAGTGAGGACCGTTTTTCACATTTATGACCATTGCAGTGCACCCCCCCCCCGGTGGTCATGTGATCAAAATTCAGATGCTTGGCAACTGACTCATTTTTATGACGGTCGCAGTGTCCCGGGGTCACACGATCCCCTTTTTTGCGACTTTCTGGCAAGCAAACTCAATGGGGTGAAGCCAGATTCGTTTTACAATCGTGTTACTAATGTAACAACTGCAGTGCTTCGCTTAACGACTGTGGGAAGACAGGTTGTAAAGCGGGGCAAAACTCACTGAGCAACGGTCTGGCTTAGCAACATAAATGTTGAGCCCAGTTGTGGTTGTAAATCGGAACAATGCATATCTCTTTCCCTGCTTTTTTTTTTTTTGCAAAAGAAAATAAAAGGAAAAACGGCTGCAAACCTTCGTTTTCTGCATGTAGTTTTAGGATGCTGAATGCTGAAATTGTTCAACCTTAAATGGAAAACTTCTTTTTTAAACGGGAGTTTCTCTTTGTTGAGGGGGAGTACATCAGGTCCCTGCAGGAAGGCTGCCATTCTAAAGGGAAGGGAGAGCTGTATCTTGGGGTTGAATGGTTTGCATTGGGGTGAAATGCTCCCGGTTTGGACCGGATCGCCCGATCCGGTAGCAATGGCGGCGGGTGGTTCGGAGAACCGGTAGCAAAAATCCCTGCCCCCCCCCCATGCCCAGCTGAGCTGTGCGATCATCAGAGGCTGTTTTTTTTTTACTTTTAAAAGCATTTTTTCCTGCAACCTTTCGGGCTGAAAAAATGCTTTTAAAAGTAAAAAAAAAAAAAGCCTCTGATGATCGCGCGGCTCAGCTGGGATCGGGATCAACCTCTTCTGGATCAGCCGAAGAGGTTGTAGGAAAAAAAATGCCTTTAAAAGCCTCTGGCGATCTCAGCTGAGTTGCCTGATCGTCAGAGGCTTCTAAAGGCATTTTTTTCTGCAACCTTTTAAGATTGTAGAAAAAAATGCTTTTAAAAGTTATAAAAAAAAAAGTTGGCCACGCCCACCCAGTCACATTAAACCACCCCCCCAAGCCACGCCCGCAGAACCGGTAATAACAAATTTTACATTTCACCACTGATTTGCATGCTTTTGCTTTTGCTGTAACCATTTGGGGAATTGTGGGTGGGTGGGGGAGTGGGTCAGCAGGATGCCTCTTCTCACAGCCGGTTCCAGCCAGCTATCACCATCCCACCTCGGAGTTCTCACAACACCTTTACGGCATCGGATTGGCTAATTGTGGATATGGGGTACCGGGTGGGGGCTGAACAGGGGAAATTAGCTTAACACTTCCCGCGGGAGAATTTTCAGACTCTGTCGTCCAACTTCTCTGCAATCTCATTAAAAGTTCCTTTTGAAATATTATTAATTTATTTTTTTTATTAATCATATTTCTATGCCGCCCATTCTCCGAGGGCTCTGGGAGGCTTACAACAAAGACAGTATACTAAATAGCACATTGCCCCCAACAATCTGGGTCCTCATTTTTAACCCCCCCTCGGAAGGCTGGAAGGCTGAGTCAACCTTGAGCCGGTGAGATTTGATCCGCTGATCTGCTGAACTAGCAGTCAGCTGAAGTAGCTGCAGTACTGCACTCTAACCACTGCGCCACCTTGGCTCGCAGGCTGTCCTTGGCCAAATGCCCTTTGCTTGTGTAAGGGTTTGTCCCCAGGGAGGAATTTCAATTACTGGTACCCCTTTCTCCAGTTCACTTGTGGGTTCCATTTTTTTTCAGCTAGGCCAGGGATGGGCAAATGTGGCTCTTTTACAACCTGTGGACTTCAACTCCCAGAATTCCTGAGCCAGCTTGGCTGTGTCAGGAATCTTGGGAGTTGAAGTCCACAGGTTGTAAAAGAGCCACATTTGCCCATCCCTGAGCTAGGCCAACCTCAGGACGAGGAGGTCTCTCCATCCCTGGCACTACTATGAAGCTCAGAGTCACTGAGTGGGGCCCCATTTGATCTCCCAGGTGGTGAAAGTGGCTGGGAGGCCTCCCGCGACTGAACCATCCAGCTGGCAAAATGCGAATGGGGTTTTTAGCCTTCGCAGGCGAATAGAATAGAATAGAATAGAATAGAATAGAATAGAATGGAATGGAATGGAATGGAATGGAATGGAATGGAATAGCAGAGTTGGAAGGAACCTTGAAGGTCTTCTAGTCCAACCCCCTGCCCAGGCAGGAAACTCTACACCACTTCAGACAAATGGTTATCCAACATCTTCTTAAAAATTTCCAGTGTTGGAGCATTCACAATTTCTGGAAGCTAGTTGTTCTACTTATTAATTGTTCTAACTGTGACGAAATTTCTCCTTAGTTCTAGGTTGCTTCTCTGCTTGATTAGTTTCCACCCATTGCTTCTTGGCCTGCCCTCTGATGCTGTGGAGAATAGCTTGACTCCCTCTTCTTTGTGGCAGCCCCTGAGATATTGGAAGACTGCTATCATGTCTCCCCTAATCCTTCTTTTCATCAAACTAGACATACCCAGTTCCTGCAACCGTTCTTCATATGTTTTAGCCTCCAGTCCCCTAATCATCTTAGTTGCTCTTCTCTGCACTCTCTAGAGTCTCCACATCTTTTTTACATTGTGGCGACCAAAACTGAATGCAATATTCCAAGTATGACCTTACCAAGGCATTATAAAGTGGTATTAACACTGTTAGAGATCCCCAACCTCTCTACCAGGGCAGGCCTCACTAAGCATCTGGTGCTCCCCAAGTCTAGAAAGGCCTTTAAGGACACGCTCCACAGGAGTCATATCTCAAAAAAAAAAAAGCCAATGCAATCCTAAATTGCATTAACATAGGGATACAATCAACATCAACTGAGGAACTAATACCACTCTATAAAGCCTTAGGAAGACCACACCTAGAGTACTGCATCCAGTTTTGGTCACCACACTATAAAAGAAGATGTTGAGACTCTGGAAAGAGTGCAAAGAAGAGCAACCGGGATGATGAGGGGACTGGAAGGTAAAACATACGATGAATGTTTGCAGGAACTGGGCCTGGCTGGTCTAGTGAAGAGAAGGACCAGGGGAGACATGATAGCAGTCTTCCAATATTTGAGGGGCTGCCTCAGAGAGGAGGGGGTCAAGCTGTTTTCCAAAGCACCTGAAGGCCAGACAAGGAATAATGGATGAGAATGGAGAAGATGGATTGATTATATTCAAAACAAGTATCAGACAAGAAAATACCAAATAGCATATGAATGAATGCTAACTTTAGATGTATTATGTTACTTATAGTGGAGTTAAGGTCCTAGGGGGGGATTTGTTAGTTTAAGGATAGTTAGGTTAATTTAGCTTCTGATTGCTAATTGAAATACTCTGTATTTTGCTCTGGGAAGTCTGGGGGGAAGGGTGGGAAGGGGAGTTGGGGGGGGGGGGGGGAGGGGAAAAGGGTGGGGGGGAATATTGGGGGGATCTTTGTTGTGTCAAACTTTTTAATAAAAAAAAGGAATAATGGATGGAAAGTGATCAAGGAGAGATTCAACCTAGAAATAAGGAGGAATTTTCTGACAGTGAGAACCATCAACCAATGGATCAGAAGTTGCCTTCAGAAGTTGTGGGAGCTTCATCCCTGGAGGCTTTCAAGGAGAGACTGGATTGCCATCTGTCAGAAATAGTGTAGGGCCGTGATGGTGACCCTATGGCACGGCTGCCACAGGTGGCACATGGAGCCATATCGATGGGCACGCGAGCTCAGCTCCGGCCCACAGGTGTGCGCTGGCCAGCTGATTTTCGGGCCTTCTGGGCCCACCAGAAGTCAGGAAATACACTGTTTCGGGCCTCTGGGGGGGTGGGGAACGCCGTTTTTGCCCTCCCCGGGCTCCTAGAAAGGCTCTGGAGCCTGGGGAGAGCGAAAAATGGGCCTACTGGGCCTACCGTGCCAAAAGCGGGAGGAGCATGGGGGGGAGGCACATAGAATTATGGATGTGGGCACGCGTGCGTGTGACCCCACCGCGCTCCCCCCACTTTTGGCCATCACTGGTGTAGGGTGTCCTGTTGAACGGGGGGTTGGACTAGATGACCTACAAGGTCCCTTCCAACTCTCTTAATCTAATCTTAATCTAATCTCTAGGGGTCAAAGGAGCAATTGGGCCACTTACCAAAGGGTCATCGTCGAAATCGGTATCAGTCGACCACTGGTTTCCCTCCGGTGGGGTCAGAGTTCCCTCGTCTCATTTAAGCGAGGGGGTGAACTCCACCACGTTCCAGCACTTCAGGGCCGTCTCCTTCGCCCGCAGTTGCTGCTTTGTGGCTTTTCTCCCCAGTGTTTGTGTTAGGATGTTCTTTTGGATCGAGCCCAATAAGGAAATATACATGAGCACGTGTATAAGTAAAATCCTTTATTTATACATTGTTCCTCTCTTACAGGTGTGCAGCTGAACTGAACTCGGACCGCATGGATGACCCTTAAGTACCCCAGAGGCGGGGCTAAGGTAAGGAGGGGTCAGTGGTGAACTGGTCCCTGGGTAGTTAACCCTTACAACTCTAAACCCAAAGGGCAGGCATTTACATTCAACAAATCCCCCTCTAGATGCCTGACCGTGGGAGCACAATTGGATTGTTGGTGAGATGTTGACTTGGGTAATAAGACGCCTAGTTTTGATGTTAAGTAAGTGTGTTGTTTGTTTAACAGAGGTTTGGTTAAGATGTCTGCGGTCTGCTCCTCTGTATCGCAATGTAATACTTTAATGAACCCCATGTTGGAAAATTGCCTGACGTGTTTGTGTTTTATATCGATATGCCTCGACCTTTGGCCCACGGCATCAGCTCTAGATATTTCAATAGCTGCCTTGTTATCTTCATGAATACAGATGGGGTATTCGGGTTCAGCCCAGATGTTGGATAACAAGTCATTGAACCATACCAGGTTATTTGTGGCCTTAGATAGGCATATATACTCGGCTTCTGTGGTTGATGTGGCCACTAGGTTTTGTTTACCAGTGTACCAATGTACTGGGCTGTTGTTCAAAAAGAATATGTACCCGGTTGTGCTCCTTCTACATTTTACATCCCCAGCCCAATCTGCGTCTGCATAGCATGACAAAACTGGCTTACTGGATGGTTTGGGCTCTAGGCACAGGCAAGCTTCAGTGCTATACTTGAGGTACCTAAGTATCCTCTTTATGGCTTCCCAATGGTAATTTGAAGGCTTGCCAACATGTCTCGACAGTAGATTGACCGCTAGTGCTATGTCTGGCCTTGTCCAGTTCGCTATGTATAGTAAGGAACCTATTATGGACCTGTACAAGGTATTGTCATTAAACTGTTCTGATTCATCATACATATTTTTTAGGAAGTCAGGCGCCATGGGTGTTTCACATGTTTTGGCGTCAAACATGTAACATTTATGTAACAGTTCCACTATCTTTTCCTTTTGTGACAGTCTAAACCCTTTGTCTGTCTTGGTAATCTGCACCCCCAGGTATTTGTCGACTTTCCCTAGCACCTTCAATGTGAAGTGTTTTCCCAACTCTTTGGCGAACGCTTCGCACTTTTGATTTTGGTCACTGACGTATAAGATGTCGTCAACATACACGAGGACGTATTCGATAGTGTTGCCCAGCTTTTTAACGAAGAAACAGTTGTCAGCAGAGGTGGCTTCAAAACCCATTGACCTTAATGTTTTTGATAAGCACTCATACCACCTCTTCCCAGACTGTTTCAACCCATATAAGCTCTTATTTAATAGCCAGGTTTCCCCCTTGCATGTGTTTCTACTATGTGGTGCTCTGACATAAATCTCTTTGTCTAGATCAGCGTGCAGGTATGCGGTTTGCACGTCGAACTGGTGTACCTTTAGGTTTAGAATCGAGGCTATCACCAATGCACACTTTACGCTTTCAGCTCTGACGGTGGGCGAATACGTGTCAGTGTAATCATCTGGGAAACGCTGGGCAAACCCCTGGGCTACCAGCCTAGCCTTGTATAAAGTTTTGCCCCCTTCCATGGACTTTATTTTGTATATCCACCGGGTACCTATCGTGGTCTTATCACTGGGGACTGCTGTGGGTGTATATACTTTTAGATCACGTAGACTATTCATCTCCTTTTCCATCGCCTGTTCCCATTTCTCTTTCTCACTAGCGGGTAATTTGAGCACTTCTTCATAATTATTGGGGGTTACTTGGTTGGCGTGTAATGATAGGACATAGTCCTCTAGTTTCTTAGGGGTCTTGTTTCTGGAAGTTCTCACTGGCCTTTCTGGAGCTGTGTCTGTGTTGTGGAGGTATCTGGTCTCCCTTTCTGTGAGAGTCTCTACTCTAAGATCTGGGTGCCCTACCTTCCACTCTTTGATTTCTACCCCCTGACCCCTTCGTTTTGTTGCTTCTGAGTTATCATTACCTACTGTGCCCTGCGGTGGTTTGGTCTGGGCGCAGCTGGGGTTTTCTCTCCCTGTGATTATTTCGTTTAGGTGTATTTTGGACCAATTAGAATTTTCATGAAATATTGCGGTGCGTGAAATTATGAAATTGTTGTTGTTGTCAATGAATCTAAAACCTTTGGTGCCTGATTCATACCCCATAAACCTTAATCGCCTGGAAACTTTGTCTCCCTTTCTGCGTAACTGTTTGGGGATGTGTACGTCAGCGGTGACACCGAATATGTGGAGATGTGATATTTTTGGTTTCCGGTCATACATGATCTCGTATGGTGTTTTGTCAATTACGCTACACCATAACCTGTTTAAAGTGTAATTTGAATAGAGGACGGCCTCTGACCAGTAGTGCTGTCCCAACCCAGCATCCTCCAGCACACACCTCATCATGGTCTGTAGGGTTCCATTTTTTTTCTCTGCGACCCCATTTTGGAATGGCGAGAAAGGGGCTGACGTAAAACGCATCATCCCTTGCGCCTTGAGCCAATTTGAAAAATCTTTGGACATAAACTCAGAACCTCGGTCTGTCATGATTTGCTTGATCTTGACATTATGTTGTAGCTCTATCCTTTTATGGAACTCCTTAAACTTCTTGAACACCTCGTGTTTATGTTTGAGTGTGTATACGAAACCGTAGCGACTGAAGTCATCTACAATGGTTAAGAAAAATCTTTTCTTATATTTGATGGATGGCCTTAGGGGCCCCACTAAGTCCATGTGTACCATTTGAAAAATAGAATTGGTGGTGCGTTCTGATTTCTTGGGTTTGGCTTTGGTCTTCAACTTTGAACATTTGCACACCGAACACTCTAAATAATTTTTACAATTTTTGACCTTTAATCCATCAGCACAATTGACCATTTTCTGTACAACTGGGAAACTGCTATGACCCAATTTTCTATGCAATAAATGTGCACATTCGTCATGAATTGGTTTGCCCAATGATGGCCTTTCTTTATCTAATGTTTGTTCTAAGTCTGGGTCTCCTGTGTGTGGGTGATGGTTATCCTCCACTATCTCCTCAGTGTTAGGTGCGGTGTTGGTTCCGTTACAGGAGTTGGTATTTACCTCGGGGGAGTTATCACAGTTGGGCTGAAAATATGGTAAACCTCCGCTGATTATGGTTTTACCGATCGTCTTCCCTTCCCTGCTTAAGGATACTTCCCCTTCCTCAAATGTTATTTTGGTCCCTGTTTCCTTGCCTAGTTTTAAGGTAGCTATTATGTTATAGGGTATCTCCGGTACGAGCAGTACCCCCTCTATTTCCCCTATCTCTGGAATGTTTATGTTGCCCTTCCCGGTTACTAGCACATTATTTTGATTGGCTACCTTAATGGTAAATTTTTCTTTTGTGAACTTGGTAAATAGTTTTGTGTTATAAGTGGTATGATTCGTGGCCCCTGAGTCTAATAGCCATGCATTGTCAGTGTTGGCACAGTCTGATACATTGACCCTTTCTCTCAGTCCATATAACGATCCCTTGTGGCTGTCCCTGGAGCTATCCCTATATCTTCTTCCATCCCTGGGTTTGGGTGAGTCTCTGCGTCTGTATCTGTTTTCAATTGTCTGTCTATCGGTGGTTCTGTGTCTGCTTTCTGTCCTGTCCCTGGGCTGGAAATGTCTCATGTCCCTTATTCTCCTGGGGCAGTCCCTCTTATAGTGTTCCCTGGAGCCACAGTTAAAGCACTCCATGTCATTGTAATCTCTGCTATGGAATTCTACCCTCTTATTGATCTTTGGTTCTCTGTGGTTCAGGGATCGGTCTCTCCTAAGGTTATCCTCCGCTATGAGTTTACTGGTTAACATATCTAAGGTAATGCGTTCTAGGTTAGAGCTATCTAGGTGCATAACGAAATCACTCCAGCTGTGGTCTAAGGAATTTATGATCACGCTCACCATGCTCCCTTCGGTAATGTTTTCCCCCCTTTGAATTAGCTCAGCCCTGGTGGCATTGAGTGACAATATGTGTTCACTCATGGGAGTGCCTGCCTTGAGTTTGGCTGAGTAAAATTCCCTGCTGATTCTAGTGGTGGTCGCTATGCTTCTGCTATAGAACATTTTGTGCAGAACGGTTACGACTTCCGACACAGTCAGATTGTGGCCTATACTGGGGTACATGCTTGGGGATATACTTGTTAGTAATAGGTGGTAAGCCTTATGATGCATACAGTCTATTTGGAAAGTCCAGGGTTTACCTGGTGGATTAGTTAGCAAAAACAGTAAATGTTCCTTTAAGAGGACAACCTGCAACTGTTGGTTCCATTCAACAAAATTAAATCCATCCACCCTCAGTTTGGGAAAGTCATTTGGAAGTGTCCCAGTATTGTGAGGAATATTACCTACTGACAGCTGCTGTCCATGGTCTAAGGCGAAAGGAAACTCGCAATAAGGCAGAGGAATGCATGGAGTCAGTCTGTAGTGACTTGCTTCTATGGGCTGTTCTTTTCTCATTGCAGGTCTGTTCTGCGCATGCTCCTGGTCCATTCTGTCTCTGCCGCCGCCGGAGAAGGAGCTCGTCTGTGCTGCTCCCGGGTGGAGGCATCCTGCGTTGGAGTGGATTCCTGGCTCGATCCTGGGTAGTCCCTGGAGCCCGAAAGTCATCTGGTTCGTCGCCCGGAACGCTGAAAACTCCGTCTCGTCGCCTGGGATCGCCGGATAGCTCGCGAAGGCCGATCGGGGGTCTCGGAGGCCTGTGCCGGCTTGGAGGTCGAAGCTGGGCCACGGGCCGAGACCCATGCCCGTCGATGGCCCTGGATGTCTCGGGTGGTGGCTTTGGACCGGTAAGCGTCTTATTTCTTCTTCCGGGTCCCCGTGGTGTTCGGGTAGTCGCGTGGGGGGGGGCTCCGGCGTGGCGTGTTTGATTTTGCATACCCGCCCCGGTATTTTTACACCGTAGTTGGTTCTCGTAGTTGTCCCCTTGCGTGTAGGTTGTCACGTTGTGCCTTTTGGGGGAGTCGGGTTGAGCGCTGACTATTTTTATTTTTGACCCAAAAGCCGCGGTGATGGTCCGCATGGCTTTTTCTACCTCAAGCTCGGTAGGCGAGCTTGTGGCTGCCTCGTTTTGCATGTGTTGGGTCCCGTTGTATATTTCGGGGAACTCGTAGGGGTAGGCCTCGGTTCCCGCCACGATTTTCAAACCCCGGGATCCCATTGGTCGCTGGTCGGCCATTTTGGGTGACGTCATGGGGCAAGATGGCCGCCGTGGGGAGGGCGCGAATTTAAAAACGGCCTCCTCTGGTTGCATGCGGTAGGGGTTGGAGCCGCTTACCGTCTTTTCGTTGCCGTGGTAGGTTTGGTCCTCGTCCTTCTCAGTCGCTGTCCCGCAATCACCGATTAGGTTTCGGAGTTCCGCGACGAGGCTGGACTTGTTTTTTGTGGAGTCGATTAGTGCCTGTAGTTTCAGTTTGAAGTCATCATCTTCGTTCGGTGTGACTTCTGTCTCAGTTTCTTCCTCGGTCAGGTTTTCCTCTGATCCGCTTGTGGTGCCCGAGTCAGCGATTGGAAATTTTTCTTCTGGCATCTCTGCGAGTGTGGTTCCATCCGATGCCAGGAGTTCCTCCATTTTCTTCTTGTAGGCTCGGGTGTTTATTCTCTCGGAATCTTCCTTTTGTTTGTAGTTCCTTGGCATTCTTCGGTTAGATTTTTGGGCTATTCAAAACCATCCTCTGCTACCATATTTGTTAGGATGTTCTTTTGGATCGAGCCCAATAAGGAAATATACATGAGCACGTGTATAAGTAAAATCCTTTATTTATACATTGTTCCTCTCTTACAGGTGTGCAGCTGAACTGAACTCGGACCGCATGGATGACCCTTAAGTACCCCAGAGGCGGGGCTAAGGTAAGGAGGGGTCAGTGGTGAACTGGTCCCTGGGTAGTTAACCCTTACAACTCTAAACCCAAAGGGCAGGCATTTACATTCAACAGTTTGGTCCCTGTTCTTAGCAGGGTGCTTAGCTTGGCACTCCGCTGCTCGGTGACCCTCAGTGCCACACTTGAAGCACGTCGGCTGGACTTGGGCTTTGACTCTGTGTCTTCCTCTCCATAGGCTCCACCCTCCCGCACACGTGCGTGTTCTCCCCCCGCGCTCCCCCCCCCCGCTTTTGGCACGTGATAACACAGTGGGCCTGTTTTTCACTCTCCCCAGGCTCCAGAGGCTTTCTAGGAGCCTGGGGAGGGCAAAAACGGCCTTCTTCAACCCCGCTGGAGGCCCTCCGAAGGCCGGAAACAGCCCATTTCCCAACTTCCGGTGAGCTCGAAAGGCCTGAAAATCAGCTGGCCGGTGGGCACATGTGTGCTGGAGCTGAGCTAGGGCAACGCTCGTGTGCCCTCAGATATGGCTCCGCGTGCCACCTGTGGCACCCGTGCCATAGGTTCACCATCACAGGGCTAGGTCGATCTCCACTTCTTTGGCTAGCATGTACCAGTCCTCGAGACAGGCTGGGTCTCCTCTCACAACACAAATGGTGTACAGGTCATGATTTAGCCCATCTTTGAAGTAAGTCACTAGGACAACTTCGGGCCAGTCGAGCCGATAGGCTAGGTTTCGAAATTCGTCAGTGTACTCAGCCACCCACCGGCAACCCTGCCGCATGTTTTTTATGCGGTCTCGGGCGTTGCGGTTGGCCAGGGGGTCTTCAAATTCCTGTCGTAGGGCCATCATGAATCGGTTGAAGTTTCTCAACTCAGGGGTGTTCGCATTTTTTTAAAAAAAATTTGATTTATATGCCGCCCTTCTCCGGAGACTCAGGGCGGCTTACAATGCGCTAAGCAATAGCCTTCATACTTTTTGTATATTGCATTGTGGAGGTTGACCATCCAACTGGCCGCGGCCCCCTCTAGTGCCAGCGTGACAGCCATCACCTTGGCTCTTTCGGTGGGGAACTCCTGGCCATAATCCTGCATGTGCATGAGAACGTGGACCAGGAAGGACTGTAGTCATTGGGGGTCTCCATCGAACTTCACACTGAGAGGAGGGATCTCCTCTTCATCCTCTTCATCCTCCAGCTCCTCTTCCCACTCGCGTTGATGATTGTCTTGGGAGAGGTTGACTCCCTCTGTCCTCCCATCCCAGTCGTTCTTCTTTCCAAAGCCTATGGCTCACCTAGGCTTAGCCGAGTCCCCCAGGCTCACAGCTTCCTCCATCTGTCTGGTACGGTTTTCTCTTGGGTCGACTTTTGTGGAGGCTTTCCACCAGCACTCAGCTTCCTCCTGGTCCCTGCCTTGAGTAGACCAGTCGTTCTTCTTTCCAACGTCTGTAGCCCACCTAGGCTTACCTGAGTCCTGCAGGCTCACAGCTTCCTCCGTCCACCTGGCAGGGTTTAGTCCTGGGGGGGTGGGGTTTGTGGAGGCTTCCCACCAGCACTCAGCTTCCTCCTGGTCTCTGCTTTGCATAGACATCGTTTGCACAGCCCCCACGGTACGACAGATGCCTCTCCGGGTTGACCTTTTTTTGCAGATTTCTCCTATTGTAAGGACCTTCGCCTAATGTCTCAGCTAGCTTCTCAGGAAAAGATGGCTTTTGAAACTATTAGCATTCCAAATGGCACTTTTACTGGGAGAAGGGATTGCAGAGAAACCAGGCAGAGTCTGAAAGTTCCCGCGCGAAGCGTTAAGCTAATTTCTGCTGTTCAGCCCCCACCCAGTACCCCATGTCCACAATTAGCCAACCCAATGCCGCCAAGGTGTTGTGAGAACTCCGATGTGGGATGGTGATAGGTGGCTGGAACCAGCTGGGAGAGGAGGCATCCTGCTGGCCCACTCCTCCCCCTTAATTCCCCGGGTGGTTATAGCAAAAGGGAAAGAATGCAAACCGTTCAATCCCCAAGATGCAGCCCCCCCCCTCCCCTTTAGAATAGCAGCATTCCAACAGGGACCTGACAGATTGCCGCATTATTGTCACAGCTGTATCCTGCCTAACAACTAGCGAAACATTTCTTGTGAGCCTTGTTTAAGGATGAGCTTAGGATCCTTAAATTCCTAAATCATCCAATGATAGTCCACAGAGATCCTATTTCCTCGGACAGCGCTGATTGATTGCTGCCTCCATCAGAGGAGATCCAGTCGCCAAGACAATGTTTTTCCCTCCAACACTGTCAAACTATGTACTACGTCTGCACTACTATTAATCTTCTCATCGTTCCCATCACCCATCTCCTTCCACTTATGACCGTAAGACTGTGACTTGGTTGCTTGTATCCTTACAATTTATATTGCTATTGTTTCCCGATTGCTTATTTGTACCCTATGACTATCATTAAGTGTTGCACCTTAGGATTCTTGATGAACGCATCTTTTCTTTTATGTACACTGAGAGCTTATGCACCAAGACAAATTCCTTGTGTGTCCAATCGCACTTGGCCAATAAAAAAATTCTATTCTATTCTGTTCCAAACTTGGCAACTTTAAGAGGTGTGGACTTTGACTCCCAGAAGTCCACAGCCAGCCTGGCTGGGCTGAAGAATTCTGGGAATTGAAGTCCAGACATTTTAAAGTGGCCGAGATAGAGAAACTCAGTGCTAAGGTGAGCACAGTGCCACCTGCTGGAGATATCGGTCAGCTCACGTCAAAGGCCGTACCACAGCAAAGCTGGTTTGAGGGGGGGAAATGTTGTTTAAGACCCCGAGGCACAAAAATAAATTCAAAATATCAACATTAAAAATCAAATAAAAATAGAAAGGTCTCCAAATATTCCAGTCCTCTCATTCTGAAGGAGGAATCAGACAAAGAATACTAGAAATGACTTCCTGGTTGTATTTTTATATATATACAGTAAATACATGTCAGTATCCAAGCGCCTGAATTTTCATCCCGTGACCTCCAGTGGTTGTAAATGTGAGAACCAGCCACAGGTCACTTTTTTCAGTGCCGTTGTAACTTTGAACAGTCGCTAAATGAATGCTTGTAAGTCAAGGACTACCTTTATCGCTACCCATCTCATCTTAAAGTTGCTACGGTTGAGACTGGCATGCACGACGGGTGGGTTCTACTTACCTTTACTACCCGTTTGCAGCAGGGCCATGCACACACATTCGCTTTGATCGTGCATGCGCATGCTCTTCTGCGCATGCGCAGAAGCGTTTTGATGATGTCGGGGTCAGTGGGCGGAGCCTCCTTCCGGTTTTACTACCGGTTCTATAGAACCGGTGGTGCAAACCGGGGACAACCCACCACTGGCTTCCACATATATAAACAATAGCAATAGCACCAGTGGTGGGTTGCCCCTGGTTCAGACCGGTTCGCAAGAACCGCTAGTAAAACCTGCGGGACGCTCCGCCCACTGACCCGGATGTCATCAGAAGTGATCTGCGCATGTGCAGAAGAGCGTGTGTGCGTGAGCGAAGTGAGTGTGCACGCATGGGCACGGTGCGAACTGGTCAGTGGTGGGTTTCAATTTTTTTTACTACCGGTTCTGTGGGTGTGGCTTGGTGGGTGTGGTAGGGGAAGGATACTGCAAAATCCCCATTTCCTCCCGATCATCTGGGACTTGGGAGGCAGAGAATAGATGAGGGTGGGGCCAGTCAGAATTTTTTCTACTGGTTCTCCGAACTACTCAAAATTTCCGCTACCGGTTCTCCAGAACTGGTCAGAACCTGCTGAAACCCACCTTGGAACCGGTAGTAAAGGTAAGTAGAACCTACCCCTGAATAGCACTTAGACTTATATACCACTCCACAGTCTTTTATAGCGCTTTTTAAGCGGTTTTACAAGTTGAGCCTATTGCCCCAAACAATCTGGGTCCTCATTTTACCAACCTCAAAAGGAAGGCAGGCTGAATCAACCTTGAGCAGGTAAGAATCGAACTACTGGCAGTCGGCCGAATTAGAATGCAATACTACATTCTAACTACTGCGCCACCACGGCTCAAGCAATGCAGATAATATGCAGTAGATGAGTGCAATATTGATGCATGCCACACATGCCTGCAACCATGTACAACTGTGCCAGTCCCCCCACCCCAACCCCAGATGAAGATCAGCAGCTATAGGTCAGAGGTTTCCAATTTCGGCAACTTTTAAGATTTGTGGACTTCAACTCCCAGAATTCTCCAGCCAGATATGCTTTGGCAACATTCTGGCCGGTGAACTCTGGGAATTGAAGTCCGCAAGTCTTAAAGTTGCCAAGCTGCAAGGCGTTCTGTGCCCAGCCCTCTCTCACCTTGTGGCAGGGAGCCAGAAGTTTCAAGCCGTGAGTAAGAACCTTTTCCTTGTAACACATCACCAGGGTGAGCAGGTCCGGGAATGTCCTCGTCCCGTTCATGTAGAACCTCCCCTCGTCGTTTCGCAAGATCTTGTAATGTCTGGTCAGGTGGCCATCGCGGACTGTCAAATTCAGGGCAGCAAATTTAGAACAAAGCAAGGGAACACTATTATGGGGCAGGGGATTCAGAAACCCCCCCCTCTCTTTAAAGGTTTTGGTCGCTTCCTGTTGCCATAAGAAAGAGGGGATAAGACACTGGCTTGCTGGGGGCTGCATTCAGGGGTGGGCTTCAAAAGTTTTAGCAAGGGGTTCTCTGCCCGGTTGATGGGTTGGCGTGGCCATGGTGGGCGTGGCCTAGTCAGCCTCCTTCACCATGGCAGGAGGGGCTTTTTTGCCCTCCCCGGGCTCCAGAGGCTTTTCTTGAGCCTCCAGGAGGGCGAAAACGGCCTCCCCAGGCTCTAGAGGCCCTCTGGAGGCCAGAAACAGGCCCATTTCCGGCCTTCCCAAACTTCAGTTAGGCCCGTTTTTCGCCCTCCCCGAGCCTCGGTGCACGCCCTGCACTTACCTGGATCCAAAATGGGCCGCGTGGGGAGTCCTGGGAGGGGAGGGGCAGGGTGGGCGGGGCCAGCCAGGAGTGGGATTTGGGGATTCTCCGAACTGCACAGAATCTTAGCTAGAGGTTCTCCCGAACCCCTGCGAACCCCCAGTAGCCCACCACTGGCTGCAAATGAGGTGATTTGAAGAATATTTTTGCTTTGATGGTGACACATCCTGTTTGCAATGGGCGGGGGGAAAGAAAACTGGGTTCCAGGGGCTAAGGGGTAAAGAGGGTCCTGGAATAGGAAAATAGGATTGTTTAGGAATTGAACACCTATTCAGCCTTGACTGAGCGTAAATCAAACTAAGCCAGGCCACAGCTGGCTACTATTTGGATGGGAGACTGTGAGGAAATCTTCTAGGCAGGGTTGCAAAATCAAAATATGATCTCGGAAGAAAGGGATGGCAAAACCACTCCAGTCCTACTGGCCAAGAAAACAAGGGCGTGTGCACGAAGCTATCCTGTGCCTTTAGTTTACCTTTGGGAAATTGGCAAGGAGACGCAGAAATACCTATTGAAAATCTTTCCAATTCTTCCTCAGTTTGAATTGCCTTGTAGAAGAGGAATGGAAAGAGAGAGAGCGAGAAAGAAAGAAGGAAAGAAAGAAAGAAAGAAAGAAAGAAAGAAAGAAAGAAAGGAAAGAAAGGAGGGAGGGAGGGAGGGGGGAGGAAGAGACGGAGGGAGGGAGGAAAGAATGAAGGAAGGAAAAGATGGAGGGAGAGAGGAAGGAAGGAAAAGATGGA
>WNWU01000033.1:3527289-3542631 GCA_012654045.1 Ptyas mucosa | reverse complement strand
AGAAGAGAAGAGAAGAGAAGAGAAGAGAAGAGAAGAGAAGAGAAGAGGAGTAGAGTAGAAAAGAAAAGAAAAGAAAATAGAATTTTGCAATTAGACTTATATACAGTTTCACAGCGCTTCACAGCCTTCTCTAAGTTGTTTACAGAGTCAGCCTATCTTTATAACTTTGGATGCTGACTAACTGAACGGTTGTAAAGCAAGGATTACTTGTAAGTAAAAGTGAGCTTTAGCAAAAGGTCAAAGCTTAATAGCAATAACACCTGGACTTATATACCATCTCACAGTGCTTTACAGCACTCTCTGAGAGATTTACAGAGTCAGCCTCTTGCCCTCAACAAATCTGAGTCCTCCTTTTACCAACCCATGGAAGGATGGAAGGCTGAGTCAACCATGAGCCGGTCAGGATCAAACTGCTGGCAGTGGGCAGAGTTTAACTCCAATACCACATTCTAATATACTGCGCCACCAGGGTTCCTTAAACCTAGCCACCAAAAGCCACTGAAGATCTTTGCAGCAAAGCTAACGCAACCTGCTAGTACTTACGGCTCCGTCTCTACCGTCTCTTTCTTGGCAAGATAGCTGTAGGGAACGTAGCCTTCCTCGCATCTTCCCCCCAGAGCATCCACCTGCTTGGCCCAGCACCATTCGCCTGTCTTCTGAATCACTTGGAACAGGTCTCCTGCTTGGAAAGTCAACTCCGTTTCGGTTAGGGCTTGAAAATCCCACAAACTGGTATATAGAGAACATCCGGCTCCGGGCACCGGATCTGTCTTGCAAGCCATGGTGAAGGCAGGATTGAAAAGAGGGAACAAATCAGTGTTGGTTTTGTCTCCTTTCTGTCTTCCCCAGCTGCAAGTCCTGTTCACGCTAGCATAGTTTTGCAGTCCTTCTGGAATGCAGCGAAGGGATTTCTCGTAAACCCACGGAGGCGTTCCCCGGAGCAGGTAAACCCTACCAGCACAAAGTGTGCAAACTGGAAAAGCAGAGAGGGAGGGAAAAGAGCAACGGGGAAAGTCCCTTTCTCCTTTCTATTGCTAAATGAACTTTCATGAAGTATTTCGGCCCAGCCCTTTCTGACTTGTACAATGGACTTCTTTTAAAAAGTTTTCTTCTTAAAAATGCAAAAGGGTTTTCCAGTGTGGTGGCTAAGGAAATTTATTTATAAGAATAATAGATTTAGAAGGGGCCTTGGAGGTCTTCTAGTCCAACCCCCTTCTTGTTGTGGCAGCAGATTTGGACAGTGAGGAGGTTGGGGAGGAACATGGGCCAGTCCTGGAGTCTGGGGAAGGCTCGGATGAGGGCTCTGCGTCGGAGGCAGAGAGAGGGCCAGGGCCGTCTGACAGTTGTCAGCTGCCTTCGGAGTCGGACATCAGTGGGGCAGAAGGACAGCTGGATCCTGCTCCCAATGTGCGCATGCGCGGAGCTGCCAGGAGAAGGGAACGGCTAAGGAACTGTTAAGCTTAGGATCTAACCCAATAACAACAACCAAGTAACTCTTTTCTTCAATTCTTTATTTTAGATCTAGTCAAGTTTCTAGATCTCATCGAGGAGAGAATCACTGATCTCTGTTTATTCCTCTCAGGTACTCATCTGGAACAACTGGATGACCATGTGTTGATCCCTTTTATACCCCATGGGAGGAGTCAAAGGTAAGGGGGCATGATGGGATATGGGGAGATAAGAACATTTACATGGGTGGAGTTAGACATTTACTTAACAGAAATTTTTTAAAAATGTATTTATTTGATTTTGCAGACCCCCACAGAGCTCAGATCACCCTTGGAAAAGCACTGGTCTAGATCAGTGGTGGGTTGCCCCCAGTTCGGACTGGTTCGCAAGAACCGGTAGTAAAACGGGTGGGAGGACCCATCCACCGCCCCAAATGTCGTCATCGGCGATCTGCACACAGGCCCGTGATCCCATTACGAATCAGTAGTAAAGGTAAGTAGAAACCACCCCTGGTCTAGATGATCTTGTAGTGTCCTCCAACTCCATAATTCTCTGCTTCACATTTGTAAAAGTTATTTGCATTTGGCCTGAGATCTTCTTTCTCCTTTCAAAGAGACTCAAGAAAGCAAACTCTCTCCCATTTGCTTCAGTGGAATTTGTAAATAAGATCAAAGTGTGGAGAACTCCTCCTCGGCTCTCATAAAAAAAGATCAGTTGATCTAACTAAGTGAAGGTTCAGTCTGGAATTAACCCCCTCCCGTCCTGACTGAGAAAGTAATCTCATTCTCCCCAGCCACTCCCTGATGAAAAGACACCTGTAGATCACCTGTTTTGGGGTGAGAGGGGGTGTGTGAGAGGAAGATCCCTTTCTGACTTTGTGGGGAATATCACAGGAGATAAGATTGAATTGGAAGATCCTTGTTTTATTGCAACCCACAGCCTCCCTTGTAATCCTCAGCATTTTTGCTCTGTTCTGTCAATCTGTCTTTGCAACCTCCGAAGGCGTTTTTTGGCAGAGGTGGTATTCAGCCGGTTCGGACTAGTTTGCCCGAACTGGTAGCGGAAATCACGCTCATAGAGCCCAGGCTTTATGCCAGTGGTGAGTTGCCCCTGGTTCGGACTGGTTCACAAGAACCGGTATTAAAACCGGCGGGAGGCCCCACACCCACCACCCCAGATGTTGTCATCGACGATCTGCGCATGCGCAGAAGCAATCCCGCTGCGAACCGGTAGTAAAGGTAAGTAGAACCCACCCTTACTCTATGTCAACCTATTCAGGCACATTTCTGAGGCCAGGTGCATGCGCCGAAGGCATGTGCGTGCACAAGTGTGCACGTGGCGAACCGGTAGTAACATAATCTGAAACCCACTGCTGGTTTGTGGGTATATTTCAGCAAAAAGACCCCTCTTTTTCTTCACTGTTATCTGGATCAGTCAGTGCTTCCCAAACTCAGGAAATTTAAGGCGTGTGGACTTCAACTCCTAGAATTCTGGGAAATGCTGGCTGAGGAATTCTGGGAGTTGAAGTCCACAGGTGTTCCAGTGGCTGAGGTTGTGAAAGCCAGCTGTACAATAAGAAGAATGCAAAATGATTAAGAAGATGCTTGCACAGGGAAGCATCCTGGGCCCGGCTTTGATATGTGCTCAGCCTCTGTTTATTTATATCTTAGATTTGTTTGCCACTCATTTTGCCTAATTAAAAAAAGGCATTTATTTTATTCGTCAGTTATAAATTGTGCTACTCAAGAAATTTACAATTGATCCATAAAATAAATTATGAATTTCCCGATTAACCAAATTTATTTTTGATCAATTGCATATTTGTTTATAAAACAAATGTATTTCCTTGATAAATTACGTTTTTACTTTTTATTAAACAAAGGTATGTATTTTATTGATACATGATACACTTGTTTATTAACTAAATTTATTGATGAAGTATACATTTATTTACTTATTCATTAAAATTATTTATTTAACAGTAATAGTTCTGTTCACTGCTGGCAGCGATATTAAATTGATGCCCCAAAGAGAGTTGGCTTGGGTTCAGCTTCTTTTTTACACCTAATGATCCGTTCAAGACAGAAAATAGGATTAATTAGAGCTGGAAAAATCCCCACCACCTCTAGAGGTCAGCAAATCGTTCTTTGTGGGGGTTTTTTGTGGCCATCTAGTGGCCAAGCAGAGTTTTGCAAAGCAGAAGTGGCAGCACTAAGTTAAACCCACTGCTTCCTTGGTTTGCCCGCAAACAATTGCAGGAATCAACACCATAGAAAAGGGTAAATGACTGGCCTATAAACAAACAGTTGATAAACCGGGTTCACTTCCTCTTTCATAGAAACAATGCCATTACAACATCATGTGATATAAGAGCCTTGGTGGCGCAGCAGACTAAAGTGTTGTTAAGTAGCACCAGCTGCCTGCAATTACTGCGAGTTCAAATCTCACCAGGCTCAAGGTTGACTCAGCCTTCCATCCTTCCGAGGTAGGTAAAATGAGGACCCGGATTGTGGGGGCAATAAGCTGACTTTGTATAAAAAAGAACACCGCTTAGGGGGGACCGAAAGCTCTACTAAGCAGGTATATATAAAAGTATGAAGGCTATTGCTTTACGCATTGTAAGCCACCCCGAGTCTCCGGAGAAGGGCGGCATATAAATTGAACCAATCAATCAATCAATCAATCAATAAGATCTCCTGCTTGAACTGGACTAGAAGACATCCAAGGTCATTTTTTGACGTCAAAATGGATATTGCCTAAACTTCACTCTAACTTACAGCCTTGAGATTCCCTCATGGTCTTCCATCCCATTTTCTAACAAGACCTTATTAACATTTTAAGGTCAACTATATTTGTTTGGGGCTGCCTTTATGGTGTGCATGTTGGCCACATCCATGGAGCTTTCTTGGACCCCCCCCCCAAAAAAAGCCATTTTTTTCCCTTTGTCGTCTTTTTGGATGTTTTTCTTTAACTTTAATTTTGGGATTACCTAGTGGTCCCTCATCCAAGTACTAACTAACTGGTCCACCTCTGCTTAGTCACATTTTCCCCCCTTCCCTGATGAATCCTGTCCAATTCTCGGAGACTTATCTGGACAAATTTCTGCAGTTTTCTTTGGCCAGATTTCAAAAGCAGTTTGTTTGCCATTGTCTCCTTTTCAGGGCTTGGAGAGTGTGATTGGCCCAAGGCTATTCAGCAGGACTAGAACTCACGGTCCCTCAGGTTGCGCTGCTGTGGTTTGCACCACCAGGTCTGCATTCTTTGACTCGGAATAGAGCTGGAAGGGACCTTGGAGGTCTTCTAGTCCAACCCCTTCTGCTCAAGCAGGAGATCTTATACCGTTCCCACTACATTCCTACTACATACCAGAGGTGAGTTTCAGCAGGTTCTGACCAGTTCTGGAGAACCGGTAGCGTAAATTTTGAGTAGTTCGGAGAACCGGTAGTAAAAATTCTGACTGGCCCTGCCTGCCCCCATCTATTCTCTGCCTCCCAAGTCCCAGCTGATCAGGAGGAAATGGGGATTTTGTAGTATCCTTCTCCTGGATTGGGGTGGGAATGGAGATTTACTGTATCCTTCCCCTGCCACGCCAAGCCAAGCCACGCCCACCAAGCCACGCCACGCCACGCCCACGAAGGCACACCCACAGAACTGGTAGTAAAAAAATTTGAAACCCACCACTGCTACAAGCACACACACACACACACACACGTTAGAAGGAAAATGCATTTAGTTCTGTTCCAAGCTGGGAGAAAAACGCTGGAACCAACATGGAGGCTGATTGGAACCATGGTTTATTGAACAGAGTCACAAAGACCATTTTTGGTCAGCTGAACAACCTGGTTGGACAAATGGATGGATCTTTATAGATCCATCCATTTGGGCTTGTGTTCTGAAAGGTTATTGGGCAATTCCTATCGTGGCGAATGGCTTTCGTCCTGTGTTGGATCTTGGGTGACGGGCTGCTTGTTGTTCTAATCCTACCATTCTGCTTTTGTTAGCGGTCAAACTTTTTTTTTTTTAAATTCTTATTTATATGCTGCCCTTCTCCGGAGACTCAGGGCAGCTTACAATGCATTAAGCAATAGCCTTCATACTTTTGTATATTTTATACCAAGTCAACTTATTGCCCCCACAAACCGGGTCCTCATTTTACCCACCTTAGAAAGGATGGAAGGCTGAGTCAACCTTGAGCCTGGTGAGATTCGAACTTACAGTAATTGCAGGCAGCTGGATGTTAAATGCTGCCTTGTAGGAGGCATTAGCCTCCTACGCCACTCAGGCTCCTGTTTGCTGCAAAGAGTTTCAAAATATCCCGTCTTGGATTTCCGCCTGCAGTATTTGCTTTGCTTATGAATAGAGTTATCTAGATGGTTGGTTTCCTCTTTCAATAAGCTCTTTCTCTCTTTTAAGGTGCTGGCATCTGTTGTGGGTTATTAAGAAAAGGGGGCTGCTTTCTGTCTTTAAGAGCTTGTTTCTCCATTAGGGAAATATAATATTCTGCCTTTTTAATATTTCCGAAAATATTTCATTTTTCTAAGGGGGGTGTGTGGCTTCCCGCAATCAGTAAACAGAAGTCACGGCAGCAACGGTAACACAGGAAACGCCGCATGAAACACACAAATCACCGAACTGCCATTTAAGGAAGCCACGACAATAGCTTTCCTACAGGGGACACCCGTTTTGCATTCATACGACATAAATAACACACGACGCACTGCCGTAGATCAGTAACACAACCACAAAGCGCTACTTCCTTCGAAGCGTCACAATCTATTTTTGGAACCAAGTAAAGGTAGCCCTACCGAAGCAGGGCCTCAAAAAATTAATCGAAACTCATAAATGTTCCTCTCCACGGAAATCTTTAGTAAAAGGCGAAAGATTTATACGATCTGAAGAGAAACCAGAGTATACTTAATCGTTGTTCGAGAGACCGGTCCCTGCAACGCTGCCTATCTACTATGATATGATGACCCTCCCGTTAGAGATATAAGTTACGTTGTAAGCATATGTATAGTTACGAAAAGGAACAAAGTGAAGCTCGAATGCAAAAGATAATTTTGCAATTTGCAGAAATGAGGGCAAAATTTCGTCTTCTTGCTGCGCAATGCATCATGGGTGCGCCCGAAGGGAAATTAGGCTTCTTGGCTCCGCTGTAGGCTCCGCCCCGATTGCAGGCGGTCGCTCATAACCTGAGCTCGACTGGCGGGGGTGGGTGGGTCAGTTTTCCTCACGTTTTTACGCCGGTAACATTTGGCGAATTTCAAGCAATCCGGAGAATATGATTCAGTGCAGGAACAAAGGATCTTTTGTTGTCGTCGTATTTATTTATTTTTAAGATTCAGGCACTCTCTAATAATGTATAACTTGATACCTCCCCCAGCTTTTCTCACTTGGTATGTTCCAGATGTCTCGAAACTGCAACTCCCAGGAATCTGAGCGGCTAGGGAATTTTGGGAAATGTAGTCCCGATACGTTTGCAAAGCGCTGGGTTTGGAAAGTTGGATTGAGAAAGAGGTGATCGAAGATTTTTCGATTTTTTTTCCTCCTGAAACAGCAAAAACTTTATGGCAGAAAGCTGTGACTTTCCCGAAGATTCTGCTTTTCCGTTGATGCAAATTCAGGACAGGTAAATATTGTATGGAGGAATAAGCTTTAATTTCCTTCACTCAGTTGTTTGGGCTAATTGTCCACAGCTTGTCATTTATGATTTAGGTTCTGCTTTAGTCCAAGAGCTTATAATAGCAAAAAATTATCTTGATATCCTTCTCGTTATTCCAGTCAATATTATCAATATTTACAGGAATCCTTTGAAGCAGGATAAGAGCTGTTATTAAGCATGGAATAAACTTGAGCAAGTAATTATTAGAAGATCATTAACATTTTGGCTGACCTGAAAAAAAAAATTAAGCAAGACCAGATCTGAGTATTGCTTGGATGAAAAAAATCACTTCAAAACTCCAGATCTGTAGGCTGTAAATGAAAAAATACACTGAGAAATCACTTCCATTCTACTACTACAAAAAAAGGGATGTAGACCAGTAGTGGGTTTCAATTTTTTTTTAATACCAGTTCTGTGGGTGTGGCTTGGTGGGCATGACAGGGGAAGGATACTGTAAAATCTCCATTTCCACCCCACTCCAGGGGAAGGATACTGCAAAATCCCCATTTCCTCCCAATCAGCTGGGACTTGGGAGGCAGAGAATAGATGGGGGCGGGGAAGGTGGTATTTACCGGTTCTCCAAACTACTCCAAATTTCCGGTACCTGTTCTCCAGAACTGGTCAGAACCTGCTGAAACCAACCTCTGATGTAAACCTGCCTGCGAAGTTTAGAGAAACGGTGCTTGACTCCACAGAGACTTCAGTAAGGAAAGTAATGGGTAAGACATGTTCCTTTACTTCCTGAGCTGCTAGAGTCTACTTTGTAGGTAGCATACAAATTCAGAAAGGAGGGAGGGAGGGAGAGAGGGAAGAGGAGCAGGGAGGAAAGGGAAGGGGAGAAGGAGAGGAAGAGGTGGGAGGAGAAAAAGAAAAAAGGAGAGAGGGGAAGGAGGGGAGGGAAGGAGGGATAAGGAAGGGAGGGAAGGAGGAAAGGGAAGGGAGGGTGGGAGGAAAAGGAAGGAGGGAGAAGGAAGGAAGGAAGGGAGGGAAAGACAGAGGGAGGGAGGGAAGAGTAGGAAGGAAATTGGCTGAATGTAACCTAAAATTCATGGGTCAAAGCTCATTTGAAGTTGTCCTCAACTTACGACCGGTTGCTTAGTGACTGTTCAAAGTTACAACCTACCTGAAAAAAGGAATTTACGGGCCAGGATCCAAAATTCCAACAGTCATTCCAGGGGTGAAATCCAGCAGGTTTTGACAGGTTCTGGAGAACCAGTAGCGGAAATTTTGAGCAGTTTTGGAGAACCAGCAGCCGAAATTTTTCAGTAGTTCGGAGAACCGGCAAATACCACCTCTGGCTGGCCCCAGAGTGGGGAGGGAATGGGGATTTTTTAGTATCCTTCCCCTGCCATGCCCACCAAGCCACATCACGCCCATCAAGCCACCCCCACAGAACTGGTAGTAAAAAAAATTTGGATTTCACCACTGAGTCATTCCCCCCCCACACCGCCAGTCACGTGACTGCATTTTAGGTACATGGCAACACGGACAGATTGGCTGCCATTTGCGGCATCCCACGCTTACATGAGTTGTGTTTATGACAGATTTGCCAAAAGCTAGTACGTACTTCTGGTTTTCAGCAAAACGGCACCCGTAATGAACCATTGGTTCGCTTAACGACCACCGCAAAACACCTCATGAAATGACTATTAGGACAGGATCCATGACGGTCATAACTTGAGGACTACCTGTCCTTTTAGCCAAAATGTATTGGAAAGGGGTAGGGAAAAACAGGAGGGGGAGAGAGAGCAGAAGAAGGGGACAAAGAATAGGGAGGACTTTTCTCTCTCTTCCTCATACGAGGAGGAGGGGAGGTGTCTATGACAATTCGCTGCTGCCAACTTGCCGTGAGTCAACTCGCTGTGGTACAAGAATTACACTAATATCAAAGAAATAGTGGAATACAGGCAGTCCTTGACTTACAACAGTTTGTTTAGTGATTGTCCTGAAGGAATAGTAATAAATAAATGGAAACTTGTTATTCTATAGATATTTGTTCTACTGTAGTGTGTGTGTGTGTGTGTGTGTGTGTGTGTATATATATATATGTTTTCTGAGGTTTTCGCGGGTATTTGTATGTAGGTCTTTGGTTATTCAGGTTTTCTCCCGCGTAAAATTGGAAGTGTGAAGCAAACTGACACCCACCATGAAGATGTGGCACGACCACGAACGCAAAGCCAAACAACAGCAATGCAGTTCACCAGCTCAAATCCCCCTGCAACTCAGACTAACCCGAGCACAGCCAAGCCGCCACCCAAACAGAGCACACCCCCATCCAATCAGAGCACAGCCAACCCCCCATCCAATCAGAGCACAGCCAGGCCCCCAACCAATCAAAGCACACCTCCACCCAATCAGAACACAGCCATGCCCCCACCCAATCAGCTCCCACCCCCACTGGCAGTTAAAAGGAAGAAACAGCTGCGATCACACATTGCTCCTGGAAGCATGAAGCCGAGAACACCAGCCTGAAGATGACGAATGAGACTTCGTCGAAACGTTGCCAAGACACTTCCAATTTTACGCGGGGAAAAAACCCGAATAACCAAAGACCTACATATATGTGTGTGTGTGTGTGTGTGTGTGTGTGTGTGTTTTCTGAGGTTTTCGTGGGTATTTGTATGTAGGTCTTTGGTTATTCGGGTTTTCTCCCGGGTAAAATTGGAAGTGTCAGGGTAACACTTCCAATTTTACGCGGGAGAAAACCCTAATAACCAAAGACCTACATACATACATACATACATACATACATACATACATATATATATATATAAAAGTATTTTCCTTTTAAGCATTTAATTGTTAAGCATTTGTAACACACATGCCTCTGTAAAAACATATGGCTGCAATCAATTGCATCCTTCCTGCATTAAGATCTAAATCCTTCATAAATCCTTTTCTTTCTTCCATAAATGCCACCCCCTTTCCTCCAGGAATTGGCACCTAACTATCTCTATCAAGCAATCCTTTTGTGCTGTTAATAGGGGACCCTGAGTGGCCAATTAGGAAGACAAAAAGAGGGAAAAGATAATAAAAGAAAAACACTGCCAAGAAAGGAATCTTGTCTGTTGCAGGAAGATGTAAAATCTATGTTAGGGTATATGACTGAGTTTTACAATGTAGTTAGATTATATGACTAGAGTAATTAGAATACTAAGAACTAAGACTTTTGTGGGTAGAAGAAAGGACTCCGCATCGTCTCATGCTTTGTAGACCGTTTCTCCCATGTCTCTTGTGCATGTGTTTGGAATTTCTTACGCAGAACTTTAACTTTGGTGAAAGAATAAAATCTGTTTTCTTTGGTTTTCCATTTTGGAATACTATTTTAGATTGAATTGAAAATGGAAACAACAAGGGAGTGGAAAAGGAGAGAGTAGAGAGAGGGAAGGAAAAGGAGAGGAAGAAAAGGGAGGGGAAAGAAGAGTAGGAGAGAGGGTTAGAAAGGGAGGAAGAAGAGAGGAGTGGGGAAAGGGGAGAGGAAGTAGAAAAGGGAAGGAGAGGAGGAATGTGGAAAGTAGAAAGAGATAGAAGAAGGAAGAGAAGGGAAGAGGGAAAGGTTGTAAAATAAAAGAGAGGAAATGGTAAAAGAGCAGTCCCGAACAATTAACAAATGAAAGTAAAAAGATTAATGATTAATGATTAACGATAGGTAAGAGACTGTACATCTAAATATGTTTATGAAAAACAAAAATAAACTTTTTTTAAAAAGTGACTTACGACTGTTTTTAATAGTTACGACTGTTGCAGTATCCCCATGACCATGTGATCAAAATTCAGGTGCTTGGCCACTGGTTCATACTTATGACCGTCGTAGCCTCCCAGGGTCATGTGTGATGTGATCCCTTTTTGCCACCTTCTGACAAGCAAAGTCCACGGGGAAGCCAGATTCGCTTAACAACCAAATTACTAACTTTATCAACTGCCACAATTCGCTTAACAACTGTGGCCAGAGACGTCGTCAAATGGGACAAAACTCACTTAACGGATTCTCACTTAACCACAGAAATGTTGGGCTCAATTGTGGCCGTACGTCGAGGACTACCTGCAGAGTCATTGAAAGGAAGGATGCAAAAGGAAGGAACAGATTGAAATGGGAATGCCATGAATTTTTAAAATGATTTTAAAACAATTAGATTGAATGGCTAAATTGTCCCACGGCGAGTTGTCCGTGGTGAGTCGGCTGCTACAAATTGGCCTGTGGGGAGTTGTCCCATTCCATCCGCATCAGGGGTGAAATCCAGCAGGTTCTGACAGGTTCTGGAGAACCGGTAGCGGAAAGTTTGAGTAGCTCGGAGAACCGGCAAATACCACCTCTGGCTGGTCCCAGAGTGGGGTGGGAATGGAGATTTTGCAATCTCCTTCCCCCAGGAGTGAGGAGGGCATGGAGATTTTGCAGTCTCCTTCTCCTGCCACGCCCACCAAGCCACACCAAAGCCACTAAGCCACGCCCACAGAACCGGTAGTAAAAAAAAATGGATTTCACCACTGATCCTCATCTATAGAGACAAATATATAAAGCTAGGTCTCTCTTTCTCCGTGGGTTTTTTTCCCCATGGGGTGGGACTCCGTCTTCAACCCATTTTTTTACAGAACAAATTAGCAATAGCACTTAGCTTCACAGTGCTTCATAGCCCTCTCTAAGCAGTTTACAGAGTTACCATATGGCCCCCAAGAATCTGGGTCATTTTACCGATCGTGGAAGGAGGGAAAGCTGAGTCAAGCTTGAGCCTGGTGAGACTTGAACTGCCAAATTGCAGGCAGCCGGCAGTCAGCAGAAGCAGCCTGCAGTACTGCCCTCTAACCACTGTGCCACCACGGCTCATAGGCTCACCCCGGTGCTCCCAATCGATGCGCCAGGAACACCCAGAATGTAAGAAACCAGATCACTACATTTGTACACGTTTATTGACTAAAGGAAACCATCGGGTGCCTAAAGCAAGGAGAGTCCATAACTTGCACGGGGAAGGCAATACTGCATTTCTGTTTCTCTCCACGGTGAGCTCTTGGCTGTGCGGTATCTCTTAGCGTGAGCTATTTGTGGACGGGCAGAGCCCATAACTCCACCTCCACCAGCTCCACCTGCTGAGGTTGAAGAGCTCACATTGTCCACCTTCCAAGGCACAAATGTTCCCGCAGGCTCAAGAGAATCTGAGCTAGAAGGTCTGCAGGACTTCTACTAACTAGCCCGTTGAGCACGAAGGGCTGATGGTTGTTGCGGAGGGCGCAGGAGGTGCCTCCCCCTCATTCAGGAGAAGGGGTGGCGCGCCCATTTGTAAATCGAAAAGAGTGCATCCCTCAAGTTGAGAAAACTTGGCCGATCTTCGGGATGGGTCTTCCAGCATTCCAGCATGATGCTATAAATCTCTGAGGAGCAACTGTTGGGGCGAGGGAGACGGTAGCCCCGCGTGATCTGCTGGATGGTCTCCTGATTGGTCAACCCTAGAAGAAGACAGACGAGAGAAATGGTCAGGTTCACAAGGAACAGGAAGATGGGACAGGTAATGGAGGACTCCCCTTACACGAAGATGGGTTTCGTGGTGCTCTCTGAGCTTGGTTGTTTTCTTACAGATGTTTCACTATCAAACTAGGTAACATCATCAGTACAGAAGGGAGTGGGGCTTGGACGGATGATGTTTTACCTAATTTGGTAGAAATGTCTGCAAGAAAATAACCGAGCTCAGAGAGAACTAAGGAATCCTCACTTCAATTCTGAGCTACAAATATTCTCCTTTATTGGTAAAGATGGGGTTCCTCCCCAATGTAGGGGGTGACCAAACCTTTCCAGATGATTTCGCACACCCCAAAATCTAGTGGTTGTAGGGGTGTACAGCTCTAATTTTTTTACTTCTAGCTGGATGTTGGCTTCAGATTCCATGTTAGACCTTCTGAAATTGGAAATATCTGCTTGGAAGTTTCTAACAAAGGAAGGATGGTCAGGTCTAATCCAGGACATGGGATTGGGTGACGAACCAATGGATTTCCACTATGATTGGCCATATTACAAAGTGTGTTTGTGTGTCTCCTCAGATTCTTCCTCGGAGGTCAGCTCAAGGGAGGATGAGCTCATTTCTGGCATGTCAGGAACTGGGTTAATTGATGACTCTGAACGATCAAGAGATTTACTGGAGGCTTTGGCTGAGGACAGCTTTCAGGGGCAGGCACTCAGTGAAGGGGAGGAGCTACCTTCCCTGGTGAATCCGAGAGCACACAGGGCAGAGAAAAGACAAGAGCAAAGGAGATCTGCCAATTTACTCAGGAGAAGGCCCTGCCCATCTTGATGGGCTGCACCGGAAAGCTATTTATTGCGGCAGGCAGAGGGAGGTGTTGCTGGGGACAATGTATTCGATTTCTGGCTGTGTGTTCCTTGTGCTTCCTGCTTGACTTTGTACCTTGGAGACTCTGAACTTCTCTTGCCAAGTGAGCTCTCATGAGGGTATTTCAGTTTGGCCTGGTGGAGTTAAGTTTGTTTGGTGGACTTATTTGTTGAAGCAACTTCCCATTGTTTTGTGAACTTATTGACCGTTGCCTTGTGGACTAACCTTGGCCTCCTTGTGGCTGGATTTATTTGGGACAGTGCTGAGGCTGGGTGAAGGGAATTGCTGGGGAACATTAATGAACTCTCTAAACCACACTTTTCTCTCTGTGTGTGTGTGAGTGAGTGAGTGGGTGGAGTAGCACACTGTGTGTGTGTGTGTGAGAGAGAGAGAGAGAGATTGTACGTGTGTGTGTGTGTGTGTGTGTGTGTGTGAAAGAGAGACAGACAGACAGACACACAGATGCTCTCTTTCCCCCTCCCCCAAAAGCTTTTCCGTTGTCATGATCATCTGCCCAGCATCCATTGAAATGAAATCGTACCATCATAGGGGCACTGTCCATAGCTAAAAACCTCGTAGAGCAGGATCCCGTAGGACCAAACATCCGATTTGGGGGAGTACGTCTGGTAGACGGCAGCTTCCGGTGCTGTCCACTTCACCGGGATCATGGCGTTACCGCTGGTGGAGTAGATGTCATCCTGAAGGAAAGCCAAGAACAGGTGCTCAGCCAAAAGCAAGGGAGATGCTTTCACCTGGAGACTCAAGGAAGAGAAGCTAAAACTGGCTTGTTCAGATTGGAATACAGAATAATAAGGGTTGGAAGGGACCTTGGAGATCTTCTAGTCCAACCCCCTACTCAAGCAGGAAACTCTACACCAGGGGTCCCCAACCTTGACAACGTTAAGACTTGTGGACTTCAACTCCCAGAGTTCCTCAGCCAGCTTTGCCAGTCCCCCATTGCACATGCATGTCCGTCTCCCACATGTGCCCTGCCCCCCCCCCCACATCCCACGAACGGGCAGGAGGCCCATTCGTGCATGCGGAGTGGAACTGAGCTGGGCGACGGCTCACATGCCCGCAGAGAGGGCTCTGTGTGCCAGCTGTGCACGCATGCCCTAGGTTCACCATCACGGGTAAAGGATCTCCTGCTTGAACAGGTGGTTGGACTAGAAGACCTCCAAGGTCCCTTCCAGCTCTGCTTTGACTGGGAACAGCTAAATGACGGAGTGAAGTGGGGTGGGGTCAAAGCTTCCTTGGATGCACCTTGAGGAGCCTGGCAAGGCCGAAGTCAGCTATTTTGCAAGCAAGGTCATCTCCCACGAGGATGTTCCTTGCTGCAAGGTCCCGATGGATGATATGTTGTTCCTCCAGATAGGTCATCCCATCAGCCACCTGGCAAGAGATGCTGAGCAGGTGGTGTGTGGTCAATTCCTTTCCAGCAGCACCTGAAAAATCAACAAGGCACCGTGGTTAGAACGCAGGCTAACTTACTGCCCACCGCCAGGAGTTCGATCCTTATCGGCACAAGGTTGACTCAGACTTCCATCCTTCCGAAGTCTGTAAAATGAGGACCCAGATTGTGGGGGTGGGCAATATGCCGACTCTGTAAATCGCTTAGAGGGCTGTAAAGCATTGTAAAGCGGTATATAAGCCTAAGTACTTATTCTACTCCATTCCATTCCATGCAGTATTGCAGGCTAACTCTGCCCACAGTCTGGAGTTCGATCCTGACTGACTCAAGGTTGACTCAGCCTTCCATCCTTCTGAAGTCTGTAAAATGAGGACCCAGATTGTGGGGGGCAATATGCCGACTCTGTAAATCACTTAGAGGGCTGTAAAGCACTATAAAGCAGTATATAAGTCTAAGGACCTATTCTATTCTATTCTATTCTATTCTATTCTATTCTATTCTATTCT
>WNWU01000033.1:3505004-3522504 GCA_012654045.1 Ptyas mucosa | reverse complement strand
CACAGTTTCTCCACCTTGGGAATTTCCTGGGAGGGTGAACTTCAACTCCCAGAATTCCACAGCCAGCCTGATTATTGATGAGAGTTCTGGGAGTTGAAGCCCACCCATCTGGAAACCTGGTGGCGCAGCAGACTAAAGCACTGTTACTCACATCAGCTGCCTGCAATTACTGCAAGTTCAAATCTCACCAGGCTCAAGGTTGACTCAGCCTTCCATCCTTTCTAAGGTAGGTAAAATGAGGACCCAGATTGTGGGGGCAATAAGCTGACTTTGTATAAATATACAAAAGTATGAAGGCTATTGCTTAACGCATTGTAAGCCGCCCTGAGTCTCCGGAGAAGGGCGGCATATACATCAAATAAAACAAAACAAAACAAAAATAAAACACCCAAGGCTGGGAAACAGAATAACAGAGTTGGAATGTCCCTTGGAGGTCTTCTAATCCAACCCCATGCTCAAGCAGGAAACCTTATAACCTTTCAGAAAAATGGTTGTCCAATTTCTTCTTAAAAACCTCCAGTGTTGGAGCACTCCCAACTTCTGGAGGCAAGTTGTTCGACAGATTAATTATTCTCCTTGTTAGGAAATTTCCCCTTAGTTCTAGATTGGTTCTCTCCTTGATTAGTTTCCATCTATGACTTCTTGTCCTGCCTTCAGGTGCTTTGGAGAATAGCTTGACTCCCTCTTCTTTGTGGAAGCCCCTCAAATATTGGAACCCTGCTATCATGTCACTCCTAGGCTTTCTTTTCATCAGACTAGACATACCCCAATTCCTGCAAATGTTTTAGGTTTTAGCCTCCAGCCCCCTAATCATCCTGATTACCCGTCTCTGCACTCTTTCCAGAGTCTCAACATCTTTTTCATATTGCGGTGACCAAAACTGGATGCAGTATTCCAAGTGTGGTCTTACCAAGGCATTATAAAGTGGTACTAACACTTCATGTGATCTTGATTCTGTCCCTCTATAAACACGGCCCTAGATGTTTTCTCCAAGATTGAAGAAGATCACTTTGGGTCAAAGATGGCTGAGACTTCTGTCTTATCATCTTGTAGCTTGGGGTGAGAAGCATGTGTGATGGGGCAGCTTGTAAATTTAGACTTTTGAATGCCTCCTGTTTTGCTAATCTCCTGGTCAACCTTGCTAACTTTTCCTGGATGGTTATGTTGACAGTGGAGATGAATAACACAAGGTCCTTGTATTGTTACTACGATGATTGTAAATGTAAGGAGGCTGTTCGGTCATTATTAATATATCCTTGCAAAACCTCTTCAAATTTGCGGGCAGAAAAACTGGATAGACCAGAGGTTCCCAATCGTTTTGGGTTCGCGGCTCCCATAGCAATCCGACTTGCAACTGCGCGGCTCCCATAAGCAATCCGACTTGCAACTGCGCATGCGCATTAGACGTTAGACCCAGCGGGCGGAATATTTCGCGGCGCCCTTATGACGATGCCGCGGCTCCCCAGGGAGCCGCGGCGCACAGTTTGGGAACCGCTGGGATAGACAGTTCTCCTGATTTCTCCAAGGGAAAAAATAAATAAATAGATTCTCTTACAGTTTCTCAAGCAATGGATTCCTGAATTGGTAGACCCAGTTCACAGGCACTCATGCCCTAGTCGCCTTCAGATTGACTACTGCAATGCACTCTTCATAGGGCTGCCCTTGAAGAGTATCTGGAAGCCTCAGCTGGTACAGAATACAATAGAGCAGGCAGCTATGTGTGTTCCTAGAACAGTGCACATTATACCTCTGCTCCCCAAGCTTCATTGGTTGCCAGTTTGTTTCTTGGTCCAATTCAAAGTGTTTTTTTTTTAAAAAATACCTGTGATTTTTATAAGGGTTTTTACCTGTGTGCAGCACACTTCCCAGAGTCGCCTGGGGTGATAGTGGTGGCTACTTAAATTTGATTAATAAATACAATAAATGAATAAATTCCCAGGGAGTAGTGATTTTACAAACTGTTCTGGATAAAGCTTTAGCTACCTTCCCTTGGGATTTAAATTGAAAGGCGGGAAGCCAAGTTGAAAGTTTTTTGCAATAAAAATTAGGACACTTGCTAGAAGCACTAAATAAAAGCAAGGATGCCCTGTCTAGGAAGTTTTCTCCAAACTTGTCTTGTTTTTTGGGGGAAAAAACACCTTAGGATCATAGGGCTGGAAGGGATCTTGGAGGTCCTCTAGTCCAACCTCCTGCTCAAGTCTGGAGTCCATATTTTAATCTAATCTGATTTAATCTAGTCTAATCCAAGTGGAAATGTTCTTTCATCAAATTGAATGAGAACTGGAAGAAGTTTCTGTCTAGCAATAGCAATAGTACTTAGACTTATATACCACTTCATAGTGCTTTTACAGCCCTCTCTAAGCGGTTTACAGAGTCAGCCTATTGACCCCGACAATCTGGGTCCTCATTTTACCCACCTCGGAAGGATGGAAGGCTGAGTCAACCTTGAGCCTGGTGAGATTCGAAGTGCTGAACTGCAGCTAGCAGTCAGCTGAAGTAGCCTGCAGTACTGCACTCTAACCACTGCGCCACCTCGGCTCAGTCTTGCTTGGATAGCTCACATTGGACTTGGAACATGGGTTCCAGGATCCACTAACCTAGTACAAACTGACAGAATATCACCTAGTATCAGAGTTTAACGTAGCACTTTCCCAATCAAAAATGTGTTTAGCATTAACCTGAACTTTGCTCCCTTCCGCATGTCTTTTCATTGATGAGGATGGAATGACCCAAGAGGTTAATTGACCTGGTTTATTAACAACCACTTGAATTAACTGCTGTGGGAACCATTGTTATCATTACTTCTGATAACAACAGTGTCCTTAGGGAGGGTGCCAGACAATTATAGGGCAAAAACTGTGCCACAATTTTGTGATGCTAATCCTGTGACTATGTGCTTGCACCAGGCGCTGGGATGCAAGGATGTTAGGGCGGGGTTTAAATTGTGGTACCCCAATACCTGCTCTATTGTTCTCCTCTTATCATGGCTTATCATTTTCTCCATCTCATTTCCAGCTGGGGGAAGTCATTCTCACTTCCTTGTTCAGCTGGTGGGTCCAATCCAGGGCCCCATCATTCAACTCTGGTCTACTCATGGAGGATTGACTGATCTACCTCTTAAGAAACAGGCAGCAAAACCAGCGGTGGGTTTCGGATTATCTTACTACTGGTTCACCCTGCACGCGCATGTTTGCTTCATGCGCATGCGTGCCTGCTTCATGCGCGCACCTGCCTTCCACACATGCGCCCAGTCTTTTGCACATGTGGTTTGCTCATGCGCGCACCTTCCACGCATACACCTGGCCTCAAAAACGTGTCTAAATAGAATAGCATAGAGCCAGGGTAGGTGGACCGGGTCCACCCACAATTTCTGCTACCGGTTCGGGCGAACTGATCTGAACCAGTTGAATACCACCTCTGGACAAGACACATCGCACAAGGGAGGATACGTTCTGCACCGCACAAACCTTGTTTCATAATTTTGATGGCTACGGGCACTGTGTTCTTCCACATTCCTTCCCAAACTTCTCCAAAACATCCTTCGCCCATCTTCCTCCAGAGCTGGAATTCAGACCGGGGACGTTCCCACTGATCCATCTCAGAAGTTCTCTGCAGAAGGGGTAAGATGAGAGACAAACGATCCAGATCAGAGAATAACAGAGTTGGAAGGGGAATTTAGGGACCCAATCCGCTCAAGAAGGAAACTCATTTCAGACAAATGGTTGTCCAATCTCCTCTTAAAAATCTGCAGTGTTGGAGCACCCACAACAATCCACTGGTTGATTGTTCTAATTGTCAGGAAATTTTTGCTTAGCTCTAGGTATCTCTTTCCTTGGTTGGTTTCCATCTGTTTTCCTGCCCTCAGACAATAAGCCCTCCCTGAAAATATTTAAACGCATGCGCAGCCGGTCCCCGCCCTTTCCTCTGGTTAGGGTTAGGGAGACAGAGCTGGAAATCAGATGAGACGGCAAGAGGAGCCCCGTCTTGCTCCACGGACCGCAAAATAATAAGACCTCCCCGAAAATAAGGCCAAGTGCTTATTTTGGGGTTCAAAAAAATATAAGGGTTTTATTTTCAGGGAAACACGGTATATGTGTTCCAGCAGAGTCTTGCAGGATCCAGTCTGTGACACTTTCTGGAGAGAGAGAAGTTCTCTGAAGATGGGCTCCCATTTAGCCCGAACGCTTGGAAGAATAAACCTTTGGCTCCAGTGACTGACTCAGATTGGATCCCGTAAGTAGTTTACTTTGGAAGGGGTTGATTGAAATTAACTGCTTCCCTTTTTGAGAAGAAAAGAACATTTCAAAAGAAAAACCTGAAGCTGATCGAAAGGCAAAGCAAAATCAAACACACACCAATAAAAGCCTCACATCCAGGCCCCAGGAAGTTAGTCAGGGGTGGAGAAAAATCACAGGGTGGTGCCATGTTCTTCCGCTCACCTTCTGGATGCAGGGCTGAGACAAAGGGCACTCAATGATTTTCCAGTTGGCTTTGTAATAAGCAAGGAGCTCTTCCAGACTTGGGAAGACATGAGCTTTTTCCAAGTAAAAACGTCCGGCAGGATTCGAGAAGATTCTGAAATGCCGCACTTTGCCGTGGTTGCGAACTGAAGATTGAAGGAGAAGAGAATTTGGGATTAGGATTTGGGTCAATTCTGCAATTTCCTTTCCTGTAGTTTAGTAGCCACCAGCATTGCTGTCACTCGGCTCTATGATTTTTTTATTTTATTTTATTTTATTTTATTTTATTTTATTATTTTATTTTATTTTATTTTATTTTATTTTATTTTATTTTATTTTATTTTATTTTATTTTATTTTATTTTATTATTATATTATTTTATTGATATATGATATATGATATATGATATATGATATATGATATATGATATATGATATATGATATATGATATATGATATATGATATATGATATATGATATATGATATATGATATATGATATATGATATCATATGATATGATATGATATACTCAGGGTGCCGTCAGCTAGAGAGTGGCGGCTGGCGACCTCCAGGGGTAGAGTCTTCTTGGTGGGTGCCCCCACCCTCTGGAATCAACTTCCCTCGGAACTCCGATTAGCGCCCGACCTTCGCACCTTCCGCCGTGCATTAAAAACTTGGTTGTTTAATTCCCTTGACCTGGACTGATAATGGGGTTTTAAGGGTTAATTTTAAATCTTTTAAATTTTAGACTTTATTTTATATTGTGGCTTTGTTTTTATTATTGTGAGCCGCCCTGAGTCCATTGTGAGATAGGGCAGCATATAAGCCAAATAAATAAATGAATGAATGAATGAATGAATGAATGAATGAATGAATGAATGAATAAATAAATAAATAAATAAATAAATAAATAAATAAATAATATATTTCTGGAGGCAAGCTGTTCCACTGATTAATTGTTCTGACTGTCAGGAAATTTCTCTTTACTGTATTTCTAGGTTGGATCTCTCCTTGATAGTTTCCACTCGTTACTTCTCGCCCTGCCCTTAGGTACTATGGACTCCCTCTTCTCTATGAGGGCCCCTCAAAATCCTGCTGAGATGGTGAATCCAGAGCCAACTCCAGAATTTTATTTTACCTGTCTAAAGTAGTATTATCACTTACTGTACCTACCATGTAGGTAAAACTTGCTGACCTCTGGAATTTTTGCTTATCTTTGAGCGAAGAGCCTGCAACTCACATCTGTTATTTCTTCTCCTAGTTTCAATGACCATGAAAAAAATAATTCCTGAACATCTTCTTTATATGCACCTTTCTACGTACCTGAGCATTGATATCATGTCTTTTAATTGGTGTTCATTTCTCCGGGCTGACCCCACCAAGTCCCTTCGGCCTGTCCCAGTGGTGGGATTCCAAATAATTTAACAACTGGTTCTCTGCCCTAATGACCGGCTGGGTGGGTGTGGCCATGGTGGGCGTGGCCAGGGGTGTGTGACAGGCAGCACTCTGCCTCCTGCATTCCCCGGGGAGCAAAAACGGGCCTTGTGGGAGCCCGCACCCCGTTTTGGGCATAGTAAGCCTCCCTGCAGCCTCCTGAGAACGAAAAGGGGTGGCGGGGGGGCCGTGCCGCACCCCGTTTTGGGCCTAGTAGGCCTCTCTGTAGCCTTCTGGGAGCCAAAATGGGGCATGTGGGGACTCCTGGAAGGGGTGGGAAGGGGAGGGATGGCGCCAGCCAGCAATTTAATTACCGGTTTGCCTGAACTGGCCTGAATTGGCCCGAACCGGCTGAATCCCACCACTGCCCTGTCCTCATAAGAAGTCTCCAAGTCATATTTATCTTCTGAGCTCTCGCTCCAATCTGCCAATTTCCTGGAAAAGTGTCCAGAATATGCCAAACCAAAGATGGTCTCTCACCAACCCCAAGGAGAGAGGAATAAGGATGCCGTACGTGTTTGATGGGAAACTACATTTCCCACGATTCCCTGAGAGGAATTAAGAAGTTTAGGGGCAAAAATGCTTGGAAATAATCTCTGCATGTTTTGGAAGATACATCAACCTTTCCTTCATCATGGATGTTGACTTAGGTTGGGCAAAACAGGAACAGACGGAGGTTGAGGCAGTGACACTACCTATTCCTTCATTCATGACATTTTTTTTGCAAGGAATTGCATGCACAACTGTCATTCAGAAGGTTTCCTCGTGTTTAGCTCAGCCGTGCCAGGCAGGTGCCCTCCAGCTGTGTTGCGTTAGCACCTCTTGGAATTTCTGGCTTGGAATTCAGGGGAACTGCCGTCACCATAATTCAAGGCTGCTCAGCTGTGAAAGGATGAGAATTCTAGACGGCCTATTTGCCATTGTTAGTCACTCCTAATTGTGCAAAAGGCATGGTGTGGCTTGAGGCTAGTTCATCCCTTACTCCATCCAACGTGTGTAGGCAGAATACCTTTGTTTATTGCATCACTTAAGTGTAATTACACACAAGAGAAGGAATTGACGTGCGATTAGTAATTAAATTTTTTTTTCAAATCCAAATTTTCTGGAATGAATTTATCACACAGATTAGGGTGGAGGAGACACTGGTGTCTTTTGTGTTGCAAATTGGAAAGATTTGTTTTCAGGGTGCCTAGGGATTCCTTGCATAGCAAACAATTCATCCTGCTTTACTGCTCAATATCCAGAGAAATTATCCAGTCGCCTCTTAGCTGTAACATGTGAGCAACTGAATTAAGACTCTTGTTTCCCTTTAATCCTGATAGATATTAATTGCATCCTTTCTTCCAGTTGGCCAATTGTACAAGGAGTAGACATCTTAGGTCGTAGCAAGTAATGAGAACATGTTGGCTGGAAAGATAGAAAGAGAGGGGGGGAGAGAGAGAGAGACAGAGAGAGAGAGGGAGAGGGAGAGAGAAAGAAAGATCTTGATGAGGAAGGTAAAGAAAGAGAAAAAGATCTTGATGAGGAAGGTAGGAAGAAAGAGAAAGAAAGAAAAACAAAAAGAAAGAAAAAAACAGAAAAAGATCTTGATAAGGAATAGAAGGAAGGAAGGAAGGAAGGAAGGAAGGAAGGAAGGAAGGAAGGAAGGAAGGAAGGAAGGAAGCCAAACACATTTTCGATTGACTTTTGGACTGTGTTGTGCAAAACACAAGTGTTTGCGTTCCAAGAACAACTTCATTTGCACACTCCCCAATCCCTCAAAAGTTGTCCGGCTGCAATTCACAATCCACTTAGCTCTTGCTAGTCAGAAACGCTGAGCAGTGAAAATCACTGCCCCGCCTGTAACTGATCCAAATCCTTTAGCAAAACAATCACCAGCAACACCTAACAAAAGGCAAAACTCCGCATTAAAGGAAAGCAAAATAAATGACTTGAGTCTGCCTCCACCTCCACTCCTACGTCCTCATTTTACCTGGTGTTTATTTGCCTGGCTACAAAATATCCTAGTGGTTCCTATGGGAAGGAGGAGAGAGAGCCGCAGAGCTGCCATGCCGCCCTTCTTCTTGGAAGACCTGCTTCTGCTGCTAGGAAATATGAGTGGGAGGCCAGGCAAAGCAGGAACTGCCAAAAAGAGCCTTGGATAGTACAGTGGTCTAAAGCCCTGTTATTAACATCAGCTGCCTGCAATTATTGCAGGTTCGAATCTCACCAAGGCTCAAGGTTGACTCAGCCTTCCTTCCTTTCTAAGGTAGGTAAATTGAGGACCCAGTTTGTGGGGGCAATAAGCTGACTTTGTATAAATATACAAAAGTATGAAGGCTATTGCTTAGCGCATTGTAAGCCGCCCTGAGTCTCCGGAGAAGGGCGGCATATAAATCAAATTTAAAAAAAAAACTGTGTAACCAAACTGCCCTACAAGATCTACCAGAGTCCGATTGTCTCTGAAAACAAACTAATTTTACAGTGTTTGATACCATTGACAATTAAGGAGAATGGTGTTGGCTTCACAAGGGCCATCTAATCTAGCTTCCCCTGCTCAGTGCAAAATACATTAACCCAGGTTTTTTTTCTTCCTTGGAAACTTTTTAAGTGGAGTTGGACCCCAAATCCCAGAATCCCCCAGCCAGCCCTAAAGATGTCCCCTTCCCTGCCTCTATTTCAAGCACAGTAAAGGAAATCCATTTTTGCACACGGCAGAAAGTTCCAGAGTCCAGACCATTCTTAATGTGAGGCCCTTGGTGCTCTCTGAGCGTGGTTGTTTTCTTGCAGATGTTTTCATTATCCAACTAGAGACCAAACTCCCTCCTTTCTGGCACTGATGATGTTACCTAGTTGGGTAATGAAGTATTTGCAAGAAAACAATTAAAAACCAAGGACCCACAGTTGTCCTTCCTCTTTCCTCTTTCCTCTTTCCTCCTTTCCCCTTCCTCCTCAACTCCACTCCCTTTTAACACTGATGATGTTACATAGTTGGGTAATGAAACATCTGCAAAATACTCACCAAGTTCAGAGAGCACCCAGGACCCCAGAACACAACTCTAAGCATCTCTTCTACCGATTGCGTTTTAGAGCCAGGATCCAATTTTAGCCAAGCCTGGTGTCCATTTATTTATTTGATTTAATTTAAATTTGTTTATCGCCCTTCTCCTACTGGACTCAGGGCGGTGCACAGCCAGAATAAAAAAACATTCCAATACAAAATTTCAAAATTTAAAAGAATTATACAACTTTGGCCGAAAATGTAAAACCTCCCAACTAAAACCCATTAGACAATTAAAAATCTAACATCTCAAAGGGGGGGGGGGGGTTACGCCAGCCATGATGGTATGAAGCTCTGCCTGTTTCTAAGCGTGTTAAAAGATCTTTGATTGTATTATCAGCCCCACCATCTTGATTTTTTGGGGGACCATGGCTTGGTTTGATGATACCATCACAATCACCATCTTGACTTGGTTGACCACGTGAACATCTCTGTTGGCAAGAGATAAGGGGGAAGCTTGATCTTCAACTTGGAGGACCCAAATCCACGAGTGAGCTGCTGGGGGCTTCTCAGGGGTTCGGGAGAACCTCTAGCTAAGATTCTGTGCAGTTCGGAGAATCCCTAAATCCCACTCCTGCCCCTCCCCTCACAGGAGTCTCCATGCAGCCTGTTTTGGATGCAGATAAGTGCAGGGCGCACGCGGAGGCTTGGTGAAGGCGAAAACCAGGCCTACTGGAAGTTTGGGAAGGCTGGAAATGGAGGGCCTCCGGAGCCTGAGGAGGCCATTTTCGCCCTTCCGGAGGCTCAAAGAAAGCCTCCAGAGCCTGGGGAGGGCAAAAACGCCACACACCCCACCGTGGTGCAGGAGGCCGACTAAGCCACGCCCACCATGGCCACGCCCACCCAGCAACCGGGCAGAGAACCCCTTGCTAAAATTTTTGAAGCCCACCCCTGCCCAAATTCAATTAATCCTAAACACGATTCAATTTTGGAGGTCGACTCTGACAAAGAGGTCTACCTCTGGCATGAAGAATAAGGTGTGGTTTACCTGACAGTGAGTATTCTCCCTTGTTACTCTCGCTGTCCCGAATAAGGAAGGAGCCATGGTGATTTGGGGGGGAGAGAAGTAGCTGGTTGGCTTTATTTCTCGTGATTCCATTTATGTACCAACTGAGGGGGGAAAAAAGATGAGAGCCGATTAAACTACAAGCCAACCTTTCAGTTCTCTTCCGTATAAGTAATAAGGAAAGGAAAACATTTCAAACTCCTAAAGTCATGTTCAGGGCACCCCGGAAGTGTTTTCGGTTGTTCCAGATTTTTTTTTTTTAATTGTTTGTTTGAATTTTGTTTAAAAATATTTACACAGTGCTGGTACACTGGAACATACCCGTGAGGTTTGAGACATGATATTTCCAGCATGCTTATCCTGCTTTACATAAACAATGAAATTCCATCATCTCTTACAAAACAGTGATTCACTACTTTGGCTTGTCATGCAATGAAATTTATCCGGAACATTTTCAAGTTCAGGAAAAGACCAGTTCTAGTCATACCATCTCCCTGAGACTTTGTCCAGATATTTCCATATTTTAACCGTGATTAATTTGATGACTATAATTAAAAAGGTATAGCAATTTCTTATTTGCAATGGTGTTTTGTTTTGTTTTGTTTTTTTCCTGGCCCTCAAGTAGGTGAGGGGTCCTTGGTGTTCTCTGAGCTTGGTGGTTTTCTTGCCGACGTTTCATTACTTAAACGAGATAACATAATCAGTGCATTGATGACGTTACCGAGTTTGGATAAGGAAACGTCGGCAAGAAAACCGCCAAGCTCAGAGAGCACCAAGGACCCCTCATTTCAACCCTGAGTTACAAACATTCTCCTTTATTGGCATTAAGTATGTGTCATATGGCTAGCTTTGGTGGGAAATGAATTATACAAGATTCAGTCTCGGATTTTATCTTGGACTTACAATATCACAGCAGAGGTTGGGTGATGTTATAAAAGGCTAAAGACTCTGTCAGGTCTGACTCCTAGTATTTTTCATGGACACATCTCACCTGCAGTCTTACAATTGCTTTGGAGAGCTCCCATCCAAAATCTAGGTAGGTGTGGTTCCACTACTCCAAATGTATCGGGATATTATATAGATCAGTGATGGCTAACCTTTTTGCCGTTGTGTGCCAAAAGTGGGGGGAGCGTGGGAGGGTCGCAGGGGGGTTGCACATGTGCATTCCCACACCCATAATTCAATGTGCCCCACATCCCGCACATGAATGCGGGACCCCCGTGCTCCCCCCATTTTTGGCACACAATGGCACTGTGGGGCCGGTAGGCCCATTTTTTGCCCTCCCCAGGCTCCAGAGGCTTTTTTGGAGCCTGGGGAGGACCAAAATGGCCTTCCCCACCCCTCCACCCCCGGAGGCCGGAAACAGCCTGTTTTCCAACTTCTGGTGGGACCGGAGGCCCGTTTTTTGCCCTCCCCAGGCTCCAGAGGCTTTCTTGGAGCCTGGGGAGGACCAAAATGGCCTCCCCCCCCGGAGGCGCTCCGGAGGCCGGAAACAGCCTGTTTCCCAACTTCTGGTGGGACCGGAGGCCCATTTTTTTGCCCTCCCCAGGCTCTAGAGGCTTTCTAGGAGCCTGGGGAGGACAAAAACAGCATTCCCCACCCCCCTGAGGCCGGAAATGGCCCGTTTCCTGACTTCCGGTAGGACAGGAAGGCCCAAAAATCAGCTGGCCGGCACACGCATGTGCGCTGGAGCTGAGCTAGGGCAACGCTCGTGTGCCCACAGTGTGCTGCAGCTGCCAAAAAAAGCCAATTCAGTTGCATTAACAGAGGGATAGAATCAAGATCATGTGAAGTACTAGTTACTGCTTTATAAAACTTTAGTAAGACCCCACCTGGAATCCTGCATCCAGTTTTGGTCACCACATTATAAAAAAAGGTGTTGAGACTTTGGAAAGAGTGCAGAGAAGAGCAACAAAGACGATTAGAGGACTGGAGGTTAAAACATAGGAAGAACACTTGCAGGAATTGGGTATGTCTAGCTAGTCTAATGAAAAGAAGGGCTGGAGGGGAACACTGACAGCAGTGTTCCAATATTTGAGGGGCTTCCACAAAGAAACCGTTTTCCAAAGCACCAGTAGTAGGCAAGACTACCGTGGAAACAAGGGATGGGAACTAACCAAGGACAGAATCAATCTAGAACTAAGGAGAAACAGAACAATTAATCAGTGGAACAATTGGCCTCCAGAAGTTATGGGTGCTCCATCACTGGAAGTTTTTAAGAAGAGTTTGGACAACCATTTGTCTGAAATGGTAGGTCTCCTGCTTGAGCAGGGGGTTGGACTAGAAGACCTCCAAGGTCCCTTCCAATTATATTGTTCTGTTCCATTCAAGATCATCTAGGAAGCTTCCACTATCTTTGGTGGGTGAAAATGACAAGGTGCTATAAACGCTATATCCCCCTTCAACAAATTGGGGGGGTGGGATCAGAACAAAGCATACTCCAGTGAGCAATTACAGGCATGGAAAGTCGTCTTCATCAAAAGAAAAAGAGCTCCGAGATAGGTGTCTAGTCTCAAACCTCACTGAAATAATTAGCCTTTCTTTTGTTTTAATTTCCTGCAGGATCAGTCTTGTTTAAAGCTTTCGGTTAAGAAAAGGTGTTTTGACATGTGCTGGAAAGAAAGAACCTCTTCAATGAGGGCTGATTTTGTATTCTTCCAACTTTCTCACTCTTCCAGCTGCTGCTGTTGTTGTTGTTATTTCCCATTCCTGTTTCCAGCAATCTTTCCCCACAGTTGGTTTTCCTATCCCTTCCAGACCCTAGGCCACTATATAATACAACCCATGCTCTGTTCCACAGACAGGGTCCCCAAAGGGCAAGACGGCAGCCGTGACTCCCCAAAAGAACCAAGTATTGAAAAAGCACTGAGAACAATTTATCAGTGGAACTGCTTGCCTCCCAGAATTGTGGGGGCTCTATCAGGAGGCTCCGCCCACCGACCCCGACGTCATCAGGAAGCTTCTGCGCATGGGAAGAAGCGCTCGCGCACGCACCGCCCTGTTGCAAACCGGTAGTAAAGGTAAGTAGAACCCACCCATGTCCCACGCATGCGCGTGAATATCCCTCACACGCCCTGCCCCCCGTGTATGCACACACACCGCCCCCAGCACATGTGCGGCAGAGACCCAAAGACCAGCTGGCTGGTGGGAGGTGCGTGCACATGCACAGCAGAGCTGATCTGGGACAATGGCTTGCGTGCCATCAAAGAGGGCGCTGCATGCCACCTCTGGCATGCGTGCCAGAAGTTTGCCATCACGGTACTAGAAGATCTACAAGGGCCCTTCCATCCCTATGATTCTATGGTTATCTTGGTTTAAAAAACAACAGCGGAATTTTAAGCACAATCCAAGTCTTCCTAGGTAATTTTCACAGAAAATATTAACCTGGCACTGGAGATAAAATGGAGGCTGGAGGCTGATTGGAAAGAAAGGTTCCTTTTACTGATGAAGCAGAACCACCAACCACATGTGGTTCTGGGGCAGCTGACAAAATGGAGTTGAGAGTGGGTGGGTTTTTATGCCTTCTGGTTTCCTATGGGGCTCTATGTAGGCTGGCTCTATAGGCAAAAGGGGAAATGCAAATCCTAGGTGTTTGTCTGAGCTAATCTTGTCAACCTTTTGTTTATTGCTTATCTGGAGTTTCTGTCTGACCCAGTCTTTCTGAACGGATTACCAAATCTGCATTTCTAAATGCTGGCCTATCCATCATTCTCAAGTTGGGAACAGGGAGATAGTACCTAGATCATTGTGAAGTGTTAGTACTGCTGTATACTGTACTGGTAAGACCATACTCAGTATCCTGCATCCAGTTCTGGTTGCCAAGATATAAAAAAAAAAGATGTGGAGACTCTAGAAAGTTTGCAGAGAAGAGCAACAGAGATAAGGGTTCTGGAGGCTTAACTGTACAATGAACAGTTGCGGGAGCTAGGAATGTCTACTCTAATGAAGACAAGGAAAAGGGGTGACATGACAGGAGTCTTCCAATGTTGCCGCAAAGAAGTAGGGGTCATCCTATTCTCCAAAGCACCTGAAGGCAGGACAAGAAGCAATGGATGGAAACTCATCAAGGAGAGAAGCAACCTAGAACTAAGGAGGAACTAAGGAGACAGTCAGAACAATTAACCGCTTGCCTGAAAAAGTTGTGGGTGCTCCATCACTGGAGGTTTTCAAGAAGAGAGTGGACAGTCATTTGTCTGAAATGTTACAGGTCTGCTTGAGCAGGGGGTTGGACTAGATGACCTCCAAGATCCTTTCCAACTCTGCTATTCTGTAATTTTGTATGTGGTTTATGCAACCTTTTTGTGTCTATGGAGATTCTCAGTCATCCAGGTCATGGTTATCCCAAAACGTGCTTTCTTCAAGAGGCAACTGGACTTTCTTGGTTTTTCTTTGAAGATGTTTCGCTTCTCACCCAAGGAGCTTCTTCAGCCCTTGGCTGGATGATGGGGAAATGGAAGGATTTATATGGAGCCCACCACAAAAGCACCTTTGGGACAATCTCCTGCTTTGATACCTGAGTAAATTGCCACCTCCTATTTGGTCTGCTTCTTGGCCTCAGATCAGGGGTGAAATCCGGCAGATTCTGACAGGTTCTGGAGAACTGGTCACGGAAATTTTGAGTAGTTTGGAGAACCGGCAAATACCACCTCTGGCTGGTCCCAGAGTGGGGTGAGAATGGAGATTTTGAAATATCCTTCCCCCAGGAGTGGGGAGGGAATGGAGATTTTAACAGTAACCTTTCCCTGCTATGCCCACCAAGCCACACCACACCCAAGGCACGCTCACAGAACCGGTAGTAAAAAAAATTTGAATTTTACCACTGCTTCAGACCCATAAAACCCCAACCTCTCAGATCTGTGTATCTGCCATTTCTTCAAGGGAAAGGGGGGGGGGGATCCTTAATTACTTTCTATACTTATTACTTTCTTTCCTATGTATCCTGTATCCTGCAATTTATTGATTTATAACTTTAACCTGGTGCCTAAGCACCCTGACATATTTGCACCTTTTGGGGAATGCAAGGGGAGGGCCATGTGGGTTCCATCGCTCGAAAGCCGAGCAAAGGATGACCCTGAGAAAGTACCCTTATCATTTTCTCAGAGCCACCCGGTACAATAACATCTTCGCACCTGCAGATTGGCTGAATCCACATCGGACTGTTGGGAGGAGTTTCTAATTCCTTTATTCTACCTGTATGGCCTGAGGGCTCCCCAGAGCCTACTTTCTTTTCGCCCTGCTATCACCTCTATTCAATAAAAGGTTCCTTTTGAAATGCTAAGTTTCGAGAGTCTTTGCTTTCTTGAATAAGGGGGAGAGGCCGGGCCTTACACAACACGTTCAAATGTTCTAAAATCTTTTCGCATATTGGAGGGACTAAAGCTCGTGAGAACGGACTCCTCCCTGCATTAAAGGTATTGCCAGAAAATCCAGACCAAGTGATTGACACACTTCTGTGATCTTCTTCCACCTGGTCCATCAACAGAAAATGGTAAAAAGCTTTCCCAGAAGGGAAGGTGATGGAATGAGACATCAAAGAAGGTTGTGGAAGCCCCATCAGATCTCCAGCCTGGAGCTATGAACGTTCTGGAAGAAGGATAGACCTTATAGCAGGGAATATGGAGCCAGCCAGAAGATGTTAGTACCACTTTATAATGCCGCAGTAAGACCGCACTTGGAATACTGCATCCAGTTTGGATGCAAACTGGTTTGCATCAAATACTGGTTTGGCTCTGCAAGCCAACAAGGCAGACACAGACTTCAATGGATAATTAGAACTGCAGAAAAAACAATGGCTACCAATTTGCCTTCCATTGAAGATCTATATACTGCACGAGTCAAAAAGAGGGCTGTGAAAATATTTACAGACCCCTCGCATCCTGGACATAAATTGTTTCAACTTCTACCCTCAAAATGACGCTATAGAGCTCTGCACACCAGAACAACTAGACACAAGGACAGTTTTTTCCCCGAATGCCATCACTCTGCTTAAGAACTAATTCCCACAACACTGTCAAATAATTTTCTAAGTCTGTATTACTATTATTATTCTCTTCCTTACTAGTATTTATCTCTTCCCACTTTACATTGTTTTTACTTTTTTCCTAGTACCATTTGATTGCTTATTAGTAACCTTGCCTATCACTAAGTGTTGTATCTTTTTATTCTTGATGAATGTATTTTATTCTCCTTATATACACTGAGAGCGTATGCATCACGATAAATTCCTTGTGTGTCCAATCACACTTGGCCAATAAAGAATTCTATTCTATTCTATTCTATTCTATTCTATTCTATTCTATTCTATTCTATTCTAGTCTAGTCTAGTCTAGTCTAGTCTAGTCTAGTCTAGTTTAGTCTAGTCTAGTCTAGTCTATTCTAGTCCCCACAATATAAAAAAAGATGATGATTAGGAGACTGGAGGATGTAACTCGACCCTGGGCAGCTTGCAAACAAATACATTTGTATTGTTCCTTTCTCAGGTTTTCTTTTTCTCTGCAATATGTTCCCCATTGGGCCAGTTGAACAGAATAGCAAATCAATAAAACTGTCCAAGAAAGAAAGAAAAAAAGAAAGAAATATCATGGAGCCAATTCATCGCTGATATTTATTGATTTAATTTATATCCTTCCATTTCATTCAGGTGCTCAACACAGCGTTCCCTCCTTTTATTGGTCTCCACAACAACCTTGTGAGGTTGGTTGAGCTGAGAGAGAGAGAGTTTGGCTCAAACTCCTCCAGTCTGTGTCCTCCTGGATACGCAGCTGTCCTTAGAGGAACATCTGACAGCTGTAGCCAGGGGGACCTTTTATCAGGTACGCCTGATTCGCCAGTTGCGGCCCTTTCTTGATCGGGATTCCGTGTGCACGGTCACTCATGCCCTCGTCACCTCTCGCCTGGACTACTGTAATGCTCTCTACATGGGGCTCCCCTTGAGGAGCACCCGGAGGCTCCAACTGGTCCAGAATGCAGCCGCGCGGGTAATTACGGGGGCTACATGGCGCTCCCGCATAACACCGCTCCTGCGCGAGCTGCACTGGCTCCCAGTGGTCTTCCGGGTGCGCTTCAAGGTGTTGGTTACCACCTTTAAAGCGCTCCACGGCATAGGGCCCAGTTATCTACGAGACTGCCTTCTGCCACCGACGACCTCCCATCGACCCGTGCGCTCCCACAGAGGGGGTCTCCTCGGGGTGCCATCGGCCAAGCAATGCAGGTTGGTGACCCCCAGGGGGAGGGCCTTCTCTGTGGGGGCCCCCACCCTCTGGAATCAGCTGCCCCCTGAGATAAGAAGAATCCATGACCTCCGTGCCTTCCGCCGGGCCCTTAAAACATTTTTTTTCCAACAAGCCGGGCTGGCCTGAGCAAAACCTTTTAAGCAATTTTAAATTGGGGTTTTTTTAAATTTTGGAGCCAATTTAGATATTTTTTTTATTTGTTCTTAATGTTTATATTATGTGTTTTTACTTGGCTGTACACCGCCCTGAGTCCCTAGGGAGAAGGGCGGTATAGAAATCTAAAATAAATAAATAAATAAATAAATAAATAAATAAATAAATAAATAAA
>WNWU01000033.1:3484386-3504994 GCA_012654045.1 Ptyas mucosa | reverse complement strand
AAATAAATAAATAAATAAATAAATAAATAAATAAATAAATAAATAAAAAATAGAATCTGGGACTCTCGGGGGCTAGTCCAGGACTTTCACCACTATACCATAGTGATTCTTCCTTTTGCTTTGTGCAATCTTCTTGTCTCCAAATTAAATCAGTGTTTTTCTGATCTGAGCAGCTTCCAGATAGATGAACTTCAACTCCCAGAATTCTCCTCAGTGGCTATACTGGCTGAAGAATTCTGGGAACCGAAGTTTATACTCCTCCCTCTGGAAATTACCTAGGTGGGAAACCCTTACTTAGATATATGTAATTAAGAAATGTGGAAATGATTTATTAGTTAGTTGGATTAGGGAATCCTGGGCAAAATGCCTGGACCGAAACAGCATTTTTTGTATGCTGGAATATATAGCATGTCTGGCACAATTTCACCATTGGGATGTGAATTAAGCCTAAAGCCACTTTTCTTTCTCGCTGTGCCAGTTGGTTGGCAGGCCTAGTGCTCTGTGCAAGTCAATGGAGGTAATAAGCTTCTCGTTTTATTTAAAGAGACAAACAAGTCAGAAGCGATAACTTTGCAAACAAGCCAGGATCATAAGCCAGCTTTCACTCATGGTTTTGTCAACTCTGACGCTGACCTGACTGAGGCCATTTTGAGGCTTCAGGGCTTCTATTTCTGGCTTCTCTGGGACCGATTAAGTGCCATTAAATGATGGTCTATCTCATCACATAGATTTTCTCCATAATCTGTTCTAAAACCTGTCCTTCAGATTTTCTAACAGCATCCAAAGCATCAGAAGGCAGGAAAAAGAAGCAATGGATGGAAACTAATCGAGGAGAGATCCAACCTACAACTAAGGAGGAATTTCCTGTCAGTGAGAACAATTAATCGGTGGAACAACTTGCCTCCTGAAATTGTAAATGCTCCAACACTGGAAGTTTTTAAGAAGAGATTGGATAACCATTGGTCTGAAATGGTGTAGGGTTCCCTGCCTAAGTAGGGGGTTGGACTAGAAAACCTCCAAGGTCCCTTCCAACTCTGTTATTCTGTTACCTTCATTGCCACTGTAACTGAGTTCATCCACATTGAATGGGGGGGGGGAGTTTTCGCCCTCCCTAGCCTCCGGAGGCCCTCCGGAGGTCAGAAACAGGCTCGTTTCCAGACTTCCAGAATTTTCTGGAGGCCCATTTTTTGCCCTCCCCAGGCTCCGGAGGCTTTCCTGGAGCCTCCAGGAGAGCGAAAACAGCCTCCCCCAGGCTCTGGAGGCCCTTTGAATGCTGGAAACAGGCCTGTTTCCAGATTTCCGGGAGGCCTGTTTTTCGCCCTTCCAGAGCCTCCGCACGGGCCCTGCACTTACCAGGCATCCAAAATGGGCCACGTGGAGACTCCTGGGAGGGGAGGGGCAGGATAGGCGGGACCAGCCAATCCTTGCAACTACCAGTTCGGCGAACCGGATGTAAAATTAGTATCCGGTTTGACCAAACTGGCTAAATCCCACCTTTGCTTATAATACTGATGGTTTTATCTATTTGTGTAATGAAACGTTTGCAAGAAAACCAAGTTCAGAAAACACCAAGGACCTGACAGTTCAACCCTGAGCTACCAATATTCTCTTCTAGTGGTACTTTCTGGGGTTTTTTGACCTCACATTGAAAAGACCTGCTGAACTGCTCTTCTACAAAGCAGTTGCTCATCCAGCAAGTTGGAAAAAATCCCATATATTCTTCATAATTGCATAACATTAGCCTGCAGCTTCAACCTCAAGCTGTTGACTTCATGTCTCAAAGTACTTTTGGCCTGATGGTGGAAATGTAACTATTTAGCATATATTTCTTGCTTGCTGAACCTGCAATGCATTTATTTCCTTCTTCCTTGTTATTGCAAGCTATAATTAACCAGCGAATTGGAACGTAGTTCTCATTTTGAAGCAAACTTCTCAGAACTCAAAACAAGGATTTTGGCAGCCTTTCTCACCTCATAAATTCACCTCATAAGTCTGGAGAAACTTAGTCAGCCACATTCCGACGTACTGATGCACTGCTGAAATTTCTACATTACTTGTTCTGACTTTTAAAAAAAAAATGCCTTTGATATCAAATTGTAAACGCAAAGCAATCTGCAGACGTGTCCATGTGGATGAGTAAAGTGTTCCATTTCAGATTGCTGTATTCTTAATTTTTATTATGATAGTTAAAAGCCATGCAAAGTTAGACTGGAATGAACTAAGAAAACATAAGAAAGAAATGATTAAAGGTTATTCTTGATTTAAAAAAAAAAAATAGCACGGAAATAACATTCTTCTCCGATTTTAAAAAGTCAGCAGATTTGGGGTTCACTGTAATGAACCTATTTGTGTTTCACATGTTTTTGCTTATTAACGGCAGGCAACAAATTTTTAGGAGTTCCAAAACAGGTATGGATTCATCGCTGGAGTGGAAACACGTTAAGTGGCAGGGAATCTTTGAGATCCAGTGGGATCCATGCACAACCCCAGGATGCCACTTAAGGGAACTTTGCTGAAGTTAGAAAAAAAATAATCACAAAAACAATTCCTAGAGCAGTGATGGTTAACCTTTTTGGTGCCGAGTGCCCAAAGCACATGCGCACGTGCCCGAACCCCCAAAATGCAATACGAGTGCCCCCCCATGCATGCACCCTGCCCCCATGCATGTGCGTGCATCCATTGCACGTGTGCCCCCCCCAAATGTGCCCCGGCCCCCCTGCACTCCATTTTGGCTTCCAGGTTGGTGCAGGAGGCTTTCCAGGCCCCAAACGGGGTGTGGGGCACGCGCAAGGCCCCCGTGTCCCATTTTGGGCCTGGAAAGCCAGCCGGTGGGGGGCATGCGCGCATGCGCGATGGAGTTGGGCTGGGACAATGGCTGGCATGTCCACAGAGAGGGCTCTGCTTCAGGGGTGAAATCTACTTATCTTCTCTGTTTGGAAATGCACACGCCGTGCGTCACTTGGACCTTCTGCACATGCGCAAACCCTTCTGTGCATGCACAGAGGGTAAAAAACAGGTTACTTACTGGTTAAAACCAGAAAGTAATGGCATCTGGGCAGGTGGGCAGAGCCTCACGCTGCCGCCACTACCGGTTCTCCGAATTATCTGCCGCTGCCGCTACCAGTTCGCCTGAATCAGTGCGAACCAGTAGCATTTCACCCCTGCTCTGCATGCCACCTGTGGCACGCATGCCATAAGTTCGCCATCACGGACCTAGGGTATGAAAATGTTTTTTCGAGGAGTTCTTGGTGCTCTCTGAGCTTGGTTGTTTTCTTACAGACATTTCATTACCTAACTATGTAGCATCATAGTGCAGTCCCTACTCCTTCTACAACTAATAATATTACCTAGTTAAGTAATGAAACATCTACAAGAAGACAATCAAGCCCAGAAAGCACCAAGGATCCTATAGTTGTCATCGTCGTCGTCGTCGTCGTCGTCGTCGTCCTCCTCCTCCTCCTCTCCACAAACCCAACTTCCTTCTAGCATCAGTGATGTTACCTAGCTGGGTAGCGAAACGTCTGCAAGAAAACCACAAGTTCAGAGTAGGACTCCACAGCTCAAGCCTGAGCAACAAATATCTTCTTCCAACGTTTTCCTAGACCAGGTATGTTTTCCTAGACCATGATAAGAGCTATGCCTGATTTTGGACAGGAGAATCCGCCTACGCACCATAGTATTAAAAAACCGATTGAAAAACAACAGGAAACAAAGTAACTCGTAGAACCAGTGGAAAAACATTTTAAATAGAGGAAATCACCTCCAACGTGGATGACGCGGTAACATTTTGCAGATAGTCAGTGACCAAACGGATCAGAACTGTGATGACATTCCATGGACATGAAAGCTGGCCTTTGAAGAGGCAGGAGGAGAAGACGGCTTTGAATTTTGGTGTTGGAAAAGACTCCTGAGAATGTTCTAGGCAACCAAGAAAATAACAGAGTTGGAAGGGACATCGGAGGTCTTCTAGTCTAGCCCCCTGAACAAGCAGGAGACCCTATACCAGTGATGGCTAACCTTTTTGCTATCGCGTGCCAAAAGCGGGGGGAGCGTGGTGGGGTCACACACACGCGTGCCCACATCCATAATTCTATGCGCCCCCCCCCATGCTCTCCCCGCTTTGGGCACGCGATGGCACGGTGGGTCCGGTAGGCCTGTTTTTTGCTCTCCTCAGGCTCCAGAGTCTTTCTAGGAGACTGGGGAGGGCAAAAACAGCCTTCCCCACTCCCCCAGAGGCCCTCCGGAGGCCAGAAACAGTGTGTTTCCTGACTTCTGGTGGGCCCAGAAAGCCCGAAAATCAGCTGGCTGGTGCACACATGTGTGCCGGAGCTGAGCTCGCGTGCCCACCGATATGGATCCACGTGCCACCTGTGGCACCCGTGCCATAGGTTCGCCATCACGGCCCTGTACCATTTCAGACAAATGTTTGTCCAATCTTTTCATGAAAACCTCCAGTGTGCTTTTTCAAGAGGCGACTGGACTTTCTTGTTTTTCTTAGAAGACATTTCGCTTCTCATCCAAGAAGCTTCTTCAGCTCCGACTGGATGGTAGAGAATGGAAAGATTTATACCTGAATGACTGACAATCTCCATAGACCTTCAGTGTTGAAGCACTCACAACTTCTGGAGGCAAGTTGTTCCACTGATGAATTGTTCTCACTGTCAGGAAATTTCTCCTTAGTTCTAAATTGCTTCTCTCCTTGGTTAGACTCCATCCATTGCTTCTTCTCCTGCCTTCAAGTGCTTTTGGAGAATAGGTGGACTCCCTCTTCTTTGGGGCAGCCCCTGAGATATTGGAAGACTGCTATCATGTCGCCCCTAGTCCTTCTTTTCATTAAACTAGACCTACCCAATTTATTTTATTTTATTTTATTTATTTAGATTTATATACCGCCCTTCTCCCCGAGGGGAGAATTTCAGCAACCGTTCTTCATATGTTTTAGCCTCCAGTCCCCTCATCATCTTTGTTGCTCTTCTCTGCCCTCTTTCCAGTAACTCAAGATCTGATAACAAATAAACCATCATCGAAAAAGTGTTAAGTGAATAATGTGGTCTTTAGGAGAATCCACCATTCCCCCATTGACTTTGCTTGTCACAAGCTCCTGGGAAAGTTGCAAATCACTTAACTGATTTAACGGATGCTGCAACCGTCGTAAATGCAGGTCGGATGACAAACTTCTGAGTTCTGATCATGTGACCAGAGGGATGTTGCAACACTTGTCAGTGTGAGGACTGGACGTAAGTCATTTTTTTCAGTGGCATCGTAACTTCGAACCGTTGCTAAAATGAAGGGTTGCAAATTGAGGATTACCTCTAGCCCTTGAATTCGTGAAGTTATTCCGTTGCCAGAGAATTGCATCTCAACAGGTATATTTTTTGTCTGTACAGGTAGTCCACGACTTACAACGGTTCATTTAGTGACCATTCAAAGTTACAACAGCACTGAAAAATGTCACTTCTGACTGTTTTTCACAGTTACAACCAGTGGTGGGATTCAACTAATTTAACAACCGGTTCTCTGCCCTAATGATTTCTTCCAACAACCAGTTTGCCAAACTGCTCAGAAATTTAACAACCGGTTCTCCCGAAGTGGTGCGAACTGGCTAAATCCCACCACTGGTTACAACCTTTGCAGCATCCCCATGGTTCCCACCAACACTGACAAGGCAAGTATATATACAGGGAGTAAACCCCACCCCTTTCTAGCACTGATGATGTTACCTAGCTGGGTCATGAAACGCCTGCAAGAAAGCAATCAAACTCAGAGAGCAACAAGGACTCCACAATTCAACTCTGAGGTATAGACATAGGTAGTCCTCCACTTACAACAGTTCATTTAGTGACCATTCAAAGTTACAACAGCACTGAAAAATGTGATTTATGACTGTTTTTCACCGTTACAACCATTGCAGCATCTCCACGGTCACATGATCAAAATTCAGATACTTGGCCACTGGTTCACATTTATGACCGTTGCCGTGTCCCAAGGTCACATGATCCCCTTTTGCAATCTTCTGACAAGCAAAGTCAATGGGGAAGCCCGATTCACTTAACAACCAGGCTACTAACTTATCAACGGCAGGGATTCGCTTAAAAACTGTGCCATGAAAAGTCGTAAATGGGGCAAACCTCCCTTAACAAATGTCTCACTTAACAACAGAAACTTTGGGCGCGATTGCGGCTGTAAGTTGAGGACTGCTTGTGGTTTGCAAAAAATTACCCCTTGGAAGCTGATTGTTGTTGTTGTTATTAGTTGCGAAGTCGTGTCCGACCCATTGAGATCCCATGGACAATGTTCCTCCAGGCCTTCCTGTCCTCTACCATCCCCTGGAGACCATTTAAGCTGACGCCGACTGCTTCAGTGACTCCACCCAGCCACCTTGTTCTCTGCCGTCCCCTTCTTCTTTTGCCCTCAATCGTTCCCAGCATTAGGCTCTTCTCCAGTGAGTCCTTCCTTCTCATTAGGTGGCCAAAGTATTTGAGTTTCCTCTTCAGGATTTGGCCTTCTAAAGAGCAGTCAGGGTTGATCTCCTCTAGGACTGACCGGTTTGACTGCCTTGCAGTCCAAGGGACTCGCAGGAGTCTTCTCCAGCACCATAGTTCAAAGACCTCAATTCTTTGGCCCTCAGCCTTTCTTATGGTTCAACTTTCACAGCCATACATTACAACTGGGAAAACCATTGCCTTGACTATACGCACTTTCGTTGGCAGGGTGATGTCTCTGCTTTCTAGTATGCTGTCTAGGTTTGCCATAGCTTTCCTCCCCAGGAGCAAGCGTCTTTTAATTTCTTGGCTGCAGTCCCCATCTGCGGTGATCTTGGAGCCCAGGAAAATAAAATCTGTCACTACCTCCATTTCTTCCCCATCTATTTGCCAGGAATTGAGAGGGCCAGGTGCCAGAAGCTGATTGCTCATGTGCAAAGCCAGCAGTGAGTGTTGTGAAACTGAATGAATTAATCCGGCTTTTCCAGCCTTAAAATTGATTGGGTAGGCCATTCAACTTTGACCATTAAGTCGCTGTTCCAGCCCATTAACTCTACTTTCATCTTCACTTTAGTCAAGGAGTTTTATTTTAAGACACTTAAAATAACTATAATTTTCAGGGAGGAGGCCTGTGGGTCCCGGGGACAAGGCTGATAAATGTTAGACTAGCTTGACAGCTGGCTGAAAAATAATTTCCTTCGCTTGGACAGGATGAGGAGGATTGTTTCAACACCCCCCCCCCAAAAAAATAACATCTTAAAGAAAACACAATAGGAAGGGCAGCAAATACCTGCAGGCTCTTTCATATAGATCATCCTGTCAAAACAGGATTTGGAGCTGAGCATTTTCTTATGTTTTTTTTCCCCGATCCGGAACATATTATTACTCAGCCAAACTTTTTTTTTCTTCCCCTAGGAGTGGTGTCACAAGGTTGGGTCAAAAAAGTCAAAATGACAGCACAATGGTGTGATGGAAAGTAGGCCTTTTCTTTTACAGGTAGTCCTTGATTTATGACCATAATGGAAACTGGAATTTCTGTTGCTAAGTAAGGCGGTTATGTGAAACACGACTCACGTTACGACCCTTTTTTGCCGTGGTTGTTAAGCAAATCACTGGGGTTGTTGAGTGAACCATGTGGTTGTTAAGTGAATCCAGTTTCCCCCGCTGACTTTGATTGTCGGGAACCAGCTGGGAAGGTAGAAAATAGTGATCACATGACCCTGGGATGCTGCAATCCATCGTAAATATGTGCTGGTTGCCAAACGTTTATGGAGATTCTCAGTCATCCAGGTCAGGGGTGGGTCCTAATTTTTTTTACTACTGGTTCTGTGGGTGTGGCTTATTTTGTGGGTGTGGCTTGATGGTCATGTGACAATTATTTAGGATTTAGCAGAGGTACTGGTCTACCAGGCTTGTAACTGCTTGCAGAGCTGTACCGATCTATCCATTTATTTTTGCAGGCACTGGTCTACTCATGTATTTTTGCAGGCACCAGTTTACTCATTTGTTTTCTTTACTGACCAGCTGTAGGGCGGCCCTTTGAAGCCCTGCAGCAAGAGTTTAAACAGGTTTTTTTCGCTCTAGCCATCAGCTGGGACTCAGGAGGAAGCAATAGATTGGGGGTGGGGCCAAATAAAAGGTAAGAATAACGCGGGGGTGGGGGGCGGGGGGGGCAGAACAGGTTCGGTGATGTCATATCATCACCGCTACCAGCTCGGCAGAACCGGGAGGAACCGGGAGGAACCCACCACTGATCCAGGTGATGGTTGTCCCAAAGGTGCTTTTTCAGGAGGCAACTGGACTCTCCGGTTTTTTCTTTGAAGATGTTTTGCTTCCCATCCAAGGAGCTTCTTCAGCTCTGACTGGACGGTGGGGAATGTAAAGATTTATATTCCTTGAAGACAGCTGGTCATTTGCATCCTTTTAGAGAGCCCTTGAGGCCACTTAGAGGTTTGTCTATGTCCTCGGAGTCACCTGAGTAGTAAAAATGGGTGTGGAGCCTTCTTGGACCTGTTGAAAGGACTGTGTTGTGGAGCTGTGCTTTGTGCAGGATGTTTTTCTACCTTGTGTCCCTTTGCTGTTGAAGACAGGTGCAGGCCGTTGGGGAATGAGTCCGTGTTGCCTGCATCTCAGACCTAAAGTGCAAATGGTCCCTGTAGTCTGCAGTTTTTCTGGAAATCTGTTCACACTCCCATACCATTTGAAGGCTGTTCGTCCCAAAGTGCATAGCTAAAAGTCGATGGAGATTCTCAGCCATCCAGGGCGTGGTTGTCCCAAAGGTGCTTTGCTTTGTCCCAAAGGTGCTTGCCTGTTGCCAAACGCCCAAGTTTTGATCACATGACCGTGGGGATGCTGTGATGGTCGTAAGTGCGAGGAACAGGAGTAAATCTGTTAAGTAAGTCTGGAACCCACACTGTATATCGGACAGTAATACAATTGAGAGAGTCCGGAGATATTTCACGAGGAGAGTCCTCCATTCCTCTACCTGCATTAAAATACCTTATGCCACCGGATTCCAAATTTTGGGCTTAGACAACTTAGAACTATGCCGACTTCAGTCTGACCTAAGCATACTACATAAAATTATCTGCTACAACATCCTACTTGTCAATGAATACTTCAGCTTCAACCACAATAATACACAAGCAAACAATAGATACAAACTCAAGGTAAACCGCTCCATTATGACTTCAATAACAGAGTGGTCAATGCCTGGAATGCACTACCTGACTCTGGAGTTTCTTTCCCAAACCTTAAACTGTCTACTGTTGACCTCACCCCATTCCTAAGAGGTCTGTAAGGGGTGTGCATAAGGGCACCAGCGTGCCTACCATCCCTGTCCTAATATTCCTTTTTACTTTCATGTATTCAAATTATGTTTATATTTTTTACCTGTAATCTTATATATGCTTGACAAATAAAATAAATAAAAATAAATAAATAAAATAAGTCACTTTTTTCAGTGCCGTTGTACAGGTTGTCCTTGACTTACTAGCATTCGTTTAGTAACCCTTCATAGTTACAATGGCACTGAAAAAAGTGGCGTGACCATATTTCACACTTATGACTTTTGCAACATCCCCATGATCACATGATCAATATTCAGATGCTTGGCACCTGATTCATATTTATGACGGTTGCAGTGTCCTGGGGTCACGTGATCTCCTTTTGCCAATTTTGGACTAGCAAACTCAACGGGGAGGCCAGATTCACTTAATATTCATGTTGCTAACTTAACAACTGCAGTGATTCACTTAAGAACAGCGTCAGGAAAGGTTGCAAAATGGGGCAATATTCCCTTAACAACTGTCTTGATCAGCAGCTTAAATTTCGGGGCCAATTGTGGTCATATGTCGAGGATATGCCTCCAAGTTCGAATGGTCACTAAATGAATGGTTGTAAGTTGAGAATTACCTCTATGTGCATTTTTTACATTTGTTTGTAGCATCCTGGCTTTTTTTGATCATACTTTGTGAACATCCCTAATTCCAGAATATGATCTCTGAAAAAGCACAATTTTCTTATGGAAGAGAAATGTCGGAAGAAAAATAGGGATAGATAGATATATTAGATAGATAGATAGATAGATAGATAGATAGATAGGTAATGATGATGTGGATAATAATAAGAAGAAGAAGGAAAGAAGAGGAGAAGGAGGAGGAAGGAAAAAGAAGAAGAGGAGGAGGAAGAAGAAGAAGAAGAAAAGGAAGAGAAGGAGGAGGAAGAAAAGAAGAAAAAGAGAGGGAGGAGGAAGAAGAAAAGAAGAAGAGAAGGAGGAGGAAGAAGAAGAAAAGAAGGAGGAGGAGGAGGAAGAAAAGAAAAAGAGGATGAAGAAGAAGAAGAGGAGGTGGAGGAGGAAGAGGAAGAAGAAAAAAGAAGAGAAGGAGGAAGGAAAAAGAAGAAGAGAAGGAGGAGGAGGGGGAGGAAGAAGAGGAGGAAGAAGAAAAGAAGAGGAGGAGGAGGAAGGAAAAAGAAGAGGAGGAGGAGGAAGAAGAAGAAAAGGAGGAGGAGGAGGAGGAAAAGAAGAAGAGGAGGAGGAAGGAGGTGGAGGTGGAGGTGGAGGAGGAAGAGGAGGAGGAGGAGGAGGAGGAGGAGATGGAGGAGGAGGAGGAGAAGAAGGAGAAGAAGAAAGAACCAGTAAGAAATCTTTTTAAAAAATCATGGAGACTGGTGGTGGCCCAAGGTGACCCAGCCAGACCCATTTGCAAAAGAGTTCACCTTAGCTGGTTTTGTGTCTCTGCCTCTCTGTGTCTGCCTGAGGTGTAATACGTTGTGCAACTCTAACCCATTTGGTTAATCCATGATTCAATGGATGGTGCAAAGCCAGAAAAAGGGTTAATTCAGCAACCGGGTGAAGTGTGTCACACAAACACAGCCATTTCTCCGGTTTCTGCAGCAGCACTGAGCAAAACACAACAAACAAAAGGTAAATAGAAACCCTTCAGGTCACCATAAAGGGTCTGAGCGGAACGAATTGAAAAGAAATAGTAAGCCATCTCTAGATAAAAGGTGACACAGGTTAAAAAGGAGGCGGGACTTCAATCAGAATAGAGCTGGAAAGGACCTTGGAGGTCTTCTAGTCCAGCCCCCTGCTCAAGCAGGAGACCCTTATGCCATTTCAGACAAGTGACTGTCCAATCTCTTCTTATAAACCTCCAGTGATGAAGCGCCCACAGTTCGAGTTCCGTTTTCACTGGCAGAGAGTTGCAGGAGATCGTGGGAGCCGAAAACAGAGCTCGGGAGCCCGTTTTCACTGGCATAGCACTCAGGCCACCAGAGGCGCCCCCGACACGACTGACGGAGGGCTGGCCACGCCCACCCCGGCCACGCCCACCCTGGTCCTCCGAGGTGAAACACAATCCTGACGCGGCCCTCATTGAAATTGAGTTTGACACCCCTGCACTTGGGTTTACTTGTCTTTTTGTATGCGCTTACAGGCAGTCCTTGACTTACGACTGGTCGCATAGCAATTTGAAGTTACCTCCTCCGGCCTACTTACACCCAGGATCCCCGCAGTCAGGTGATCCCAATCCGAGGGGTTACCAACTGACTCAATTGTGGTCGTAAGTCGAGGACTACCTGTATTGAAACAGGTAATCCTTGACTTACCACCGTCGCTTAGCAACGTAATGTTTGAAATTACAGCGAAGTAATTTAAAGTACTTATAAACCAGATTCAACGTTCTGATAGCTGCCTTCAGTAGTCGAGTGACCACATCTGTTGCCAACCGACTCAAATTTATGGTCATTTTCAGAGTCCCACATTCAAGTAAGCATGACTTACAACATCTTTGCCAAAAACAGATTTGGACAGATCTCTTGAGAAAAATATTAAAATCACTCAGGGCAAAATGCCAAACGTTTCCTTTGATATGATGGACAATTTAGGGCTGGTTGATATGGCAATTCAATAGTGTATACCTATTTTTCCGACAGGCACAGATTCTTTTTCAAGAGCAGACTTGATTTGGACTTCAAAGAAGTTGGCTATTAACGAAGAAGAATTAAAGAAATTCCCAGAGAAGATAAGTATTGCTCAACAAATTCAAGCTTTTAGAAAGCAATTATCTGCCTTAACAGTAAGAGCAAAGGAGGTAAAAATGAATTATGTAAAGCAAAAAAACAAACAAACATTGGAGTTTGTGAATAAACCAAGAAAGCAGCCAGCACATAAAACATGAAAAGAGAAGAAATGGTATTGAAATTACAAGAATACTGTATTAATCATTAATGCAGCCTTACAAAAAACATTTTCATCAATATTATTTCAATTTGCATAAAGGAAGCGACATTGCTTTGGAGAAAAAAGATGAAGATTTGAAGAAATAAAATCTACAGAGAAGAAGAGAGAGCTTATGAAAGGACCTATAACAATAAGGGAATTTTCTGAAGTTATAAAAATATTAAATTAGGAAAGATTCCTGGGCCAGAATGATAGTCAGGTTTTTTTTGTCCCAAAGGTGCTTTTTCAAAAGGCAACTGGACTTTCTTTGTTTTTCCTTGAAGACATTTCACTTCTCATCCAAGAAAATTCTTCAATCTCCAAGAAATGAAGAAGCTTCTTGGATGAAACATCTTCAAAGAAAAACAAAGGAAGTCCAGTTGCCTCTTGAAAAAAATACCTCTGGGACGACCATAAACCTGGATAACTGAGAATCTCCATAGACACTTATCAGTTTCTTTTATTATTATGAACTTTTACAATCTTTATAAAATATGACAAACTCTATCGTATAGGGAGAAAGGATGCTAGAGAGTTGGAAGGAAATCAATATAGCATTAATACCCCAAAAACGGGTGAAATTCAGCGGGTTCTGACAGCTTCTGGAGAACCAGTAGTGGAAATTTTGAGTATAGTTTGGAGAACCAGCAAATACCACTTCTGGCTGCCCCCAGAGTGGGGTGGGAATGGAGATTTTGCAGTATCCTTCCCATGGAGTGGGGTGGGAATCAGGGGTAGGTTCTACTTACCTTTACTACCGGTTTGCAACGGGGCTGTGCACTTTCTGCGCATGCGCAGAAGCGTTTTCATGACGTCAGGGTCAGTGGGCGGAGCCTCCCACCGGTTTTCCGGTGCGAACCGGGGGCAACCCATCACTGGTGAGAATGGAGATTTTGCAGTATCCTTCCCCTGCCTTGCCCACCAAGCCACGCCCACCAAGCCACACCACACCCTGCAAGCCACATCCACAGAACTGGTAGTAAAAAAAATTGAATTTCACCACTGTCCAAAAGGGATAAACTTTGACTTTAACAAAAAGCTACACCACAGCTGATATCCCTTCGGCTACAAGTTGTTCATAATGATCATCGCGAATAGACTGAAAATAACTTTGCAAGAATTTATTCACAAGGATCAATACGGGGGTTTAACTAAATGGTTAAAGGACAATGTTAGAAACGTGTTACACATTTGGGAAGGTTTTAAGCAGTGGTGAAATCTAAGATTTGTTACTACCGGTTCTGTGGGAGTGGCTTGGTGGGGGGGCTGTAATGTGACTGGGTGGGCGTGGCCATTTAAAAAAAAAAAACCTTTTAAAACCATTAAGACTTGTGGCTGGCTGGGGAATTCTGAAAGCTGAAGTCCACAGGTCTTAAAGTTGCTAGCGTCGGAGATCCCTGGTTTACTACACTACAAAAAAAAAATATGGAGGCTTATGTGATTAAAAATGGCCAATGAGCCAGTTTCAAATCAGATCAGCTCAGGCATAAACATTCCATAAACAAACCCAGAACCCGGCTAGAGATAGATCATCATGGAAAATATCAATCATGATTCGCTAGGAGTCAAAAATGATTTGGTAGTGTATCATCAATCATTTGAGCCACCATTTCGTTTTTGATCGGACTTTCCATTCGTCAACACTGAGCTCAAGCATCAAACTTGGCTTTAACAGAACAACAGAGTTGGAAGGGACCTTGGAGGTCTTCTAGTCCAACCCCCTGGTCAAGCAGGAAACCCTATAGCCGGGATGGCGAACCTATGGCACGAGTGCCACAGGTGGCACGCGGAGACATATCGGTGGGCACGCGAGCTCAGCTCCAGTGTGCATGCGCGCACTGGCCAGCTGATTTTTGGGTCTTTTGGGCTCACCGGAAGTCAGGAAAAAGGCTGTTTCCGGTCTCCGGAGGGCTTCCGGGGGAGTGGGGAAGGCCATTTTTGCCCTCCCCAGCCTCCTAGAAAGGCTCTGGAGCCTGGGGAGAGCGAAAAATGGGCCTACCTTGCCATCACATGCCAAAAGTGGGTGGAGCGCAGGGGGGGTCGCACACACATACACGGGAAGTGGGGCGCATAGAATTATGGGTGTGGGCACGCGTGTGAGCAACTCCCCTGCAATCCCCCCACTTTTGGCACGTGATGGCAAAAAGGTTAGCCATCACTGCCCTATAGCATTTCAGACAAATAGTTGTTCAATCTTTTCTTAAATACCATGTTGGAGCACCCACAACTTCTGGAGGCAAGCACTTCCACGGATTAATTGTTCTGACAGAAAATTTATTTTATTTATTTATTTTATTAAACTTGTATGCCGTCCTCTCTCCCAAAGGACTCAGGGCGGCTCACAACGATAAAAAACACATAAAAGCAGGCAGGAGCCTGAGCGGCGCAGCAGACTAATGCTACTGTTAAAGGTAGTATTTAGCTTCCAGCTGCCTGCAATTACTGCAAGTTCAAATCTCACCAGGCTCAAGATTTGACTCAGCCTTCCATCCTTTCTAAGGTGGGTAAAATGAGGACCCAGGTTTGTGGGGGCAATAAACTGACTTTGTATAAAATATACAAAAGTATGAGGGCTATTGCTTAACGCATTGTAAGCCGCCCTGAATCTCCGGAGAAGGGCGGCATATAAATCAAAACAAAAATAAAATTAAAAAAATATATTAAAAAAATTCAAATATAAAAATCAATACAATCTCCTTTTAAAAACCCCTTCAGTCCAATCCAGCCAGGCCAAATAGCCATGTTTTGAGGTCACGGCGGAAAGAGCGAAGGTCAGGGGCCAAATTACTCCTTAGTTCTACGTTGCTTCTCTCCTTGATAAATTTCAATCCATTGTTTCTAGGATGATTTTATTTAATCCACAGAGGGCTCCAAGTGCGTCCAACAGGCTGCACCAACTAGGATTCTAACTCATCTTGCAGGGTTTCTATTTTCACCCTTCAGGATGGTTTTATTTATTTGTTTGTTTGTTTGTTTATTTATTATTTTAATAACTCAAGGTGGTGAACATATCCAACACAACTTCCTCCTCCTGTTTTCCCCACGACAGCAACCCAGTGAGGTGGGTTGGGCTGAGTCAGAGTGACTGGCCCCAAGTCACCCAGCTGATTTTCATCCCTAAGGTGGGACTAGAACTCACCATCTCTTGGTGATTGGCCCAAAATCACCCAGCTGGCTTTCATGCATAAGGCAGGACTTGAACTCACGGTCTCCTGCTTTCTAGGCTCGTGCCTTAACTACTAGACAAACTGGCTCTCTAGGATGGGAACGAGTATCACAACACGATCCATCACTGGGTAGCTTTGATCTATAAAGGTAAAGGTAAAGGTTCCCCTCGCACATATGTGCTAGTCGTTCCTGACTCTAGGGGGCGGTGCTCATCTCCGTTTCAAAGCCAAAGAGCCAGCGCTGTCCGAAGACGTCTCCGTGGTCATGTGGCCAGCGTGACTAAACGCCAAAGGCACACGGAACGCTGTTCCCTTCCCACCAAAGGTGGTCCCTATTTTTCTACTTTTTTTTACGTGCTTTTCAAATGCTAGGTCGGCAGAAGTTGGGACAAGTAACAGGAGCTCATCCCGTTACACGGCACTAGGGATTCGATCTATATGGAATGATTTATACCCTATTTCCTAATTTAGAAAAAGATACTGCTGGATGCATCCTTTTCATAGGTTAAGCTGTGAGACCCTGCATAATTTGAATTTGGGCTCTAAGCTTTTTCAAGGAACTCACCAATTGACCTATGAGTGACACCAGCTTTCTTCAAGATGGTGCTCTCCAGTTATCCTACTGACTACAAGTCCCAGAATTCTCTGCTTGTTCTTGGTCCCTACAGGGTAGACATTCTAAGCACGGAAGGTGCAAATTGTAGGAAGACTGTTTTACACAAATAATATTCCCCAGAATTGGTCACATTTGCTTTCAGCCTGCCTTAGGAAAAATGATTAACTTCCTTGAAGATTTATCCTATCTGTAAAACAATCAGTTTAATGTATGCCGATTAGTGTATATATTCAAAGTGACAATAAAGTTATTCTAAGTTCTAAGTCTAATCCTAACTTCCTCTGATACACGTGAGGACACTAAGATATTTCCATAAATATCCATCCAAAGGCCTTGGAGTTAGGAAATGCAGGTAGTCCTCCACTTACGACCACAATTGAGCCCAACATTTCTGTCCTTAAGTGAGACATTGGTTAAGTGAGTTTTGTCCCATTTTGCAATCTTTCTTGCCACTGTTGTTAAATGAATCACTGCAGTTGCTAACTTAATACCACGGATGTTAAGTGAATCTGGCTTCGCCATTTGCTTGTCAGAAGGTCGCAAAAGGTCACATGACCCTGGGACAAGGCAACCGTCATAAATATGAATCAGTTGCCCAGCAGCTGAATTTTGAACTCATGATCCCAGGGATGCTACAATGGTCATAAATGTGAAAAACGGTTGTAAGGCACTTTTTTCAGTGGCCTTGCAACTTTGAGTGGTCACTAAATGAACTGTTGTAAGTCGAGGACTACCTGTACTGTACCTCTAGCAAGATCTGAGGAAGTAAAGAATCTAGGACAGATAAATAGAAATATTAAAATTCACACAGCTTTTTTTCTGATATGCCCATTGCTTAGCAAGCATTCTCTTACTCTAATAGCAATTTATAACTCAGCTTAATTGACTCTGGGCTGCATCACATACAAAGAAACTCAACCAAGCAATTGTAAAGAAAAAAATATGTTCTCTCTTTTACAATGGGAGCTATTTAGGACATCCACATGAACGTCTGCTAATTATCTATAAAATTTTGTTGCCTATTGGGGATGCTCTTTCTGTTGTTGCTGCTCATCGGATTTATTTATTATATTTATTTGTTAAATTGATTTGCCGCCCATCTCACCGTTGGGCTACTCTGGGTGGCTTACAACAGTAAAGCGGGGCGGGGGGGGGAATGATAAAAAATGCAAACATAACACTAGCAAAGCACTGAAACAAAAACAAACACTAAAAATACAATAAGACGGATTAAAAGACAAGCTGTCTCAGGAATTCTGGGAGTTGAAGTCCACAGGTTGTAAAAGGGCCACATTTGCCCACCCCTGCTCTAAACGCTAGAAGGCTACAATATCTGAGCTTCATGCTTCAGGACAATCACTAGAGGGCAGTAAAGAGGTATGAAAAAAAATCTCTCTTAAGAAGCCCTCTAGTGGCCATTTGGATGTTTCCACCCTCAAGATTGCTATTTAATAAGTAGCTTTGCCTGTTTGGCTCCCCAAACCTGCCTTCCTAAATATTGCATTGCACTTCTCATTTTAGAAGATTTTTGAGGTATAGGATGACAAGTGACAGTCCCATGTTTTAGGTACTTACGATTGATGGCTGGCCGGTTCATCACTGCCCTTGCTGATATAGCTGGCTGGAACATAGCCCACGACTCTGTCTCCAGAGAAGCGCCTTGCTAGAACATAACCCCCTTCTTCTCTGAGGACATAAAGTTTGTCCCCTCTAGTGACACTCAGCTCCTCGGCATTCTTGGCAGTGTAGTTGTACAGCACCCCACGGAGGGAAGCTCTGTCTTCGGCAGGGTCAGGATCCAGCGTGGGATGTAAGGATCCTGGGATCGGTTCCCAGGACTCTAAAGAACGGTTACCGGAGGCTCCGTTGGACACGCACTTGTTCCAAAACGTTTGAAAGAAATGCAAGTGTTTTCGGATGAAATTGTCCATCCCTTTCTGGGGAAGTTTCTCCAAGGAGATTTAGCTCTGCTCTTCCAACAAGCTGCTTGGAGTGAAGAAGGAAAGTCTGGTCGCCTTCATAGCTTCTTCTTTCATTGCTCGTGGATCAATGAGTCAAGGTTGCCTTCCCGTCTTCTCTCTCCCAGAGCCAGCAGAAGTGAAGTGAGATGCTTCCTGGATCCTTGGATACCTGAATGTGTTTGTAGGCCACAGGAACTCCTTGCTTCCCAAAGTGAGACTCGACGTTCAGGTGTAACTTGTTTGCTGCGGGCTGAGCTCATAAGTTTAGGCTTGCCACCACATCCGTCTCAGCTGGATGTTTGTTATTACCCAATCAATTCACTCACCTCTCGGGCTACGCTCTAAATTAGCACTCATTTCCACGTCGTTTCTTACAGAGTCTTTCCATTCACTTTTCGTGGCCATCAAAAAGTCTGTTCTTGAGATTCTCAATCCTCATGGCTGTCCCAAAAGTGCTTTGTTCCAAAAGGGAATTGGACTTTCTTGGTGTCTTCTTTGAAAATGTTTTGCTTCTCATCCAAGAAGCTTCTGAACTGAAGAAGCTTCTTGGATGAAAAGCACACTATTTTTCAAAGAAGAAACCAAGAAAGTCCAGCTGTTTTTTTTTTGGAAAGAGCACCTTTGGGATATTCTTGAGAATGCAGCATTTGCAAAGCCTTTAAAAGCACTCTTGCGAAATAACGCTGAGAAATCAGTTCATATGATCCTTCCACCCGTGTTTGGGAAATAGCAATCAGGAACTACTTTCTTGCCTTTTTAATCAATTCTCTGAGCTGTGATTTTTAATCTTAAATTTATACAGATTAATAGTGGGTCTTTAAAGCATACCACTGCACCAGAGGTGGATTTCAGCAGGTTCTGACCACTGCACTTTCAGCAGGTTCTGACCAGTTCTGGACAACCGGTAGCGGAAATTTTGAGTAGTTCGGAGAACCGGTAGTAAAAATTCTGACTGGCCCCGCCCCCATCTATTCTCTGCCTCCCAAGTCCCAGCTGATCAGGAGGAAATGGGGATTTTGCAGTATCCTTCCCCTGGAGTGGGGAGGGAATGGAGATTTTACAGTATCCTTCCCCTGCCACGCCCATCAAGCCATGCCCACTAAGCCATGCCATGCCATGCCACGCCCACCAAACCACACACACAGAACTGGTAGTAAAAAATTTTGAAACCCACCACTGCACTGCACCTAGATAATATGCTAGATCAGTGTTTCTCAGTCTCAGCCACTTTAAGATGCAGGGACTTCAACTCCCAGAATCCCCAGCCAGCATGGAATCTTGGGAGTTGGAGTCCACACATTTTAAAGTAGCTGAGATTAAGATATGTGCTAGATTGTAAAATTGGCTATTTCCAATTTGAATTCCAAGCAAAGCATACAAATGATGTATATCCTGTTTCTGATTGCTCCCATGATTGCAATCTCTGTTTTATGGGTGATTGCAAAACTCACCTACCATCCCTTTTCTCCGCCTGTGTTATGTTAACTTCCCCAGTGATGAAAACCTTTGATTTGTTTATTTATTTATTAGATTTTTATCCAGCCTTTATTATTTTTTCAAGTAACTCAAGGCGGAGAACATATCCAACACACTTCCACCTCCCATTTTCCCCACAATAACAACCCAGTGAAGTGGGTTGGGCTAACAGAGAGTGATTGGCTCAGAGTCACCCAGCCAGCTTTCATGCCTAAAGTGGGACTAAAACTCACAGTCTTCTGCTGATTGGCCCAAAGTCACCTAATCGACTTTCTGTCAGCGACCTAAGTTGCATTTTTTCATCGCTGCCATAATCAAAGAGAAAAAGGAAAAAAACCCGGAGCGAGTAGTACAGTTTAAAATTTAGTGCTTGGCATTTGATATAGTGTCCTTCTCCCCCTCCCTTAATAGATAGGGTTACCCAGGTGATGAAGGGAGGGGGACATTCCTGTGATCTGAAGCAGTGGGCAGAAGAGACTGACTTGGAAGATGGCCAATGGGCATTGAGATATTGTGAGGCAGAAGGGGAGGGGTTTGGTTTCAGAGAATCAGTTTTGGCTGCATATGAGTTTAGGTCGGATCATAAATTCTTTAATAAATGAGAGATTCATCAAAGACTTTGTGTTTGAGAATGAAATTTATTTGAGATTACGCCGAAACCTGACACTTTCATACCTGGGGGGAAATTTACATTTTATTTTCTAACCTGGTGCCTTAACTACAAGACCAAAAAACTTGCCTTAGCCACTCTCCCAAATCCCTCCATTTTGGCAGCAATATAGACTTTGGGGAACTGTACCCTCTAATACAACTATTACTATACTACGGTATTAATAATAGTGCTTTTATACTACATCTATTAATATTACTATCACTACAACTATTGTTTATACTATTACTATTTTTTTAAACCTCCTTTTTTACACTGGAATTGCTAGGAGACCCAATTTTTACATCAGTACTAGATGTGGGTAAGCAAATAAATAGAGACTGCCTTCTTGAAAGGTGCTTATAAGTATGATGATGCTCTCTCTCTTCTTGAACTTACATATTACGTCAGCCTGACCAAATCTTGCCTGCTACTTAAGGAAAAGGCCCCTGAGCGTAATATTATACATGTTGTTCACCCAAAAGTTGTCGAGTGAAGAGAAGGAAAAAAAGTTGGGTCCTTTTGTAAAGAGGTT
>WNWU01000033.1:3372898-3392624 GCA_012654045.1 Ptyas mucosa | reverse complement strand
CATTCCATTCCATTCCATTCCATTCCATTCCATTCCATTCCATTCCACTCCACTCCACTCCTTATTCTCTTCTCTTCTCTTCTCTTCTCTTCTCTTCTATTCCTTATTCTATTCCTTATTCTACTCCACTCCACTCCACTCCACTCTACTCTACTCCTCCCAGGTCTGAGTGGTTTCGGAATTAACGGGGTCAATGTGAACCCAACACTGCAAAATAACATTTAGAAGAAGTGTGACACAGCTGAGGCAGCTGAACTAAGATGCCGAAGCCTAGATACTCAAAAAAAGTAAGCAATCTTAAGTAAGCAAGAAATAGACCAACGAACACTTTACAGAATATGGGAAAGGGGGAAGAGGACCCCAATCGAAGCCAGCTAGGAAATATTCTCTAATAGTTATTTTCAGGACCTAAAGCCAATTCAAACTGGGGAAAAAGAAACTTCCTGCAGCTCCTCAAAGGACCAGGGCTTTTGAGAACTGTAAAATACTTTTACAGTGAGTTGAGGGAGCTATAAAATACAGCAGTGCTAACAGTTTGCCCGCAGGATACTAATCCAACATAGTGCTGAGTATTCATTTTGTTCCAAAGTGGGTGGAAGGTCACAGAGACTTGTGTTCATGCTAGAAAAATCCGCTGGTTTAAACTGACAACTGAAGGTAGGCAGGGAGGATGCGATGGCGGCACATAGGAATATGGAACCGATGCAGAAAAAATAGTAAGGTAGACCACAAAAAATAGACAGGCCACAAAAGCCTATTCCTCGTTTGGCAGAGAAGCTTCTTGAGTGAAAAAACTCTGTTTTGTGGAAATAAGCAATAATACTTGCATCCTAGCGGTGCACACCCTATTTTTTTTTTTAATTTGATTTATATGCCGCCCTTCTCCGGAGACTCAGGGCGGCTTACAATGCGCAAAGCAATAGCCTTCATACTTTTGTATATTTATACAAAGTCAGCTTATTGCCCCCACAAACTGGGTCCTCAATTTACCTACCTTAGAAAGGATGGAAGGCTGAGTCAACCTTGAGCCTTGGTGAGATTCGAACCTGCAATAATTGCAGGCAGCTGATGTTAATAACAGGGCTTTAGACCACTGTACTATCCAAGGCTCTATTACCGGCAGTCCTCAGCTTACGGCTGCAATTGAGCCCCAAATTTCTGTTGCTAAGTGAAACTGTTGTTCAGTGAATTTTGCCCCACTTTCTTGCCACGGATGTTAAATGAATCACTGCTGTTATTAAGTTAGTAACACGGTTGTTAAGTGAATCTGGCTTCCCTGTTGGCTAGTTGTCAGAAGGTTGCAAAAGGGGAACACCTGGTCCCGGAACACTGCGACCGTCATAACTATGAGTCAGTTGCCAAGAATCCGAATTTTGATCCCATGGCCACGGGGATGCTGCAACGGTTATAAATATGATAAGCGGTAATACCTCACTTTTTTCAGTGCAATTGTGACTTCAAGGGGTCACTAAATGAACTGTTGTAAGTTGAGGACTACCTGTGTTAGCCTTCAGAAGAAAAAAAAGTATTTTGCTTTCAAGAGGCAAGAAGCAGGATTTACAGAGAAAATTTGGCAGGATACAGGTAGTCCTCGACTTACAACAGTTCACTTAGTGACCATTCGAAGTTACGACGACACTGAAAAAAGTGACTTACGACTTTTTTCACGCTGATGACCAAGTAAGTTAAGTAGCTTCAAGTAATCAAAATTCAGAAGTTTGGCAACTGACTCATATTTATGATGGTCGCAGTGTCCCGGGATCCCCTTTTGCGACTTTCGGACAAGCCAAATCAATAGGGAAGCCCGATTCGCTTAACAACAGTGTTACTAACTTCCTAAAAGTGCATATAGTAAAGATGATGGTTTTCCCAGTTGCAATGTGTGGCTGTGAAAGTTGGACCATAAGGAAGGCTGAGCGCCCAAGAATGGAGGCCTTTGAACTCTGGTGCTGGAGAAGACTCCTGCGAGTCCCTTGGACTGCAAGGCGATCCAACCGGTCAGTCCTAGAGGAGATCAATCCTAACTGCTCCTTAGAAGGCCAGATCCTGAAGAGGAAACTCAAATACTTTGGCCACCTAATGAGAAGGAAGGACTCACTGGAGAAGAGCCTAATGCTGGGAACGGTTGAGGGCAAAAGAAGAATGGGATGACAGAGAAAGAGGTGGCTGGATGGAGTCACTGAAGCAGTCGGCGTGAGCTTAAAGGGACTCCAGAGGATGGTAGAGGACAGGAAGGCCTGGAGGAACGTTGTCCATGGGGTCGCGATGGGTCGGATACGACTTCGCAACTAACAACAGCAACAACTAACATAACCACTGCAGGGATTCACTTAACAACGGTGGCGAGAAAGGTGATCAAACGGAGCAAGACTCGCTTAACAAACGCCTCACTTAGTAACAGATATTTTGGGCTCTGCCGCGGTCGTAAGTGGAGGACTAGCTGCGCAAGACAACTCACCCAAGATGAGGCCGACCATGGAGCTCAGGTAACCGGTGCCGCTTCCTAGATTCAAGAAGGAGAGTCCAGGCTGCAGATCGAGGGCTTCCATGACTTCGGAGTAAATGCAGGGGGCAGAGAGATGGATGTTCCCATGTTTCCAGGCCAAATCTTTGTAGGCGTTTTCCTTGAATTCTTCCAGGTAATAGTCTGCCCGGTCGACTGCCCTGAAGGCCTGTTCTACCAGCTCCGACCGAATGTACTGAGCCTCCTTCAGGTTATCGATTAACTCGTCGTTGTCTTCTCCCGCGCTCACTGCCCCTCCCATCGTCCACGCCGGTTCCAAAAGAATCAAGCCTGGATCACGGAAGAAGCAGAAAAAAGTATTATTAGCGAGAAGTCTGTAAAGCAGGGGTGTCAAATTCGATTTCATTGACAGCCGCATCAGGGTTTGTGTTTGACCTCGGGGACCAGGGTGGGCGTGGCCAGCTTGACATCACTCGTGTTGAGGACGCCTGTGGTGGAGGAGCCTGTTCCTAGTGCACGCATGCGCAGAGCTGCCAGAAGGCAAGAGCAGCTAAAGCAAAAGGGACGACTCGGGAGTAAGGCCAGGAGATGACTGGCCCCTCCCATAAAGCTTAAAAGAGAAAAAAAGGCACTTGGGCCTTTTGTAGGAAATCAACGTTGCTAACTCTGTTTCCAGTCGGCATCTCTTGTTTGTTTCTGAACTCCGTGGGGCTTTGCCAAGTAAGGTCTTTGGCAGGGTGTCAAAGAAGATAAAGGTTGGAAATTATCCCGAAGGACTTCTTCCGAAGGACTTTTGTTGCAACTAATTGGGACTCAGCTGGGAATGAACGTAATTCTCAGTTGTTACAATAAAATCAGTTTTTGGGGGACTAATTGTGTCTTGTAATATGTCTCAGTAGGTCGCAACAATGGTTGTCCCTAAGGTGCTTTTTTCAGGAGGCCACTGGACTTTCTTGTTTTTTCTTTTGAAGACATTTTGCTTCTCATCCAAGAAGCTTCTTGGGTCCGCAAGGAGAAGGGCGGTATAAAAATTTAACCAAATTTAACCAAAATTCTTCAGCTCTGACAGGATGGTGACTAGGATGAGAAGCGAAATGTCTTCAAAAGAAAAAATCCTTCCATTCCTCACTATCTCAAAATTTCTGCTACCGGTTCTCCAGAACCTGTCAGAACCTGCTGGATTTCACCCCTGCTGATGACCCTTTTTCACACTTATGAGTATTGTAGCATCCCTATGACTGACTCACGTTTATAACGGTTGCAGCATCCCGGGGTCACACAATCCTCTTTTGCAACCTTCTGACAAGCAAAGTCAACGGGGAAGCCAGATTCACTTAACAACGGTTTTACTAACTTAACAATGGCAGTGATTCACTTAACAAATGTGTCCCAAAAAAAGTGCCATAAAATGGGGGGGAAATTCCATTAACAAATTTCTCACTTAACAACATACATTTTGGACTCAGTTGCGGCCATAAATTGAGGACCACCTGTAGTAGCAATGAGACTTTATAATTGAATGCATGACCTACACTTAAAATTACACAGGATCACCTGAAGAATTAAAAATGATGGAAAAGCACGTATCTGTTGATCAGTCCGAAAATAGGAATTTGGCAACAGAGGTCAAAGAGTGGTACAAAATTCTACTATACAAATCTGCTATGTGTTCAGTGTTGCTTGGATCCTTGCCTTAAAACACATGCAACCTCAAATCCAATATTTCAACCAGAAATCCTCTTAACCAAAATATTCTTAAATAATTGTCTTAACTGGGGTCACTGTAAGTATCACATTAAAAATCTTACATACTCCTTTTTTTCCATGCCAGTTCTAATGAGCGAGCGCTTTGTAATACCAAGTGGCATTTAGATAGACTGTTAATAATACATATAGGAAAAAGAGCAGGGGAATTTTAATTACAGTATTTTGCTCTCCTAGTAAGACTTGTAGAAGCAGACAACCTGGTCTTTAGTTCCCTGTTTAACATGTTTTACTTTGGCATGTGTTTAGGAAAACCAATAACCCACTTGTATATATCAAAACTGTATCAATAAAATAAAACGCACTGCAAAATCTAAATGGGAAATTACCACTTCAGCAGAGTTCTTATTGAAGACTTAAAAATATTGGTATTGTATTTTTTTCCCCAAAAAAGTTTTTATTTTTATTTCTCATAAACACATTTACATTTACAGTCATTTATCCATTATTTTTCATTCATCTCATCTTTTAACTTTCATTTTTAATTTTTACTTTTTCGGGGCTGCTTTTTTACCATTTACCTTTACCTTTCTTCTCCTCCTCCTACTTTCTTCCTTCCTCTCCTTTTCTTTCCTACTTTCACTTCCCTTCACCCACTCCTCTCTTCTTCCCCCCTTCTAACCTTCTCTTCTGCTCCTCTTTCCCCTCCCTTTTCTTTCTCTCCTTTTCCCTTTCTTCTTCTAAATACAATATTGTATTTAGATATTGGACTTTGGATAACCTGCAAAACAACAACTACAAAAAAAACATGCACCAAGATACCTCTTTGTTAGATTTATACACCAATTTTTCTGCAGGAGATCAAACAGATTTAACTGTTTCTTATCACAACAACAATCTTATAAGGTAGGATAAGATGAAAGTGTATGATTGGTCCAAAGTCACCAAGAGAGAAAATAGAATTTGAGGGCGAAAGAAGATACTGTTTATAGAAATAAGAATAGAAATATTAAGATTTGATTTAAAATATGGAAAAAGAACACTTTGGTAGAAATTGTAACTAAGTAAAATATATTTGGATATGATAAGTTGTATATGATACAATATATGGTCAACACTCTGTTTCATAAAATATGTGGTTGTGTATTGGGGGGGGGAACCAATAAAACTTGATTAAAAAAACACACACACACAAAAAAAACCCCCACAAAGTCACCAAGAGAGTTTCTACAGATGGAATTGAACCTGAACTATAGGTGGTCCTCGACCTACAACTATAATAGAACCTTGCATCACGGCTGTAAGTCACGATGGTCATAAAACATGACCGCATGTCACATGGCTGACCTGATGTTATGACCTTTTCACAGGGGTAGTTAACCAAATCACCCAAGTCATTAAGCGAATCCACAGTCATTACGTTAAGCCTTGGTTTGTTATTAAGTGAGCAAAGGTTTGCTCTGTAAGTGCCAGTTTTCAGCAAAACGGTTGTAAAACAGAGTCACGTGTCTGCGGGACACTACAAATGGCCCAACATGGTCCATGTTGCCAAGCACGGTGGTTTGGTGGAGGGCTGTCGGAACTTTGAATCGGGGCCGCTAGCCAGCCCCGAGGTAATTTTGCTGTAACTTTGACTAAAGGCAGTCCTCAACTTACGACCCCGAGCCCAAAATTTATGTTGTCAAGTGAGAAATTCGTTAGAGTGAGTTTTGCCCCATATTATGACTTTTCTCACCACATTTATCAAGTGAGTCACTGTAGTTCTTAAAGTAGTGACACGGTTGTTACGTGAATCTGGCTTCCCCATTGACTTTGCTTGACAGAAGGGATCACGTGACCCCTGCCCCCCAAGGACACTGTAGCCGTCATAAATGTGAGTCACGAGACCGTCGGGGATGCTGCAACAGTCGTAAGTGTGAAAAACGGTCATAAGTTACTTTTTTTCAGTGCCGTTGTAAACTTCAGACGGCCACTAAATGAACTGTTGTAAGTCGAGGACTACCTGGAGTTACTAAAGAACTAGTCATCAGTTGAAGTACCTGTACCTGTTGGCAGATTTAAAAGGTACGGAGCAGGCTTGGTTTGTAACAAAACAGTATACCTTGTCTCTATCCGTGAGGTAAACCTGCATTTTTGGGGAACTGACCTCCCTGTCTGGGCATGAACAGATGCAGAGCAGCTTGATAAGGGATAATCATGGCTTGAAATGAGGAGGCTGTGAAGGATTTGTGGCTCTGACAGGACCTTCCCCAGGAGCTATACCTGCCCTAGAGATAATCGCATAAGCAGATCATCACCTATACGCTTCTGATAATAGCTAAATTCAACATTCAGGCCCAGAAAAGTACCTCGGACTATCTTTAGGGATGGGTCTTCCCTGGGCCAGAGAATGCCATGCCTCTCAATCTGGTCTTTGATTTGTTGATTTTATCATCCGACTGTATAGATAGGGCTGGGAGGCTCCCTTGATGGATCAATTCAGCAGCCTCTCTGGTTTAAATATTGTTTTTGCCACTGATGCCAGCTGGAACACTGGCCAGATAGACAAAAAGGCTATCCATCCATCCATCCATCCATCCATCCATCCATCCATCCATCCATCTTATCTATCTTTCTATCTTCTATCTACCTACCTATCATCCATCCATCTCATCTACCTACCTACCTAGCTATTATCTATCTATATCCATCCATCCATCCATCTATCTATCTATCTATCTATCTATCTATCTATCTATCTATCTATCTATTATCTATCTATCTACTTACCTACCTATCATCCATCCATCCATCTTCATTCGGGTGGTTATGGGTGCGACTCGGCGCGCCCATGTAACACCCCTCCTGCGCGAGCTGCACTGGCTCCCGCTGGTCTTCCAAGTGCGATTCAAGGTGTTGGTCACCACCTTTAAAGCGCTCCATGGCTTAGGACCGGGGTACATACGAGACCGCCTTCTGCCATCAACAACCTCCCACTGGCCAATACGCTCCCATAGAGAGGGGCTCCTCAGGGTGCCGTCGGCCAAACAATGCCGACTGGCGACGCCCAGGGGGAGAGCCTTCTCTGTGGGGGCACCAGCCCTTTGGAATGAGCCACCCCTAGAGCTCTGTCTTAGCCCCGACCTGCGTACTTTTCGCCGTGCCCTAAAGACCTTCCTGTTTCAGCAAGCCGGACTGGCCTAATATATGAATTTTAAGTGGGTGTATGTATGTTTTAATTTGAGGGCCAAATTGTATATATTCGTTTTAATTGGTTTTAAATTTTATAAATTCATGTGTTTTAAATGTGGCTGTACACCGCCCTGAATCCCTCTGGAAGGGCGGTATAGAAATCCAATAGACTCTTAAACTCTTATTCCATCTTTATTTTTATAAACATCTCAAAGCAGTGAACATACCCAAGACTCCTTCCTCCTCCTATTTTCTCCAGAACATCAATCCCGTGAGGTGCCTTGGGCTGAGAAAGAGTCAATGGCTCAAAGACACCCAGCTGACTTTCATGGCTAAGGTGGGACTAGAACTCACTGTCTCCTGGTGATTGGCTCGAAGTCACCCAGCCGACTTTCATAGCTAAGGCGGGTGTAGAACTCACTGTCTCCTGGTAATTGGCTCAAAGTCACCCAGCTGATTTTATGCCTAAGGCGGGACTAGAACTCACTGTCTCCTGGTAATTGGCTCGAAGTCACCCAGTTGATTTTATGCCTAAGGCGGGACTAGAACTCACTCTCGCTTTCAAGCTCGGTGGCTTAACCACAGGACCAAACTGATATTGCTTTTTCCTTTCCTCATGAACGATTGTCTATTGTAATATACCTTCAAGTCTACCTTTCCCCACAAAAGACTTGCGTCTGATGGCGAATTGAAAAGATTCTGAAGCATATGTCACCTTCCCCTTCCCTTCCATCTATCTCTCCTCTCTTATTAGAATAATAACACAGTTGGAAAGGACTTTATGGGTCATCCAGTCCAACACCACCACCACCCCGCCGCTTTGTTATCGAACGACCAGTTTCTAGAGGTGAAAATAAAAAAGGATCGCTTTCAAAGAAAACCAAACAAAGAACGGATATCGATAAAGGACAATATTTATAGCTCGAGGAATGGAGGTTCCCAGTATTTGCACTCAGTCTCTTATGGATCCTGCAAAACGCAGACCAAAATGAAGAGTCCTAAATGGGATTTAAGTAGCAATGCACCTCTTTCTAACATTCAACTGCCGGTGCTCCCTACGGCTTTAATGCTTACCGTCAGCACATATATTCGGAACAGTCGAGTGGCTTCATTTTTAATTTACCGTCCATTCTTCCCGGAGCAACCTATTCAAAGTCACAAAGATCCCCCCCCCCCCCCTGCGAAAGGACACGTGCTCCCTGACCTGACTGGTTCTCTTGTTACAGGAGCTATTAGCATGCTTCTGCATGCTTTGTTCAGCCACAACAAGAGATAAATTGGTTTGCAGCCAATTCAGGGCACACTTAGTGAAAACAAGGAGTCCTGCCTACGTTGCCCTATCGCTGAAGGGCTGTGTATCCCAGGGGGAAGGAGGGTGTGGAGGATAATGAATAGCTTTCTTCTGACAACAACACAACAGCCCAGGCCTAGAGCAGACAGCTTGATTTCCAAATATATATATTATCTGTTGTGTTTTCTTTTTCTGCTGTATATGACCATCACAATGCCTGGCATTTGCTCCATGCAGACCGACAAGAGTGTCAAAACTTTACTCCTTGGATTGGCAGCCCAGATGTTCCTTCTATTTACAGCAATGAAGCTGTGGGGCAGAACTTCGCCTATATTCGCAGGACGCAACCTGAAGCAACGGAAGTGATTTTCGCTCTGAAAGGAAACGCTTGGCTTTTTTTCAAAGCGAACAGCCCCGTTTCAGAGAAATCAAAGGTACTTTCAGAAGGAAATTCCAAGCACAAACACTCAAAAGATACTGCCTGGCCATTCTGAACAAGACCGGTGGGCATATAGGATTTTCTTAAACTTACATTCAAAGATACAACACTACTGGAAAAAAAAAAAAGACTTGTGACTATTTTTCACTTACGACCACCGCAACATCCCCACGATCACGAGATCAAGATTCAGATGCTTGGCAACCGATTCATATTTAATGGTGGTTGCATTGTCCCGGGATCGTGTGATCCCTTTTTGTGACCTTCTGACAAGCAATGTCGACGAAGAAGCCAGATTCACTTAACAACCTGCGTTGCTAACTTTTAACAACTGCAGTCATTCCCTTAGCAGCGGAAACCTTAAAAAGAGGCAAAATTCAGCGAACAACTGTGTCGCTTAGCCACAGAAATTCTGGGCTCAGTCGTCAAGTCGAGGACTATTTTATACAGGAATGCATGTGATTAGGCATCGTGGGAAAACGCATAATCTTCAAATGCCCCTGTAAAATTTGCGGGGGTGCTTTTTAGAAATGGCAGGGAAGCATCACCACAAGTTGCAAAAGTTGCAAAAGTTGCAAGACTGTATTAACAGCCACTTTCACCGGGACAAGTACTTTTAAGGATTAAAAACCAAGATAAATATTTACCTATCTCCAGTTGCGAGATAAGGGGAAAGCTTTGGAGCGAGAGGGAAGGGCGGGGGGTGTGTGTGTTATTTTGAATACAGGGCAGGAGAAAGTTGCCAATCGTTTCTCCATAAGCAAACAACACATCGCCAGGAAAGATTAACAGATTAACACAGTTGGAAGGGACCTTACAGGTCATCTAGTCCAACCCCTCCCTCCCTCCCTCCGCCTAAGCAGGAGACCCTACACCATTTCTGACAAATGGCAGTCCAATCTTTTCTTGAAACTAAGACAAACTTGAAAGAAACTAAGGCAAAGGCCTACTTCAAGAGAGAGAAATGGGACAGTAATTTCGGTGCGTGTGCTTGATGTTACTCTACACCAGGGGTCTCCAACCTTGGCCATTTTAAGCCTGGAGGACTTCAACTCCCAGAATTCCCCAGCCAGCAAAGCTTTACCCCTGCAAAGTCTGCCAGGCGTAAAGTGGCCAAGGTTAGAGACCCCTGCTCTACACTATCAAAATGGTTGTGAACCAGCCAGCCTTCCCCGATCTCCAAATATGTGGAACAACTCCCAGATTCCTCAGCGAAGGCTGGTTGGGGGGGGATGCTGGTAGCCCAATCTCCCACATCTGGAGAGCCTCTCAGGTTGAGAAACATCTGTTAAGAAGAAATGCCAAAGTCCCATTCACTGCCAGCCATTTATTAACCCAATAAAAGAAGCTTCCTTAGATGAAGATGTGACACACAGAAAAACAATCCTAACCAGCAGTCAAAATTTATACTGAAAAGGCTGCAGGGCAACTCACAAAAAACTCCAGCAGGGCATTATTTCCAGATTAATCTTTTCAAGCGCCTTTTGAAGGGTTCACCAGGATGAGAGGAGATTTCCAAATGGGGGGGGCAACTACTCCCCTATGATGCACAGCCAGAATGGAAGCTGGGCATTGTGGGAATCTTTAGCAGGGTATCTCCTCCCCATAATGCACAGCTGGTATAGGAGTCTAGGGCACTAAAGGGAATGCCTAGCAGGAAATCCCACCTCCTATGACGCACAGCCGGGATGGGAGGTTGGGAACCATAGGAATCCCTAGCAGGGATTCTCCTCCCCATAATGCACAGCCAGTATGGGCGTCTGGGCCACTAAAGGGAATGCCTAGCAGGGAATCCCACCTCCTATGATGCACAGCCAAGATGGCAAACTGGGTACTAAGGGAATCCCTAGCAAGGAATCCTCCCACCCATGGTGCACAGCCAGCACGGCATGCAGGGCACCATGGGAATCCCCAGCAGACGAGAGGCTCTTTTGGTTCCTGGCCTTGGGCCCAGCAACCCTCTGGAGTGCAACTCCTTTCCTATCATGCCCCACCGACCCTGGCCAAGGATGATGGGTCCTGTGGTCCAACCTCTGTGCAGGGGGGCGCCAGAGCTGTTTCACCCCCTCCCCTCCCGGAGGAAAAGGGGAGAGAGGGCTCACCCCGCAGAAACTGGGGCGGGAGGGGGGGAGGCTGTTGCTAGGGGGCAGAAAGGGGCGGGGGAGGCTGTTGCTAGGGGGGCAGAAAGGGGCGGGGCCTGGCACGAGCGAGGGGGGGCTCCCTCCCCCGGCCTGCCGTCACTCGAGCACGGAGGGAGCCCCGAGGAAGAACAGCCGGCGCAGCTCTACCTGTTCCTCCAGCGCCAGCCGCCTCCGCCGGCCCTCCGAGCCGCCAAACTCTCACCCCGCCCGCCCAGCCACAAGCCGCGTCCCACGGCTGTAAACAGAAGCCCAGCTGGCCAAACAGCCCCCTCAGGGCAGCGCCACTGCGCAGGCGCCGCCGCCAGAGCGCCTCTGACGTCACGCGCCGGACGAGGGAGACAGGCAGCGAGGGAGGGAGGGAGACAGGCAGCGAGGGAACGTACCATGTGGGCCGAAAGGGAAGGGGGCCGAAGAGAAGGGTCCACCGTTGTCTTACGCGGGGGTGTCTGTGCCACCACGGGTTTGGCAGAGAAGGAGGGAGAGGCGTCTGGATGCCCAGCGGAAAGGAGGCTGTGGCTCGGATTGGTTGATTAATAAATTACTCCCAGTCTCCCAATATTTGAGGGGCTGCCCCAGAGAGGAGGGGGTCAAGCTATTTTCCAAAGGCCAGACAAGGAATAACGGATGGAAACTGAACAAGGAGAGATTCAACCTGGAAATAAGGAGAAATTTTCTGACAGTGAGAGCAATCAATCAATGGAACAAAAGTTGCCTTCAGACGTTGTGGGAGCTCCATCACTGGAGGCTTTCAAGAAGAGACTGGACTGCCATCTGTCAGAAATGGTGTAGGGTCTCCTCCTTGGACCGGGTTGGGGTTGGACTAGATGACCTACAAGGTCCCTTCCGACTCTGTTAAGCTGTTATTAATACATGTAGTCCCCAACATATGACCAGAATTGAGCCCCAAATTGATGTTGTTAATTGAGTTTGCTCCATTTTACAACTGTTCTCACCACATTTGCTTAGTGAATCACTGCAGTTCTTAAATTAGTAACACGGTTGTTAAGAGTCCTGGTGGCATAGTGGACTAATTCACTGTTCACTGTTCTTAAGATCAGCTGCTTGCAATTACTGCAAGTTCAAATCCTACCAGGCTCAAGGCTGACTCAGCCTTCCATCCTTTCTAAGGTAGGTAAAATGAGGACCCAGATTGTGGGGGCAATAAGCTGACTTTGTATAAATATACAAAAGTATGAAGGCTATTGCTTAACGCACTGTAAGCCGCCCTGAGTCTCCGGAGAAGGGTGGCATATAAATAAATAAATAAAAAAAGTGAATCTGGCTTCCTCATTGATTTTGTTTGTCAGAAGGCTGCAAAAAGGCTCATCTAGTCCAAACCCTTACCCCCACCCTGCCCAAACAGATTCTGCCTGCACCATTTCTGACAGATGGCAGTCCAGTCTCTTCTTGAAAGCCTCCAGTGATGAAGCTCCCACAACTTCCGAAGGCAACTTCTGTTCCATTGGTTGATTGTTCTCACTGTCAGAAAGTTCCTCCTTATTTCTAGGTTGAATCTCTCCTTGTTCAGTTTCCATCCATTATTCCTTGTCTGGCCTTCGGGTGCTTTGGAAAATAGGTTGACTCCTATTCTCTCAGTGACAGCCCCTCAAGTATTAGAAGACAGCTATCATGTCTCCCCTGGTCCTTCTCTTCACTAGACCAGCCATGCCAAGTTCCTGCAACCGTTCTTCATATGTTTTAGCTTCCAGTCCCCTAATCATCCTTGTTGCTCTTCTCTTTACTCTTTCTAGAGTCTCAACATCTTTTTTTATAGTGTGGTGAGACAGTATTAGACAGCACAGTACCAACAGTAGAGACCTTCAAATTTCTAGGTTCTATCATATTGCAAGATCTAAATGGATAGCTAACATCAAAAACATCATCAAAAAAGCACAACAAAGAATGTTCTTTCTGCACCAACTCAAAAAGCTCAAACTGCCCAAGGAGCTGCTGATCCAGTTCTACAGAGGAATTACTGAGTCTGTCATCTGCACGTCTATAACTGTCTAGTTTGGCTCTGCAACCCAACAAGACAGACACAGACTTCAGAGGATAATTAGAACTACAGAAAAAAACATTTCTACCAACCTGCCTTCCATGGAGGACCTGTCTACTGCACGAGTCAAAAAGAGGGCTGTGAAAATATTTACAGGCCCCTCGCATCCTGGACATAAACTGTTTCAACTCCTACTCTCAAAACGACACTATAGAGCACTGCACACCAGAACAACTAGACATAACAGTTTTTTCCCGAACGCCATCACCCTGCTAAACTAATTCCCTCAACGCTATCAAACTATTTACCAAGTCTGCACTATTAATCTTCTCATTGTTCCCACCACCCATCTCCTTCCACTTATGACTGTATGACTGTAACCTTGTTGCTGGTATCCTTACGATTTATATTAATATTGTTCCTGATTGCTTATTTGCACCCTATGACTATCATTAAGTGTTGTACCTTATGATTCTTTTTTTTTTGGTAAAACAGTTTTTATTTTAACACAAAAAATAAAACAAAACCATCATCATTCCAAACAATTACAAACAGTACATCAATCGGTTAACATCCTTTTGTGCTCAATCCCATCTTCAAAATATCAATTATATGCCCAAAGCTTATTTTCATAATAAAATATTTTACTTATTTTATCTTAACATTGACTTCACATTTCATCTTTATCTCCATATTTTATTATCTTCCCATTGATAAAATAAATCCCATATCAAATAATATTGTTTATCTTCCTGTTCTCTTATTTCAAATGTCAATTTACTCATTTCAGCACAGTCCATCATTTTCTTAATAACTTCTTCATCAGTAGGTATCTACGATTCTAGCCGCTGTTAAAACATTCACAATTAAATATTGCAATTCTTCGTTATATGTCTCTGGTAATATCCCTAATAAAAATATCTCTGGTTTAAAGTCAATATGTCTATCATTTTTTCCAACCATGTGTGTATCTTAGTCCAATATCTCTTAGCTTCTGCACATGTCCACCACATATGGTAATAAGATCCTGGTGTCTGATGACACTTCCAACATTTCTCCGATTTATTCTTGAACATTCTGGCTATCCTCGTCAGGGGTAAATGCCACCTGTAAAACCTTATGATTCTTGATGAACATATCTCTTCTTTTATGTACACTGAGAGCATATGCACGAAGACAAATTCCTTGTGTGTCCAATCACACTTGGCCAATAAAGAATTCTATTCTATTCTATTCTATTCTATTCTATTCTATTCTATTCTATTCTATTCTATTCTATTCTATTCTATTCTATTCTAATGAGTGGGCTCTATGATGTTTGTATGTCGAGGACTCTTGTACAGCCCTCCTCTGGATCTGAATGCACCCTGCAGTTTTTTTTTGTTTTTTGTTTTAATTTGATTTATATGCCGCCCTTCTCCGGAGACTCAGGGCGGCTTACAATGCGCTAAGCAATAGCCTTCATACTTTTGTATATTTATACAAAGTCAGCTTATTGCCCCCACAAATTGGGTCCTCAATTTACCTACCTTAGAAAGGATGGAAGGCTGAGTCAACCTTGAGCCTGGTGAGATTCGAACCTGCAATAATTGCAGGCAGCTGGTGTTAATAACAGGGCTTTAGACCACTGTACTATCCAAGGCTCAGGCAAAGCAATTTTAAACGCTGTATTATTCTATCACGCCTCTGCTCCCTATCATTGTTCAGTCCCTGGAGATCTGTAATACGTCACACACTCTTTTCTAAAAAATTAGAGATGAATGAACAGTTCCATACACGTCATTGCCTTGGCAGTTGTTCTGATAAACAAAGATCAATTTTAAAGTTCCCAGTTCTAGGTGTTTATTTTAGAAACAGTGGATTATTGAGGATTTGAAGAGGTTGGAATGATATTTATGATAACCTGCAGCATAGCCTGTGTTTGACGCAGGAGGACTTCAGGCTTTTATTCCTGAGTTCGCTACAGGTAGTCCTCGACTTACGACCACAGATGGGAGCAGAAGTTCTGTTGCTAAGCAAGGCAGTCGGCGGTAACCCTCGATGTACAATAGCTTGTTTAGTGACCGTTCGAAGTTATAACAGCACTAAAAATAAGTGACTTCTGTTCTGACCGTTTTTCACAGTTACGACCATTGCGGTATCCCCAGGGACATTGCAGTGTCCTGGGGTCCTGTGATCCCATTTTGCGACCTTCTGATAAGCAAACTCTAAAATGGGGAAGCTGGATTCACTTAACAACCATGCTATTAACTTAACAACTGCAGTGATTCATTTAACAACTGTGGCAAGAAAGGCCATCAAATGAGGCAAAACTCACTCAACAAATATTCTCACTTAAGAACAGAAATTTTGGGCTCTGTTAGGGTCGGAAGTGGGGGACTACCTGTATTAAGTCGCCCACATTTAGCAAAGGAAACTTTGGGTTTGATTGTGGCCATAACCTGAGGACTACCTATATATCCCTACATGGATACATAGGTTTTGATTTTCACTGATGCCTCTTACTGTCAACAGGTTATTTCTGTCCCAATCCTTAGGCAAAGAGCCCTGAAGAGGAAATGATTACAGATGGTCCTTGACTAACGACAGCAATTGAGCCCATAATTTCTGTTGTTGAGCGAGACGCTTGTTAAGTGAGTTTTGCCCCATTTTACGACCTCTCTTGCCACAATCATTAAGTGAATCACTGCAGTTGGCTAAGTTAGTAACACGGCTGTTAAGTGGCTTCCAGAAGGATATCGGATGACCCCGGGAACACTGCATAACACTGCCTAAATATGAACCAGTTGCTAAGCATCCAGATTTTGATCACATGACCACAGGGATGCTGCCATGGTCGTAAGTGTGAAAAACGGTCTCACTTTTTTCAATGCCATTGCGAGTTTGGTCACGAACTGTTGTAAGCCGAGGTCTACCTGCATTACTAGAGTGGGGAGACAAGGAATGTTGCAGGTCCCGTCCCCTAAGGAGATACATCTGATGGGACCCAGACGAAGGGCCTTCTCCGTGGTGGCTCCTTCCCCCTGGAACATCATCCCCCCCCGAAATTAGACTGGTCTCCACTCTGACACTCTTTTGGAAGGCCCTGAAGATGTGGTTCTGCCATCAGGCCTGGGGAACCCAGATTGGGATGGAGCAGACGTGGGTTTCAGCAGGTTCTGACCAGTTCTGGAGAACCGGCAGCGAAAATTTTGAATAATTCGGAGAACCGGTAGTAAAAATTCTGACTGGCCCCGCCCCATCTATTCTCTGCCTCCCGAGTCCCAGCTGATTGGGAGGAAATGGGGATTTTGCAGTATCCTTCCCCTGGAGTGGGGTGGGAATGGAGATTTTACAGTATCCTTCCCCGGTCACGTTTTCCAAGCCATGCCCACAGAACTGGTAGTAAAAAAAATTGAAACCCACCACTGTATGGAGCCCATTAAATGACTGGTATGAATGTATATTGTCGCCGGGGCAGGGGGTTATTGTTTCACTAATTTATTATTTTTTTATTCTTTTTATTCTTTTTTATATAGCAATAGCAATAGAACCTTTGAATTCTGGTGTTGGAGAAGGCTCCTGCGAGTCCCTTGGACTGCAAGGCGATCCAACCGGTCAGTCCTAGAGGTGATCAACCCTGACTGACTGCTCTTTAGAAGGCCAGATCCTGAAGAGGAAACTCAAATACTAATGAGAAGGAAGGACTCACTGGAGAAGAGCCTAATGCTGGGAAAGATTGAGGGCAAAAGAAGAAGGGGACGGCAGAGAAAGAGGTGGCTGGATGGAGTCACTGAAGCAGTCAGCGTGAGTTTAAATGGACTCCAGAGGATGGTAAAGGACAGGAAGGCCTGGAGGAACGTGGTCCATCGGGTCGCGATGGATCAGACACGACTTTGCAACTAACAACAAAGCAATAGCACTTAAAGTTACATACCACTTCACAGTGCTTTACAGCCCTCTCTATGCTGTTTACAGAGTCAGTCTATTGTCCCCAACAATCTGGGTCATAATTTTACCGACCTCGGAAGGATGGAAGGGTGAGTCAACCTTGAGCCTGGTGAGAATCGAACTGCCAAATTGCAGGCAGTCAGCAGTCAGCAGAAGTAGCCTGCAGTACTGCACTCTAACCACTGCGCCATCGTGACTCACATATGGTTCTTATATATGCTTTGAGTCGCCATGTCCATGTATATATCTGAACAAGACTGTGTTGTTTCTCTGTATCATATAATATATGTGGAAATATGCATAATTTTGGATTTATTTTATTTATTTTGTCATATTTATGTAGTGTATTTTAGAGGTGGAGACTTTCTGAGAGCTGTACGCAACGAAATTTCATTTTAATGTATGCTGATTAGTGTACGTTCAAAGTGACAATAAAGTTATTCTGAATTTAAGTCATGGGAGAGTAGGCAGCAATATACATTTTCTGAAATAAAAAAATAAATTAGTCGAGCTATCGCTCTCAGCAGACACAAGGTGGTGCTCGTGGAAAGGACAAAGATATTTAAAATTCATAGGGAGTCTGCTGAATGCTACTCCTAGAACAATTTTTTTTTGTTTATGCATAAGATTACATTCCAAAGAGAACGCTTGCCATCTTTTGAAATAGGGAATCAACATTTCTTCTGGTTGTGCTTGTTTTTCTGGATGTAAGTCTTGGACATAAGCCTAAGACTGAAAATCAGGCTTATCAGATGCTACATCTTTTCTAGCCTGCTCTAGAGTGGAGAGTTGGTCTCTGACAGAAAGCCACTTTGTTGTGGCCCACCAGTGGCCTGCGCGGATTGTGGTTGATCCTGATGCCGAGGAGGCTGGTGTGGTGTCGCGCCAGCAGCCTGTGCAGCCTGCGCTCGAGTCGGACAGCGAGGAGGCTGAAGAGGATGTGGTGCCAGAGACAGAGACTCAGCCAGGGCCTTCAGAACCTCCAGAGGCTCCTTCAAGTGAAGAGAGTGAAGTGGAGGAGCCTCTTCTCAATGCTCGAGCACGCAGGGCTGCCAAAAGGCAGGAGTGGCTACTCAGGAGGAGGTCTCCGCGAGAGTAAGGCTTGGGGTTAATTGGCCACTCCCTTAGCCTATTTAAGTTTGCATACAGATAGCAAATGTTGCTGGAAACAACGTTTGGTCCTACGCAGAGCATTTTGAGAGTGAGTTTTTTGTTACAACTTGGTTTCTGGGCTGATTGCCAACCCTTGTCGGACTTTGTTTAATCTCTGTAATTCATAGCAGGCTGATAAGGACATTTGTGGTTAAAGCCTGCATTTTGAAAGGGGTCTGTTTGTATTAAACGGAGTTTTTGGAGCTGTGTGTGTGCTACACTTCTTGAGACCCGTAGCTCGGGCAGAAGACACTTGAAGAGGCTAGAAGCATCTGAAATGTGGATTTACAGGTGGCTGTTATGTATAAGCTGGGCTGACAAAGACAGAAATGAGGTGATAAGCCGCCTGGGAAAGCCAAGGGAAATTCTAAACCATTAAAAAGCGAAAGTTAGAATATTTCGGACATGTGATGAGACACCTGGAAAAGAAGAGACTGGACTGCCATCTGTCAGAAACGGTGTAGGGCCGTGATGGCGAACCTATGGCACGAACTTATAGCCATATCAGTGGGTGCGCCAGTTCAGCTCCGCCAGCTGATTTTCGGGCCTTCTGGGCCCACCAGAAGTAGGGAAACAGGCCATTTTGGGCCTCCAGAGGGCCTCCGAGGGGGTGGGGAAGGCTGTTTTTGCCCTCCCCAGATGCATAGAGAGAATCTGGAGCCAGGTGAAAAAGAAAAACGGGCCTACCGGGCCATCAGGTGCCAGGAGCGGGAGGGGAGGGGGGTCACACATGCATGCGCAGAGCGGGACGCATAGAATTATGGGTGTGGGCACGCATGTGCGCAAACCTCCCCCCACCCCCCCCCTTCCTGGCACGCGATGGCAAAAAGGCTAGCCATCACTGGTGTAGGCTCTCCTGCTTGGGCAGGGGGTTGGACTAGATGACCTATAAGGTCCGTTCCAACTCTGTTAATCTGTTAAATACGGCTTCCTTCACTCCAGGGAAAGATTGAAAGCAAACGAGGCCCAGGCAGAAGAAGAAGATCATGGCTTCAAAATGTAAGGGACCAGTTTGGATGAAACTCAGCAGCATTTTTTCATGTGGCTGCTGATGAAAATAGGATCACTAACATGATCGCCGATGTCCAATGACAGATATGGCACAAGAAGAAGAAGTAGTAGTCTTGGAGAGCAGTAAAAGAGGCTAAAAAGACACAATGGATTGCAAAAAATAAAAATAAAAGTTATTTAGAACTCTTATGAAGGCTGGCGACCAAGACAGCTCAGAGTAATAAGAATATCTTGGCATGGACACGAAAGCTACTGGAAATCAGAAACAACATTTGAAGACACACAGATAGACCTTGAGTTACAGCCATTCGCTTAGTGTCCGTTCAAAGTTATAACAGCACTGAAAAAAAGTGATGTAAGACCAGTTTTCACATTTTCTTTTTCTTTCTTTCTTTCTTTCTTTCTTTCTTTCTTTCTTTCTTTCTTT
>WNWU01000033.1:3361222-3372888 GCA_012654045.1 Ptyas mucosa | reverse complement strand
TTTCTTTCTTTCTTTCTTTCTTTCTTTCTTTCTTTCTTTCTTTCTTTCTTTCTTTCTTTCTTTCCTTCCTTCCTTCCTTCCTTCCTTCCTTCCTTCCTTCCTTCCTTCCTTCCTTCCTTTCTTGGTTCGATTTATATGCCGCCCTTTTCCAGAGACTCAGGGTGGCTTACAATGCGTTAAGCAATAGCCTTCATACTTTTGTATATAGCTGCTTAGTAGGGCTTTCTGGCCCCCCTAAGCGGTGTTCTTTTGTATACAAAGTCAGCTTATTGCCCCCACAATCCGGGTCCTCATTTTACCTACCTCAGAAGGATGGAAGGCTGAGTCAAGCTTGAGCCTGGTGAGATTTGAACTCACAATAATTGCAGGCAGCTGGCAGCTAAGTGCTACTTAACAGCACTTTAGTCCGCTGCGCCACCAAGGCCATTGCAGCATCCCCACAGTCATGTGATCAAAATTCGAGTGCTTGGCAATTGGCTCGTATTTATGACCTTTGCAAAATCCTGGGGTCATATGATCACCATTTGCAACCTTTCTGACGAGGAAAATCAGTGGGGAAGCCAGGATTCATGTGTGACAACTGTGTGACTCACTTAACAACTGCGGTGATTCACTTAATAACGGTGGGAAGGGGACAAAACTTACTAAACAACTATTTTGCTTAGCAACATAAATTTTGGGCGTAATTGTGTTTGTAAGTCATCATAAGCAAGTTTGTGCAGTGAATCTAGGATCTGTAATGCAAGCAACCAGAAATCCAGTGTGGGTCATTTTGTCCTCTTAGTAACCTGGGAAGGACTTACCTCGCTGTTCTCTTGAACTGATGTATGATTATCTGAGCCTGAAGGAAGGATCTTCTGTGGGGTAGGACTTATAGCAGAAGTAATTGGGTGATTTTGGTTAATTAGCATGCCAAAGGCATAGTCAAAGAGGACTAGAAAAGTTTAGATTAGACAGATTAACAGAGTTGGAAGGGACCTTGTAGGTCATCTAGTCAAACCTCCCTCCCAAGCAAGAGACCCTACACCAGGACTGTCAAACTCCCAGCCCGTGGGCCATGTGTCATGCGCTGGCTACGCCCACGCCCAGTTTAGCGAAGTGGGAAAGTCCCGATACGTCACGTGATTCTGCCATGTCAACGCGAGTTTGACACCCGCTGTCCTGCACCATTTCTGACCGATGGCAGTCCAGTCTTTTCTTGAAAGCTTCCAGCGATGAAGCTCCCACAACTTCTGAAGGCAACTTCCGTTCCATGGGTTGATGGTTCTCACTGTCAGAAAACGTCTCCTTATTTCTAGGTAGAATCTCTCCTTGATCAGTTCTTATCTCGTCATTTCAGTTGGGCAGCCATGTAAGTGCATAAGTAAATAAATAAAACCAGAAGTTTACCAAGCCACTTACATTTGTGTGGGACATCAAATGCAAAGAAATTCCTAACGGGGCTCTGTCTACCTGCCCTCTACCCAAGCCTACCTTTAATAAGCATACAACTTTTCTGTGTTTCAGGAGTCACTAGATTTTTAATTGATCTGGTTAAATGTAATGTATGGACACAGCCAACATTCAAAGGCCAGTTTGGTTTAGTGCTTAAGACATCAGGGTATCAAATGGGAGACCGTGAGTTCAAGTTCCACCTTAGCCATGAACACCAGCTGGGTGACTTTGGGCCAAACACCAGGAGACTGGGAGTTCTAGTCCTGCCTTTGCATGAAAGCCAGCTGGGTGACTTTGGGCCAATCACCAGGAGACTGGGAGTTCTAGTCCCACCTTTAAACTGACTGGATAACCTTGGACCAGTCACTCTCTCTCAGCCCAAATCACCTCACAGGGTTGTTGTCCTGGAGGAAATAGGAGGAGGAAGTTATGTTGGATATGTTCACTACCTTGAGGTATTTGCATTTGCACTTTTTAGAAATAATAAAGGTGGGATATCAATAAATAAATAACAAAATATAACACTGAAATGAAACTGTATCTCCATAACAGAATAACACTTGGAAGGGACCTTGGAGGTCTTCTAGTCCAACCCGCTGCTCAAGGAGGAGACCAGGGGTGGGTTCTACTTACCTTTACTACTGGTTCGCAGTGGCACCGCGCACATGCGTAGAAGCTTCTGCGCATGCACAGAAGCGTTTTGGTGATGTCGGGGTCGATGGGCAGGGCCTCCCCCTGGTTTTACTACCGGTTCTATAGAACCGGTGCGAACCGGGGGCAACCCATCACTGCAGGAGACCCTATACCAGTGATGGCTAATCTTTTTGCCGTTGCGTGCCAAAAGCTTCAGAAGCATCCAGAGGCTTCCTAGGAGCCTGGGGAGGACAAAAACGGCCTTCTCCACCACCCTGGAGACCCTCTGGAGGCTGAAGGCCCCAAAATCAGCTGGCTGGCACGCGCATGCGCACTGGAGCTGAGCTAGCACAACGCTCGTGTGCCCACCAATATGGCTCCGCGTGCCACCTGTGGCATGCGTGCCATAGGTTCACCATCACGGCCCTATACCCATGATGGCAAACCTATGGCATGCGTGCCACAGGTGGCACGTGAAGCCCTCTCTATGGGCGCGTGAGCCGTTGCCCAGCTCAGCCCCACTGCACATGTGCCGCGCTTCCGGCCGGCCAGCTGATTTTCAGATCTGCCCTGCAAGCGGGAGATGCATGCGCTTGTGTGTGAAGACCTACCTTTCTCCTCACTTTTTGCTGCCTGTGCCTTCCCAGATCTCCAGAGATTCCCCTCCCAGCGGTTTTTTGGGAGGCAAGACTTCCCCCCCAGCCGTTTTGGAGGCTTCCCCCCCTCCCAGCCATTTTGGAGGCTTCCCCCCCTCCCAGCCGTTTTGGAGGCTTCCCCCCCTCCCAGCCATTTTGGAGGCAACGGCTTCTCTCCCCCACCCCCAGTGCTGTTTTGGGATGTGAGGCCAAAAGGGGGGGGGTCAGCATTGCATTATGGGTGTAGCCATCACTGCCCTATACCATTTCTCAAACTCAAACTTTGAAAATCGAAGGAAAAAGAACCAGGAGGAATAAAGAAAGTGGAATTCTGGGTCCCATCTCATCCACCATCTTTTTTCCCCTGCCAAGGTGCCACAAGGCTGCCTTCACACAACAAACTTTACCTGCCTGATAAACTCACTTTCATGCAGAGCTGCAAACTAATCAAACCTGCTGAGTTTGCACCAGCGGTGAAATCTAAAATTTGTTACTACCAATTCTGTGGGCGTGGCTTGGTGGTGGTGGGTGTAATGTGACTGAGTGGGCATGGCCATTTTTTTTTTACTTTTAAAACCATTTTTTCTGCAACGTCTTCGGTGAAGAGGTTATAAAAAAATGCTTTCAAAAGGCTCTGACGATCCCAGCTGAGTTGCCTGATCGGCAGAGGCTTTTTTTCTTTTAAATGCCTTTGACGATCAGGCAACTCAGCTGAGGTCTTCAGAGGTTGTAGAAAAAAATGCTTTTAAAAACCTCTGATGATCCCAGCTGAGCCGCACGATCATCAGAGGATTTTTTTTTAACTTTTAAAACCGTTTTTTCAGCCGAAGAGGTTGTAGAAAAAATGCTTTTAAAAGTACAAAAAAAAAGCCTCTGATGATTGTGCGGCTCAGCCTGGGCATGGGGGGGGGGGGGCCAGGGATTTTTGCTACCGGTTCTCCGAACCACCCACCTCCATCGCTACTGGATCGGGTGATCCGGTCCGAACCGGGAGCATTTCACCCCTGGTTTGCACAGTTTATTAGGATTTTAAAATGTAACCAACTTTCATGTTCGCCAGATTTATTATACTGTGCATGAAATTAATTACTCGGCTTTTAATTGAGCAGGTTAAATGTGTGTTATGTTAACATGTTGATATATTGCATCCATGAATTTTTGCCATACAAGTAATCCCTGAGTTACAACCGTTTGTTTAGTGATAGTACAGTTACAACAGCACTGAAAAAAGGGGCATGACACGAGCAACTTATCATACTTACGACCATTGCAGCATCCCTGGGATCATGTGATCAAAATTTGTACTCTTGGCAACTGGCATGCATTTATGACTGTTGCATTGGCCCCGGGTCATGTGACTACACTTTTGCGACCTCCTGACAAGTAAAATCAAGGCGGAAGCCAGATTCGCTTAACAACCGCGTTCCTAACTTAACAGCTGCAGTGATTCACTTGACAACTGTGGGAAGAAAGGTCATAAAATGGAGCAAAATTCACTTCACTTAACAACTGTCTTGCTTGGTACTGAAAATTTTAGCCTCAATCGTGGTCATCACGCGAGGGCTGCCTGTAGTTTGTGCAACTCTTGATTTGGAGTAACCAAAGATCAACGAGCCGACACATAATCATCAGCAATGAAACATGCTGGTGGAAAAAGTTTCTTTTTAGCATCGCAGAAGGTTTTGTCCTCATCCCATTCCTGATTTTTCTATTTCTTTTCCCCAAGGAGGAATCAGAATTTGATGTCCACGAATCTCTGGATATTTGCAACGTGTTTATTTTCTGAAAAACCTGGAAATGGCTGGCCGTAGGGGAGAATCCCAAAACTCAAGATGGCGGAATGGCCACCATTTTGACTGTTTTGATCCCTCAGGAGACATCTCTGCTTACTACCTCCATGTTTCATGTGCATATTAATTTACAGGTGGTTCTCGACCAGAGGTGGTATTCAGCTGCTTCGTACCAGTTCAGGCGAATTGGTAGCGTAGATCGCTGGTGATCGCTTTTTTGCAATGGTCTATAAGTGAACACCATGCTCGATAAATGAATAGATTGGTTGTTAAACAAGCACTCTGGTTGTTAAATGAGCACTGTGGTCATTAAACAAATGCTGTGTTCGCTAAGCAAACTCATGGTTTGTTACGGCGCCATTTTGCCCAAAACTGGAAAAAATGTCCATTTTTTTGGCAAAACTGTCATTTAAAAAGTGGTCACGTAACCACAGGACCAGAGGTGGTATTCAGCCGATTTGGACCAGTTTGGGTAAACCGGAAATGGCAACCTGTGGGTGGGGGCCCGGGCGCAATCCCGTCCTATATCACTGTTTTTTGATGCCGCGTGCATGAGTGGACGGTACGGACGAGCAAACTGTCGTGTTGTTTGACGTTGCATGCATGTACGTGTGCGTGTGAGCGAATTGCTGTGTTTTGTGATGCCACACGCATGCGCGGATGGTGCGCGCACGATCAAAGCAAGTGTGCGTGCACGCGCTCACATTTCCAGTGAACCAGTTGCTACAGTGTGTGAAGCCCACCTCGGCACAGGTCATTGAAACGGCAGCCATGTTGACAAGTATCTGAAATGCAGTCACATCAGGGGTGGGCTCTACTTACCTTTACTACCGGTTCGCAACGGAATCGTGCATGCGCGTGAGAGTTTCGCTCACGTGCGCCTTGCTTCTACACATGCACAGAACACCAATGATGACATCCGGGGCGGTGGGCGGAGCCTCCCACCGGTTTTACTACCAGTTCTTGTGAACCGGTCCGAACCGGGGGCAACCCACTACTGGGTCACATGCAGTGGTGGGATTCAGCCAGTTCGCACATCTCGGGAGAACCGGTTGTTAACTTTCTGAGCCGTTTGGCAAACTGGTTGTTGGAAGAAATCATTACGGCAGAGAACCGGTTGTTCAATTACTTGAATCCCACCACTGGTCACATGACCAGTGGGGGGGGAGGGTGCGATCATCAGAACTTCTGAACTGGGTTCATAACTCCCATCTTTTTCAGGTAGTTTATAATTTTGAACGGTTGCTAAACAACCGGTTATAAATCGAGGCCTATGGCATTCACACTTAACTCTCAAAAACAAATGGGGATTATTTCACACAATGCACACAATGTTTCGTTTTTTTAAAAATAAAATCCACAGAAGAACATACAGTCTCCGGTTCATTTTTTTTTCCCAATGTGATTCTTTATTATTTAAATAGGAAGAGTATTCCTTCACATAAACAATTACTCAGCCATCACATAACCAACACACAAACATGACAAAATAAATATACAAGAGCACAGATCAATTTTTTGTTTAATTTAAATATTAAATAAATAAGAAATGACAGGGTTTAAAATTTTTTTTTTATCATTATCAGTGCCTGAAACAATAGGAACGCCGAGACAAAAAAAAAAAAGAACAACACAAAACAAACAACGAAAAGGAGTTAATTTTTTTTCTTTCTCTCTCTCTCTCTCTCTCTCTGCATTTTGTCCCCACGCAAAAGAAAAATCAAAACAAAAATCTTTTTCTTAAAAAAGCACTTCAGTTATAAAATATCTTTAAAAAAATTCCCCATTGGTAAAAGAATAAATAACAAAAATATATAAAAAATAACTTGGTTGCATCAAAATTACACGCAAAAGTTAGAATTTTTTTTTCTTACTTAGAGGGAATATTGTTTTATTGATCAAAAAGTTGTATTTTCTTCCAGGAATAATTATTATTATCTGCCTTTTCTTTTTACTTTTCCTCTTGATGTGATGTCCAGCTTTAAAAGAAGTATAAATTTAATAAATAAACATTTCAATAAATAGCCAAAAAATACCGTTCAACATAAGGTTGTTGCAAATATAAATTACATATATCTCCTCCTTAGGATGCTTACAGGGGTGCCTATGGAGGGGAAGGGGAACACTGCGTTTCCCCCCCCAAACCTTTTCCGCAGAATGAAACAAGCTTCCTACATTATTATTATTTTTTTTGCAGACACAATTATTGGTGAATTCAATACTCAGACGAGCAGTCTGCCTTAAAAGCACCATTTGCAATGGAATCGGATTTAATGTTTGATTAGTACTTTAACAAAACCTACTGACACCGTTTGAAAAGTAGAGAAAAAGGGCGCGGAGAATGGAAACCACATCACGGACGCTCGACCATCCCTCCTGAATCCACCTAACCCTCGCAGCACACAGGTAGGAAAACTGCAGGTAGTCCTCGCCTTACGGCCACAACTAAGCCCAAAATTTATGTTGCTAAGTGAGGAAATTTGTGAAGTGAATTTTGCCCCGTTTTACGACTTTTCTTGGCCACATTTGTTAAGTGGATCACTGCAGTTATTAAATAAGTACCGTGTTTCCCCGAAAACAAGACCCTGTCTTATATTTTTTTGAACCCCGAAATTAGCACTTGGCCTTATTTTCAGGGAGGTCTTATTATTTTGGGGCGAGTGGAGCAAGACGGGGTTCCTCTTGCTTTCTTACTTGATTTCCAGCTCTGTTTCCCTAACCCTAACCAGATGAAATGGCGGGGACCGGCTGCGCATGTGGTTAAATATTTTCGGGGAGGGCTTAGTTTCTGGGGGGGGGGGGCCTGATTTTAGCGCATGTGCTCAAAAGCCCGATTGGGCTTATTATCAGGGGATGTCTTATTTTTGGGAAAACAGGGTAACCCCGTTACGAAGTGAACCGTCAAAAATATGAAGCATTTGTCAAGCATTGCGGTGTAAATCACATCACCGTGGGGATGGTCATAAGTGTGAAAAATGGGGATAGCTCACTTTTTTCAGCGCTGTTGTAAAACCTAGAATGGTCACTAAATGAACTCTTGAAAGTCCAGGATGACTTGTACAGGTAATCCTCAATTTACAACCGTACGTTTAGTGACTGTTCAGCGTTACAATGGCACTGACATCCGGTCCTCATACTTACAACCGAAACAGCGTTCTCATGGTCACATGATCAAAATTTTAGTGCTTGCCAACTGGCATGTACAGCCTCCCGGGGTCATGCAATCCGGATTTACGACCTTCCTAATTTTGCGTCTGTCAGCCAAGGAAAGTCAATGGCCAGATTTGCTTAATGACCCGCATGATTTACTGCAGTGATTTGCTAAACAACCGTGGCAAGAAAAGGTCTTAAAATGGGGCAAGACTCCCTTAACAACTGCCTTGCTTAATAAGAGAAATTCTGCTCTCAATTGCGGTCGTAAGTCGAGGACTACTTGTATGTAGCTTGTGTGTAGGAACAAAACGCAATGAACGAACCTCAGGGCTGTCTACCCCTCCGAGTATGGGCACAGAGTGCACTCTTAAATAATTTACAGTATTATTCAACTAACTACTTTCCCCCCCCCAAAAAGATCCTTCAATTTTTTTTTAAGGAAGTGCAATTTCTCTATTTTTAAGTACTAAATGAGCTGCAGTTACCATCCCATTAGACTTTATTTACACACTGAATACTATATTAATACTTCGTCTCGATTGCATTTCCCTTATTTTATTTGCTTTTCGCACTTGCTACAGGTTGTATAAGCCAAGGCTAAATGTTAATTATCCTATTTAGCGAAACCAGGCAGTTTTACCTCAGATGGGGGCGACTTCAGGAGTCTACTACAACCGTTCGGCCTTTGGTAAGGTCACCCATCTGTGTGTTTGTGTATTGTTCGCTTTCTGCCTCCATCTTCACAATGGTACCTTCTCCTTGGCATCAAAATATTTTAGCTTATAGCTTAAGCGGGTTGAGGCCTACAGCTATTAAGGCATTTTCACACTGAAGCTTGAAGGGACTCTTGGTTCAGTCAGATTTGCAACCTGAATGGAGACCTCGCCTGGCCATCTAAATTATGATTTATGCATTATGAATGCATTTCCTCCTCTGGGCTTCTGTGAGAACGAAGATCGGATCATCAGAGTCCAAGGGGAAGGGAAACTATTTTGCACAGTGCGTATCACATACTGATGATGATGTTACCTAGTTTGGTAATTAAACGTCTGCAAGAAAACTACCAAGCTCAGAGAGCACCAAAGACCCCACAGTCTCCCTCTTCCTCCTCTGCAAACTCCATTCCCTTCTAGCACTGATGATGTTACCTAGTTTGGTAATTAAGCGTCTGCAAGAAAACAACTAAACTCAGAGACCACCAAGAACCCCACAGTCCTTCTCTTCTTCCTCCTCCCTCCTCCTCCTCTCTGCACTCCTTTCTAGCACTGATGATGTTCCCTAGTTGGGTAATGTTAAATGTCCGGAGCAGCTTTCTGATGTGGTGTGAAGGACCATATCTGCAAAAAACACCCCACCCAATGAAACCTGCATGCACCAACAACCCTGAGAGCCTCAGGAACTTTCTGTGGGGAGCCTTTTCCCCACAGAAAGTAGATGTTTTGTCATCCCCTAAAAAAAAGGTAGGATTTTGTTGTGGGGGGGGGGGGAGTCTGGCAGTTACCTTTCCAAGAGTTTCCTACATAGCCTAGAGATCAGAATTACAGCACAATTCTGTACATGGTTGCGATTTTGGAAGGGACTTCCCTGATTTCAAAGATGCTGAAGGTCCTGCGTGTGAGTTGAGGAAAAATAGAAAACAGAATAACAGAGTTGGAAGGGACCTTGGAGGTCTTCTAATCCAACCCCCTGCTCAGGCAGGAAGTCCTACACCAGACAAATGGTTATCCAGCATCTTCTTAAAAATTTCCAGTGTTGGAGCATTCACAGCTTCTGGAGGCAAGTAGTTCCACTGGTTAATTGTTCTAACTGTCAGGAAATTTCTCCTGAGTTCTAAATTGCTTCTCTCCTTGATGAGTTTCCACCCATGGCTTCTTATTCTACCCTCAGATGCTTTGGAGAAAAGCTTGACTCCAGTGGCGAAATGTAAAATTTGTTACTACCGGTTCTGTGGGCGTGGCTTGGTGTGTGTATGTGTGTCTAATGTGACTGGGTGGTCGTGGCCAACTTGTTTTTTTTTTTAACTTTTAAAAGCGTTTTATCTACAACCTTAAGAGGTTGCAGAAAAAAATGATTTTAAAAGCCTCTGACGATCCCAGCTGAGCCGTGCGATCATCAGAGGCTTTTAAAAAAACTTTTAAGAGCATTTTTTCGCCGAAGAGGTTGTAGAAAACATGCTTTTAACAGTAAAAAAAAAAATCCTCTGATGATCGCATGGCTCAGTTGGGCGGGGGGGGGGGGGGCAGGGATTTTTGCTACTGGTTCTCCGAACCACCTGCCGCCATCGCTACCGGCGATCCGGTCCGAACCGGGAGCATTTCACCCCTGCTTGACTCCTTCTTCTTTGTGGCAGCCCCTGAGATATTGGAAGACTGCTATCATGTCTCCCCTAGTCCTTCTTTTCATCAAACTAGACATACCCAGTTCCTGCAACCGTTCTTCATATGTTTTAGCCTCCAGTCCCCTAATCCTCTTGGTTGCTCTTCTCTGCACTCTTTCTAGAGTCTCTACATCTTTTTTACATCGTGGCGACCAAAACTGGATGCAGGATTCCAAGTGTGGCCTTACCAAGGCATTAAAAAGTGGTATTAACACTTTACGTGATCTTGATTCTATCCCTCTGTTGATGCAGCCCAGAACTGTGTTGGCTTTTTTGGCAGCTGCTGCACACGGCTGGCTCATATTTAAGTGGTTGTCCACTAGGACTCCAAAATCCCTCTCGCAGTTACTACTGTTGGGCCAGGTACCACCTATACCAGTGATGGCTAAGCTTTTTGCCATCGAGTGCCAAAAGCGGGGGGAGCGCGGAGGGGCGGGGGTTGCGCACGCGCGTGCCCGCACCCATAATTCAATGTGCCCCATCCCCCGTGCATGCGCGTGTGACCCCCCCGCTCCCTCCACTTTTGGTACGCGATGGCACAGTGGGCTAGGTAGGCCCCTTTTTCAGTCTCCCCAGGCTCCAGAGACTTTCTAGGAGCCTGGGGAGGGCAAAAACAGCCTTCCCCACTGCCCGGAGACCAGAAACAGCCTGTTTCCTGAATTCTGGTGGGCTCAGAAGGCCCGAAAATCAGCTGGCTGGCACGCGCATGCGCGCTGGAGCTGAGCTAGGGCAATGCTCCCGTGCCCACAGGTATGGCTCCGTGTGCCACAGGTGGCACGCGTGCCATAGGTTCATCATCACGGACCTATACTGTACTTCTGCCTTTTGTTTTTCTTGCCTAAATGTAGAACCTTCCTTTTTTCAATTCGGAAGTGTTCATGTTGGAAGTGAGGGGTTGAATTACATGTAAGTCCATGACTTACAATCATTTGTTTAGTGACCATTCAAAGTTACAACAGCACTGAGAAAAGTGACTTTTGCCCGTTTTTCACAATTCACATGATCAGAATTCAGACAACTGGCTCCTATTTATGACGGTTGCAGTGTCCTGGAGTCCTTTTGAGACCTTATGACAAGCAAAGTCAGTGGGGAAGCCAGATTCACTTTTACAACCGTGTTACTAACTGAACCCCTGTCGTGATTCGCTTAACAACGGTGGCAAGAAAAGTGGCAAAATGGGGCAAAACTCACTTACCCGCTGCCTTCCTTAGCAACAGAAATTTGGGATTCCACTGTCTAGGTAAGTTGAGGACTACCTGAAAGTGAATTAAGGACTCCAATTTAGAAGCTTGGAGGTGAGGGGAGAATTAGCTTTTAAAACTACCGAGAAAAAAGGGAGATTTAAGCGCAGTGAAAAAAAATCTTACAAAGTAGGTAATACCTTATTCGTCGAATTGTAGCTAACCCAAAAGCCAGAATTGTCTGGCTTTTGGATTTGCCGAGACCCACAATTCATCAAACGTGAGAAGCATCCATTTCAGGAGACAACTGCAGGTTCTAGAAAAGATTCCCCTGACTTCTAGATTCCCTTGACTTCTTCTGGCCTTTTGCACAGCTGTTTTTTCACGCTTTAGGACAGAGGTCTTCAAACTTGGCCGCTTTAAGACTTGTGGACTTCAACTCGCAGAATTCTCCAGCCAGCTA
>WNWU01000033.1:3340898-3351533 GCA_012654045.1 Ptyas mucosa | reverse complement strand
AAGGAGAAAGAGAAGCAGAATGAGAGGAGGAGGAAGAGGAGGAGAATTGTAGGGTCCTTAATGCTCTCGGAGTGTGGTTATTCGCATGCAGACATTTCATTACCCAACTAGATAACATCATCAGTGCTAGAAGGGGGTGGGGATTGCAGAGATAAGGAGAAGGACAAAGAGAATGGGAGGAGTTGGACAAGGAGGTGGTGGTGGAGAAGAAGGAGGAGGAGGAGGAGGAGGAGGGGGACAATGCCGACTGTAGGATCTTTGGTGCTTTCTGAGCTTGGTTATTTGCATACAGAAGTTTCATTCAGGACCCCATAGCCGTTCTCCTCCTCCTCCTCTCCACAAACACTCCACCTTCTAGCACTGATGATGTTACCTAGTTGTGTAATGAAACGTCTGCAAGAAAACAAGCAAGCTCAGAGAGCACCAAGGACTCTTCATTTCTTTTTCTGTCTGTCTCTGGTGTCACGTAAGACATCAATTCTGCCTCACTAATGATTGCCTGCCACAGGATAGAATTAATTTCCGGAAAATAGAGTAGGCAATTAATACTCCTTTTCAGTTGTTCTAGTTCAACGAAGCTTAGGAAAAAAAAAATCCACAGCAGTAATTTGGCAGCTGGATACTGCTCTGCCCCCGTTAAGTTAAAACTAATGTACTCTCTTTATGGCCAGGATTGCTCAGATGACAGAAATTGAGGTCAAAAATGAAGATTTTTTTTTTACTGAATTACAATGGGTGCTGCAACATCTATTAAATTTGAATCATCTCCCAGCTTTGCTCAATGCATACTCTTGATAAAGCTTTTATCGTTTTCTTTTAAGTTGGGTTCTGACTGAGATCTAATGAGTGACAATCCAAAAACACGAAAAGAAGATGGTGCTGGCTGGGGAATTCTGGGAGTTGAAGTCCACGGGTCTTAAAATTGCCAAGGTTGAGAAACACTGATATAACAGGACCATAGGAGAGGCCTCATTAAAGGAGGATTGGGCTGGATTTGCTATCACTCATTTTCTTGATGGGAAAGTTAGAGCCTCCAGCATTGCTGACCTCCCTCTTCCCTAACCTTCTGCATAGCATTGCAACTAAGCTTCTTTCCCATTAAATCTGGCTACAAGCTGGGCTACCAGCCATATTGAGATAACCTGAAACTGTCCGGTTTAATTTATGTCACAACTGGATGGTTTTATAAACCATTCTAATCAGTTTTACACCCAGGCTAGACCAATTTCTCCTTTCCTTTCCTTTCCTTTCCTTTCCTTTCCTTTCCTTTCCTTTCCTTTCCTTTCCTTTCCTTTCCTTTCCTTCCCTTCCCTTCCCTTCCCTTCCCTTCCCTTCCCTTCCCTTCCCTTCCCTTTTCCCTCCTCTCCTCTCCTCTCCTCTCCTCTCCCTTCCCTTCTGTTCCCTTTCCTTCCCCTTCCTTTCCTTTTTCTTCCTTTCCTCTCCTCCTCGACCAATGAACAAAAGAACCAATCAGCTGCTGAGAATTTAAATATAGCTTCCAACTAACAACCAATTGCACGGTCAACTGACCACACTGGCACACAAGACATTGATAAGCTAAAGAGGACCAGGACCAGAAAATCCTGCTGATGATGTTACCTAGTCTGGTAACGAAATGTTCAGAAACGAAAAAACAATTTTTTTTACAGACCAATCTCATTATGTTGCGTCACATGTAAAGTTATGGAATCAATCAAAAACCAATCCATTACCCACTACTTAGAGACAAACAACCTACTCTCTAAAAAGCAGTTTGGCTTCAGAAAAAAATTGTCTTGCAATCTGCAACTCTTAACACTGCAAAAACATATGGACATCACAACTCGACCAGGGTAAAGCAACAGACACAATTTATATAGACTTCTGTAAAGCCTTTGATTCAGTGGTACACGACAAACTACTTCTAAAACAAATCTTATGGCATTTCCAGATCCCTACATAAGTGGATAGCTGCATTCCTATCAAACAGGCAACAAGTAGTCAAAATAAGAGAACACCCTATAAAACCCTGCACCTATTAACAGCAGTGTCTCCCAAGGAAGCGTTTTAGGACCCACACTTTTTATGCTTTACATAAACGACCTTTGCAATCATATTATAAGCAACAGCGGTCTCTTCGCTGATGATGTAAAACTATTCAACACCATTGACAGTGCTGCTACCCTACAAAAAGACCTTGACGATCTGTCAGAATGGTCAAACAATTGGCAACTCCAAATCTCAACCAACAAATGCTCCATCTTACACAATGGCAAAAAAAAATATCAAAACACAAAGTACAAGCTGAGCGGATCCGACCTCATAGACGACCTTCACTCTGTCAAGGACCTTAGAGTACTCATCTCAAACCATCTAAGCCCCAGAGCTCACTGTAACAGCATTGCCAAAAAAGGCATTAAAAGTTCTTAACCTAATCTTGCATAGCTTCTTCTCTGGTAATGTTGTACTACTAACTAGAGCAGTGATGGCTAACCTTTTTGCCACAGCATGCCAAAAGCGGGGGAACCACGGTGGAGTCACAAGCACGCGTGCCCACATCCATAATTCTATGCGGCCTGCCCCCCCCCCCGGTGCTCCCCCCGCTTTTGGCGCGTGATGGCAAGGTGGGACCGATAGGCCTGTTTTTTGCTCTCCCCAGGCTCCAGAGCCTTTCTAGGAGCCTGGGGAGGGCAAAAACGGCCTTCCCTCAGCCCTCTAGAGGCCATCCAGAAGCCAGAAATAGTGTGTTTCCTGACTTCTGGTGGGCCCAGAAGGCCCAAAAATCAGCTGGCTGGCGCAGGCATGCGTGCTGGAGCTGAGCTTGCGTGCCCACCGATATGGCTCCGCGTGCCACTTGTGGCACCCGTGCCATAGGTTTGCCATCACGGAACTAGAGCATACAAAACATTTGCTAGACCAATTCTTGAATACAGCTCTTCTGTCTGGAACCTGCACTGCATATCGGACATTAATACAATTGAGAGAGTCCAGAGATATTTTACAAGAAGAGTCCTCCATTCCTCTACCAGCAATAGAATTCCTTATGCCACCAGACTTGAAATTTTTGGCTTAGATAACTTAGAACTATGCTGCCTTCAGTCTGACCTAAGCGTAGTACATAAAATTATCTGCTACAATGTCCTACCTGTCAATGTCCTACCTTCAGCTTCAACCACAATAATATACAAGGAAACAATAGATACAAACTCAAGGTAAACTGCTCCAAACTAGACTGCAGAAAATACGACTTCAGTAACAGAGTGGTCAGTGTCTGGAATGCAGTACCCGACTCTGTGGTTTCTTCCCCAAACCCCCAAAATTTCAACCTAAGACTGTCTACTGTTTTTTTTTAAAATTTGATTTATATGCCGCCCTTCTCCGGAAACTCAGGGCGGATTACAATGCGTTAAGCAGTAGCCTTCATACTTTTTGTATATTTATACAAAGTCAGCTTATTGCCCTCATAATCTGGATCCTCATTTTACCCACCTTAGAAAGGATGGAAGGCTGAGTCAACCTCGAGCCTGGAGAGATTTGAACTTGCAGTAATTCCAGGCAGCTGATGTTAATAACAGTGCTTTAGTCTGCTGCGCCACCAGGGCTCACCCCATTCCTAAGTGGTCTGTAAGGGGCATGCATAAGAGCACCAGCGTGCCTACCGTTCCTGTCCTACTGTCCCCATTTATTCGTATTCATTTCCTGTATTCATAATCATGTTTATATTTATATCTGTTATCCTATACATGCTTGACGAAATAAATAAATAAATTAAAAATAGAAAATGAAACAAGCTTGGAGAGCAAACCCCTGCCAAAATGATGTTCTTTTCCCACACCGACTGTTCTAATAGGCCTGTGATGGCGAACCTTTTCGGCACCGAGTGCCCAAACTGGAACGTGTGTGCATGTGCATGCCTACGCACACGCCGGAGCGCCAGAAACCCGAAGACCAGCTGGCCGGCATGCGCATGCCATGTTTTTGGCCGTTTTCAGGGCGTTTTGGGGGTCGTTTTAAGGCCATTTTTCAGGCCAAAAATGGCCTGAAAACAGCCCGAAAAATGGCCTGTCTTTTGGCCATTTTTGGGTGTTTGGGGGGCAATTGTCAGACTGTTTTCCGGTGCTCTGGTGCCTGCAAAAACCAGCTGGCCGGCACACAAGTGTGCACCAGAAACCAGAAAAGCTGGCGATGGCGCATGTGCCCACAGAGAGGGCTTTGCATGCCACCTCTGGCACCCGTGCCATAGGTTTGCCACAATGGTGGGATTCAACTAATTTAACAACCGGTTCTCTGCCCTAATGATTTCTTCCAACAACCAGTTCGCCAAACTGCTCAGAAAGTTAACAACCGGTTCTCCCGAAGTGGTGTGAACTGGCTGAATTCCACCACTGGTTCACCATCACGGTACTAGGCTAAAAAAAAAGGAATGACCCAACGATTCAGTGGCACCTTCTCTTCCACTTCTGAAGGAAAGGCAACAAACCACCACCCCCGAACAATAATGGCTTACAGAAACCGGGATATGAAGGACCAGCAGATCTGAGGTCCACTCCTTACCATGTGTGGAAGGCGGATATTGGCAAGACTTTGGATAAGGGTCTGGCTCAGCCCTGAGAGCTCAAGGAAGAGGGCTTCGTTCTGCTCCTCTATCATCTTGTTCTCCTCTTCGATGTTCTTGAGGTTCTTCTCCATGCTGGAGATCTGCCAGATCAAAAGGAGAACGGTTACAGGGGACATGGACAGTTATTGTACAGTAGTGGCCAAAATTGTGGAAACCTTTTGGGAAAAGTGTATTTTTGAGGTTTGATGGCTAATAAAACCACTTTATATTTTTTGAGTTTCAAGATAATCCTATTCCACTGCTGGAATGGCCTGAGAATAGTCCAGACTTTAACCCAACTGAAAATCTATGGAGCTGACTAAAGAAACTTGTTAGTCAGAAGCGACCCAGCAATAAAACCCAGTTAATAGAATAATAATAATAATAATAATAATAATAATAATAATAATAATAATAATTATTATTATTATTATTATTATTATTATTATTATTATTATTATTATTTTATTTCTATACCACCCTTCTCCCGAAGAACTCAGGGCGGTGTACAGCCTATTAAAAACACAAGACAAACATCAATTAAAATAATTAAAATTATTAAATAATTCGGCTCAATTTAAGACCCCAAAAATTAAACACCTGATTTAAAATTATTACATTGATAACCCAGCCTGGCGGAACAACAGGGTCTTAAGGGCACAGCGAAATACCCGGAGGTCGGAGATCTTACACATTTCCAGGGGCAGTTCATTCCATAGGGCTGGGGCTCCCACAGAGAAGGCCCTCCCCCTGGGTGTCGCCAGCCGGCATAGCTTGGCCGATGGCACCCTGAGGAGACCCTCTCTGTGGGAGCGAACTGGCCGGTGGGAGGCTATTGGTGGCAGAAGTCGGTCTCGAAGGTAGAAGCCATCATTCCATCTTGGTTTCACATTAGAACAGCTGCAGAACTCAAAGACTTGGTTCACTCCATGGGAAGATGTCCTAAGGCCGTCATTCATGCTAAAGATTACCCAAATAAGTATGAACTGACATGGTGATAATTTTTCTATATCTCCTTTTTTTTTAATGTGTTTCACTTTTCTTCTTTATACTGTAACTGCCATTCTAATAGCAAATCCTTCATGAAAGTTATTGCATTACATTCTTGATTAAATTATCTTTCCAATGATATATCATTTTATGGTACTACTCCAAAAAAAGGGGGGGGGTGTTATTAGCTAGTTTTAGAAAATACACTTTTCCCAAAGGTTTCCACAATTTTGGCCTCTACTGTAGCTTTTGAAATCTCAGTGATGGTTCTGGAACAATTCACCCCGTAGAAAGTCAGCACCCCCTCTCCTAGAAGAATGAAATATCTTGAGGAATATTAAAAAGGCGGAATATTATATTTCCCTAAATGAGAAATGGAGAGACATGGTTGTTGTTTTTTTGGGAGGCAGAAAGCAACCCCCACTTTCCTTAATAGCCCACAGCAGATGTCAGCACTTAAGAGATAAAGAGCATGTTGAAAGAAGACAAGTATCTAGATAACTCTATTCATACCCTCACCCAAGATCCAAACCTGGACAAAGCCATTAAGCCACAATAGGAATTGCCCAACACCCTTTCAGAACAGAAGCCTTCATTGCATCATCCCACAGCAGCCCAAACTTCAACCAAACTTAGCTCAGACAAACACGACCCCTACATGGTCCCATGGGAGTCTGACAATAGCCAATAGATTATTAAAAGACATGTTCTGACACAGGAACAGGAAGCTCAAATACAAAGCCCAAGGAAGGTATAAAAACCCACCCACTCTCAACTCCATTTTGTCAGCTGCCCAGAATCACATGTGGTTCTGCTTCATCATTAAACCATCTTTCCAATCAGCCTCCATGTTTCCAGTGTCTTTCTCCCGGCTTGGAACTGAACCAGATGGATATCTTTTCTCACAACCCCTGAGATGAATGTCTGTGGAGATTCTCAGTACCCCAAAGGGAATTTTTTTTAAAAAAGGCAGCTGGAATTTGTTTTTCTCTGAAGATGTTTCGCTTGTCAAACAGGTGTGGAATTTTCTTGGAACTGTTGAAAGGACCATGTTGTAGACTGGAGATGGGTGGTGTCGTATCCCTCCCCTCAGTTGAGACAGGACTGTTCAGTCTTAATGTAGATGGCCTCTTTGACCCTCTTTCACACTCATTTACACTACTCAGGTGACCCTGAGGGCACAGATAAACCTCCAAGTGGCCTCAAAGACTCTCAGAGAGAGTATTAACGAACAGATGCCTGCAATGAATATAAATCCTTCCATTCTCCAACATTCAGTCAGAATTGAAGAAGCTTCTCGGATGAGAAGCGAAACGTCTTCAACGAAAAACAAAGTCCAGTTGCCTTTTGAAAAAAGCACCTTTGGGACAACCATGAACTGGATGACTGAGAATCTATGCCGCAGACATAGAGCAATTTACAGTATGGGGACTTCAACTCCCAGAATTCCCCAGCATGGTGAATTCTGGGAGTTGAAGTCCAACCCATTGTAACGTTGCTAAGGTTGGGAAAACAGTGCTCTAGAGTTTAAACTTCTTTTCAGCTACTTTTTTCTTCTCGCCATCGGTCTGTGTTTTGATGGTCCATCATGACGACAACACGCAAACGTACCTGTGACTGCAGCTTCACCATTGCTGCCTCCATCTCAGTGTTGGATTCATTCAGCTCACTGATTTCTTTGTTTAACTGTTTGATTTCTTCGTCGTTTTCTAGAACTTGAAGACACAAGAGGAGGGAAGGAAAATGGAATCATCCCGGTGACAACAATAACATTTTTTTTCAAACCCAGCACCAATATGTATTCAAATATTCAAATAACATTTCCCAATTTTATTTATTTTATTTTATTTATTTAGTTTGTCAAACATGTACGAGATAATAGGAATAAGTATAAACATGGGTATTAATACAGGAAGTGGGGAGGAATAAATGGGGACAGTAGGACAGGGACGGAAAGCACACTGGTGCACTTTTTTTCTTTAAATTTGATTTATATGCTGCCCTTCTCTGGAGACTCAGGGCGGCTTACAATTCGCTAAGCAATAGCCTTCATACTTTTGTATATTTATACAAAGTCAGCTTATTGCCCCCATAAACTGGGTCCTCAATTTACCTACCTTAGAAAGGATGGAAGGCTGAGTCAACCTTGAGCCTTGGTGAGATTCGAACCTGCAATAATTGCAGGCAGCTGATGTTAATAACAGGGCTTTAGACCACTGTACTATCCAAGACTCTTATGCACGCCTGTTGTAGTCTGCCAGCAGCCTGCGGAGCTGGCAGTAGAGTCGGACAGCGATGAGGCTGAGGAAGAACATGGGCCATCCTGGAGGCTGGGGAAGGCTCATATGAGGGCTCTGCGTCGGAGGCAGAGATGGGGCCAGGGCCATCGGGGAGTGATACGCGGACTTCGGAGCCTCCAGAGGCTGACAGTAGAGAGGCAGAGGAACAGGAGGAGCCTGTTCCTGGTGAACATATGAGAAGAGCTGCCAGAAGGCAGGAGCGGCAAAAGCAGAGAGGACGACTCAGGAGTAAGGCCAAGAGATGATTGACCCCACCCATAAGGCTTAAAAGACCAGCAATGGCTCTTGGCCTCTTTGCCGGAAAACAAGCGTTGAGAGATTTGTTTCGTGTTTGGATGTATTTCTTTCTTGTCAGCGTGTTCTGTTCCTGAACTGTTGCCAAGAAAAGCCTTTGGCAGTTTGCCTAATTATCCCAAGGTCAGAGATAAACTGAAGGTGTTTTGAGAGCTTTGCTTTCATTTAATTTGGAATAAACTGAGAATGAGTTAATTCTCAGCCGTTTTAATAAAATCAGTTTGTTTTTTGGAACTGTTTTGCATTTAATATTAACTACGTGGGCCTGGGTCACAACAACGCTCCCTTTACGGACCTCTTAGGAATGGGGTGAGGTCAACAGTAGACAGTTTACGGTTAAAGTTATGGGGGTTTGAGGATGTAACAACAGAGTCAGGTAGTGCATTCCAAGCATTGACCATTCTGTTGCTGAAGTCGTATTTTTTGCAATCGAGTTTGGAGCAATTTACACTGAGTTTGTATCTATGGTGTGCTTGTGTGTTATTGTAGCTGAAGCTGAAGTAGTCATTGACAGGTAGTACGTTGTAGCGGATAATTTTGTGTACTACGCTTAGGTGGGACTGTAGTCGGCATAGTTCTAGGTTGTCCAAGCCTAAAATTTCAAGCCTGGTGGCATAAAGTATTCTGTTGCGAGCAGAGGAATGGAGGACTCTTCTCGTGAAATATCAAATAACATTTCCCAGTTTGTTATTGGGAAATTATGATGAACCATAAAAGGCAACAAATTAAATTCATCAGCCCCAACCAATTAGGTTGGCCAATACAGGTAGCCCTCGACGTTCGACCACAATTGACCTCAACATTTGCGTTGCTAAGTGAGTTTTGCCTCATGTTATCGTTTTTGCCACAGTTGAGTCACTGCATTGATTAAGTCTATCCTGCTGTCGCTAAGCGAATCTGGGCTTCCCCCGTTGACTCTGCTTGCCAGCTGAAGATGGCTGAGAAGGTCACAAATGCTGATCACGTGACCCAGGGGCAGTGCAACTGTCAAAAATACATGCCAGTTGCTGAGTGTCCGAATTTTGATCACATGACCATGCAGATGGTGCAACCGTTGTAAGTGTGAACACTGGTCATAAATCATTTTTTTCAGTGCCGTTGAAACCTCAAATGGTCACTAAACGAATGCTGACAGTAGAGAATTATCTGTAGGTTACAGGTAATCCTTGCTTAATGAATGGTTGCCTAGCAACCATTAGAAGTAAAGATGGCGTCCCCAAAAGTTACTGGCGACCAGACTTCAAAGTTCCGATGGCTCCACCCACTCCTTGCATTTTGGTGCTTGGCAACCATTTTGTATTTACAACTCTTTGTGGCATCCTGCCGTCACATGACCAGAATTTTGGATGGGTTTTTTTTTTTTTGTGTACCAGGTTTCGGTGTTCTGGTTTCTGGCAAAACTCCACTCTTCAGATATAATGGCTTCATTTAGTGACCATCTTGTTCATTTAACGACCATTGCAAAAAGGTTGTAAAATCTGGCACGGTTATAGGGCGACCCATTTAATGACTGCCAAGATGTACAGCCGTAATTATAAATGATAAAATTAATAATTATAAAATTACACTTAATAAAAACAGCTCAAAAATGGTAGCAAATCGAGAACTACTGATATTCCTGGTCAGAAATATATTTCTGACATCCAAAATGCAAACAACATCTTGCCGAAATTGTAGTGCACTTTTTAAGCAAATTAGGTCGTTCCAATTCAACTTGCATGGGTCATCCTGAAGAGAATAATATTAATACAGCGGATAGATACAATGTATATTAAACAAAGTTACATGGACTGATGATGATATTACCTAGTTGGGTAATGAAACGTCTGCAAGAAAATAACCAAGCTCAGAGAGAGCATCGAGCGCTCCAATGTTAAATTGCTTTACCCCCCAAATTACAAAACTAGCCAAATAATAAATCGGATTATTTTACCATCGCTGGTCTTGAATTTAGTGTTGAGAATATCATCCCCTGAGATTTTCCCTTTCTTTCCAGCAAAAGTAGCTCTTGGACACCCCGATAAGCTGAAAGAAAAATGAAAAAAAAAATTAGAATTTACAAAAGGAGTTGAAACCAGACAATACATCAAGTTGAAGCAGTACATGATGCAGTATATGTTGCCAAAACTTGTCCTAACCTCCCCTTCCCTCCCTTGCTCCTTTCCTTCCTTTTCCCCTCCCTCCCTCCCTTCATTTCTTCCTCTCTCCCACTTTCCCTTAGTCCTTCCCTCCCCCCTTTCCTCCATTTTCCACTTTCTTCCTTCCTTCTTTCCTTCCTTAAGATTTATATTGACTGTTTCCCTATGACTATCATTAAGTGTTGTACTTTATGATTCTTGAGGAACGTATCTTTTCTTTTATGTACACCGAGAGCGTATGCACCAAAGACAAATTCCTTGTGTGTCCAATCACACTTGGCCAATAAAGAATTCTATTCTATTCTATTCTATTCTATTCTATTCTATTCTATTCTAT
>WNWU01000033.1:3314525-3332731 GCA_012654045.1 Ptyas mucosa | reverse complement strand
AATGGGGATTTTGCAGTATCCTTCTCCCAGGAGTGGGGAGGGAATGGGGATTTTCCAGTATCCTTCCCTTGCCATGCCCACCAAGCCACACCACACCCACCAAGCCACGCCGACAGAAATGGTAGTAAAAAAAATTGGATTTCACCACTGTATGAGACAGCTGCCAAGTGCTAGGGTTTTGATCACATGACCATGAGGATGCTATAAGTCGTAAGTGTGAAAACTGGTCATAAGTCACTTTTTTCAGTACTCTTGTAACTGAACAATCACTAAACAAATGGTTATAAGTCAAGGACAACCTATCATTCAGGAAAAGAAATATAGCTGATGTCAAATTGTTCTTCAAATAGAGATGTGGAATTATGTGCAGCAGGGAACTAATTAGGATTGTCATCCTCACAAGAGTTCTCTAAATCCTTCCTCCCTCCCTTTCCTTGTGATCCAGCTCAGATGCTATTGGGGATCATAGCAGTTTGTGTTAACAACCACCGCTACGTGCCATAAATTTGAGCCAGAAGAGTTTGTTAACGTGGGGAAACAGAGAGAAACCGAGCACCTGGGGCTGGTATTTCTAGTTTAAGAAAAAATCCTACAAAAGCTGCGGGATTCTGAGTGTGCTACAGCAGGGCTTGAAATAATGAAGGACGGTGAACCCATTCCAAATCTCATGTAAATGCCGTGTGTGACAATTTTGATGATGGCTCGGAGGTAATTAATTGACCCTTGTGATTGAACCATGGCAGCATGGACAATTTCCTAGAACGGTGGCCTAATTTTTAAGGCTTCTCCCTGCAGGAATTCTCGGGAATGCAATTTTTCTTTTCTTTTCTTTTCTTTTCTTTTCTTTCTTTTCTTCTTTTCTTTTCTATTCCTTCCTTCCTTCCTTTCCTTCCTTCTCTCTTTCTTTCCTTCCTCTTTCTTTCCTTTCCTTCCTTCCTTCCTTCCTTCCTTTCTTTCCTTCCTTTCCTTCCTTCCTTCTTCCTTTCCTTCCTTCCTCTTTCTGTTTCTTCTCCTTCCTTCCTTCCTTCTTTCTCTTTCTTTCCTTCCTCTTTCTTTCTTTTCCTTCCTTCCTTCCTTCCTCTTTCTTTCTTTTTCTTCCTTCCTTCCTTCCTCTTTCTTTCTTTTCCTTCCTTCCTTCCTTCCTTCCTCTTTCTTTGTTTCTTCTCCTTCCTTCCTTCCTTCCTTCCTTCCTTCCTTCCTTCCTTCCTCTCTCTCTCTCTCTCTTCTATCCTGCTGCAGGGAAAACAGGCAGGAAGAGCGGAGAAACGGAGATGGAGAGTGACATCGTGTGATCTCAACTGCCCTGACTTACAGGTAGTCCTTGACCTACTACAACTATCTGTTTAGTGACCTTTGACGACCAGTTTTCATACTTACAACCGTTGTAGCATCCCCAGGGTCATGTGATCAAAATTCAGACATTTGGCAACTGGCATGGATTTATGACGGTTGCTTTTTCCAGGGAGTCACGGGAATCATCATTTCTCACTTTCCCAGCTGGCTTCAGACAAGCAAAGTCAATGGGGGAAGCCAGATTCACTTAATGACTGTGATTCACTTAATGACTGAAGTGATTCGCTTAACAACTATGGTAAAAAATGGGACATAGCTCACTTAACAACTGTCTTGCTTAAAATGTTGGGCTTAATTGTGATCGTAAGTCAAGGACTTCCTGTAATATATTACCCTCAGAGGCAATCAACAAGGTGGTTTTCAGAAATATGCAACAGACTCTGGTTTTTCAAATGCAAAAACGCTCACACAAAATCCATATATTAGTCTGATGCAATGTAATGTTTGCATTATGAAAAACATCCACATGCAAACATGCCCAGGCTGAAAATGGAGCCTTTATAGGTAGTCCTTGACTTATGACCACAATTGAGCACAAAATGTATGTTGTTAAGCGAGACATTTTGTTAAGTGAGTTTTGCCTCATTTTACAACCTTTCTTACCCCAGTTTTTTTTAAAAATTTGATTTATATGCCGCCCTTCTCCGGAGACTCAGGGCGGCTTACAATGCGCTAAGCAATAGCCTTCATACTTTTGTATATTTATACAAAGTCAGCTTATTGCCCCCACAATCTGGGTCCTCATTTCACCTACCTTAGAAAGGATGGAAGGCTGAGTCAACCTTGAGCCTTGGTGAGATTCGAACCTGCAATAATTGCAGGCAGCTGGTGTTAATAACAGGGTGCTTTAGACCACTGTACTATCCAAGGCTCTTTTTAAGTGAATCACTGCAGTTGATAAGTTAGTAACCCAGTTGTTATGTGAATCTGGCTTCTCCATTGACATTGCTTGTCAGAAGGTCACAAAAGGGGATCATGTGACCCCGGGACACCGACCGTCATAAATATGAACCGGTTGCCAAATGTGTGAATTTTGATCACACGTTCCAGTGGTCAAGGCGTTGTAACCTCGAAGGGTCACTAAATGAACTGTTGTAAATCGAGGACTACCTGTGTTAGATTAGCTTGCTTTGTTGTGATCAGATATAGGCTGGGTTCACACAACATGTTGAATCTAATCAGTAGACGGTCTAGTGGTGATATTTGTGCAATATGTTAAGCGTGCTAAGCGTTCACTTGATTTTGTTGTGGCTTAAGGTGTTAGGAAGCCGCGGGATGGTTGTCGTGGGGCTCAATTGTATGATGTTAACCCCTGAAATGGGTTAATGGTTGTGGCTCTCAGACTTAAAGGTCCAAAACAGGCGACGTGCTTTCATATAAGCCTGCGCGTATTAACTTGCGTGACATTTGCATCGTTTGCATTTTATTATCCGTGACATTTTGAGTCACTTGGCCCCAGCAACCTCCGAAGAGAACAACCTCTGTGGAGGACCGTATCACTGATAATACTTCCTTTTCAAGCGATCCTGTTGAAAATGACACTCTCAATTCACAATTAAAGGTGAATCTACGTGTCCAGGGATGGGATTCAAACATTTTAGCAACTGGTTCTCTGCCCGGTTGCTGGGTGGGCGTGGCCATGATGAGTGTGGCCTACTCCGTCTCCTGCACCAAGGGCGTTTTCACCCTCCCCAGACTCTGGAGGCTTTCCTCGAGCCTCCAGGAGGGTGAAAAAGGCCTCCCCCGGGCTCCGGAGGCCAGGAATGGGCCTGTTTCCAGACTTCCGGAACTTCCAGTAGGCCCGTTTTTCGCCCTCCCAGAGCCTCCGCCTGGGCCCTGCACTTACCTCACATCCAAAACGGGCTGTGTAGAGACTCCTGGGTGGGGTGGGGAGGGGCGGGCGGGGTCAGCCAGTCCTTGCAACTACCAGTTCGGCGAACAAGATTAAAATTAACATCCAGTATGCCCGAACCGGTCTGAACCGGCTGAATCCCATCCCTGTACATCAGAGGTGGGTTTCTCCCGGTTCAGCCCGGTTCGGCTGAGCCGGTAGCAGTGACAATGTGATGTCACCAAACCGGTTCTCTGTGACTGGGAGCTGGGCCCTCCCGCTTTATTCCTACCTTTATTTCTTGGTTTTTAGCCCAGCTGATAGGCATGGCAGAGTGGATTGCTGCACCTCAGCTGGCCAGAAACCTAACACGCTTGCGAGGAGCACAAGATTGGCGCCCGTGCGAGCGAAGCAAGCAAAGCACGTGCACAAAGAGAACCGGTAGTAACACCGGTTGGAACCCACCACTGCTGTACGTGTCTCACGATAATGTTGCAGGATCCAATCTGGATCGGTCACTGGGACCAGAGTTTTTGTCTTCTGAGCTTTTGGACTTGTGCTGGAGCCCATCTTCAGAGAACGTCTCTCCACCCTAAAGAGGAAGACAAAACCTCTGGTCCTATGGACCGACCCAGATTGGATCTCTCAATTCAACACCATTTCAATTCATTCCCTCATCTACTAATCCTAATATAGGTATATATGCCTTCTGCTTGAAGACAAATTAATTGACCTACTCCTCTTCTTGGATTATTTGATTTTTTTTTTCATCCTGCCTTTATTGTTTATAAGTAACTAAAGGCGGCAATCATGCCTAATACACCGTCCTCCTCCTATTTCCCCCACAACAACCCGGTGAGGTGAGGTGAGTTGAGAGAGGGACTGGCCCAAAGTCACTCAGCTGCTTTTCATGCCTAAGGCAGGACTAGAACTCAGGGTCTCCTAAGCGATTGGCCCAAGGTCATCCAACCTGCTTTCATGTCTAAGGTGGAACTAAAACTCACCATCTCCTGGTGATTGACCCAAAGTTACCAGCCCATATTCATCCCTAAGGACTAGAACTCTCAGTCTCCTGGCAATTGACCCAAAGTCACCCAGCCTGCTTTCATACCTAAAGTAGAACTAGAACTCACCATCTCTTGGGGATTGACCCAAAGTTACCAGCCAACATTCATGCCTGAGCCAGGACTAGAACCCACAGTCGCCTGGTAATTGACCCAAAGTTCGGCTTTCATGTCTTGGTAGGGCTAGAATCCACAGTCTCCCGGTTTCTAGTTTGATGCCTTACGAGACCAAATGGGCAGCTCAATGACATTATGCACAACTTTTTCCTGCATTCAAGGAAAATTTTGTGGATTTTAAATTGACCGCTTTTAATAAACACACCTTACCCAGCTAATTGTGACGTGGCTCATTGGATAAAAACATTCTGCTTCCTGGCTCCAAGGAGATGGAGCAGATGGCTTCAAATGTCAGCGGCTTCCTGCAAAGTCCTTTGGACCACATACAGAAACCTCGTTTTCCATGGAGGCTTAAGGGTGCATAATTTTTGCAACCCTGCTATGTTTTTTTAAATGCGTCGGTCTTAAAGTGGTAGAAGGAAATTCTAGATCCGTGATGGCGAACCTATGGCATGTGTGCCACAGCTGGCACGCAGAGTCCTTTCTGTGGGCACGCGAACCATCGCCCAGCTCAGCTCTACATGTGCGGGCGCCTCCCGCTGGCCAGCTGATTTTTGGGATGCGCGGGGGGGTGGGGTGCATGCGGGAGAAGCGCTCACATGTGCGGGGGGGAACATGGGGAAGGCGGCACCTTCCCAAGGCCCGTTTTTGAACCCATGAGGCTGCAGGGAGGCCTACTAGGCCCAAAATGGGGGGCAGGGGGTTCATCTGTGTATGTGCAGGGGGCAGAGGGAGCATGGGGGGAGTCATGCACACATGTGCAGGAGGCGCATTGCATTATGGGTGCCGGTGCGTGAACAATTTCGGCACACGACAAGAAAAAGGTTAGCCATCACTGTTCTAGATTGACAAAAGCAAGGCTAAAGGAGAAATTGGGAAGAGAACATCCAATGGTCTCGCTTATAAATGGGCTGATTTCTCATTATTGGTCTTCACTAGCTTTTGGTCTGGGAACACAAAATGCAAATCCATCATAGATAATCCTCAACTTACAACCATTTCCTTAGTGACCATTCGAAGTTACAACAGGACCGAAGAAAACGATTTATGACCATTTTTCACACTTATGACCGTTGCAGCATCCCCGTGGTCATGTGATCAAAATTCAATAACTTGGCAACCGGTTCATATTTACGACTGGATTCTGGGATCACGTGATCCCCTTTTGCAATCTTCTGACAAGCAATGTCAATAAGGGAAGCCGGATTCACTTAATAACCGTGTTACTAATTTAACAACTTCAGGGATTTACTTAACAACCGTGGCAAAGAGATCATAAAATGTCACAAAACTTGCTTAACAACTGTCTCGCTTAGCAACTGTCTCACTTAGCAACTGTCCCGCTTAGCAACAGAAATGCTGAGGTCAATTGTGGTCGTAAGTCAAGGACAACTTATATAATTGTGATCGATGATGATCTGTCAATTCGATACACTGGAATTACAAATTTAATTGATGCAGGATGGTATTGTGGAAATGGTTATAACAGTGTCACCAACGTAATTTGTGTGGGTTATGTTAATTCTATTTAAATTCCAGAAGTTTCTACACCAAAGTACGCAGACATAAAAGTGTAGTATAGAGCTAGCAACCAATTTGATTCAATTAAACATTTCAAAATGTATCAGAGCAACAAGCAACGACACTAAGGAGTTCTAGGTGTGTGCTCGTTCAAACCAAGTGTGGTAACATCCCTTTCTATTTAAAAAAGAATTTATTCTCATTTATGACTTATGGACTCCGACTTCAGAACACACAGAAGAAAAAAAGGCGGGAAAAAAGGGAAACTCCCCCTTTACACCCACAGCAACCAATCATAACGTAGATTGCATCATGCATGAGTCAGCACCCTTAACTCAGTGGTGGGGAACTAGGGCCCTTTTATGACTTGTGGACTTCAACTCCCAGAATTCCTGAGCCCAGGCATGCTGGCTTAGGAATTCTGGGAGTTGAAGTCCGCAGCATGGCTGGCTCAGGAATTCTGGGAGTTGAAGTCCACAAGTCATAAAAGGGCCCTTGTTCCCCACCCGTGTCTTAATATGAGCCAGCAATAATATGAGTTTTCCTGGGAATTTGTTTAATCAATGTACACCCTGGACTTAACTTTTATGCAATGCTGACAGCTTGCTACATAACTCCAGTCATGTTTTCAATAAAAGGAACCAATGTACAGTGTCACATAAAATGAATGAAGCCGCTTTTCCACCCTGGTCGTTTGATGCAATAAAATAGCTTTTGTGAACGGTTCAGACATTTCCCCCATCACTTACTTCATCAGTTCAGGATCCTCCTTGTCATCCTTCGTGGGTGGGATTTTCATTCCACTTTTCTTGGCACGAGGGCAACCTGATAAACTATAGTTGTTGTTTTTTTTAAAACAGAAGAAAAAAAACACAAAACCCAGGATATCACAATGCATTTGGCAAATTCCTTCCCGCCCTTGATGCTAGTCGCCTTAACAGATAGTCCTTGGCTTACAACCGTTTGTTTGCACTAAAGTGACTTAGTGACTCGTTCTGGCTGGGTGAACTTTGGGGCAATCACCAGGAGATTGTGAGTTCTAGTCCTACCTTAGCATGGAAGCCACTTGTGTGATTTTGGGACAATCACCAGGAGATTGTGAGTTCTAGTCCTGCCTTAGCATGAAAGCCACTTGTGTGATTTTGGGACAATCACCAGGAGATTGTGAGTTTTAGTCCTGCCTTAGCATGAAAGCCACTTCTGTGACTTTGCAACAATCACCAGGAGATTGTGAGTTCTAGTACTCATGAAGCCATTTGTGTGATTTTGGGACAATTACCAGGAGATTGTGAGTTCTAGTACTGCCTTGGGCATGATAGCCGGCTGGGAGACTTTGGGCTGATCACCAGGAGATGGTGAATGCTAGTCCCACTTTAGATACGAAAGCTGTTTGAATGATTTTGCAACAATCACCAGGAGACTGTGAGTTCTAGTCCCACTTTAGGCATGAAAGCCAACTGGGTTTTTGTGGGGAAAACCAGAGGAGTAATGTGTATTAAATATGTCCGCAGGATGTGAGTTATTTTTAACAAATAACTGTATTTTTAACAAATACAAATAACTGGGAGTTATTTTTAACAAAAAATAATAAAGGCAGGATATAAGTAAATAAAGATAGTCCTTAACTTACAACAGCTCATTTAAGGACTGTTTGAACTTACATCGATGCTGAAAAAATTGACTCTTTTTCACACTAATGACCATTGTGGCATGATCCCCATGGTCTTGTGTTCAACTGACTCATATTTACGTCAGTTGCAGTATCCCGGGATTATATGATCACTTTTTGTAACCTTCTGGCAAGGAAAGTCAATGGGGAAAGCCAGATTCACTTAACAACCGTGTTACTAGCTTAACAGTGATTCAGTTAACATCTGTGGCAAGAAAGGTTGCAAAATGGGACAACGAATTAACAAATTTCTCACTTAGCAACATAAATTCTGGGCTCAGTTGTGGTCGTAAGTTGAGGACTACCTGTTGTGGCTCCGACCCCCGAGGCCATTGCATCGGAGGAAGAAGGCTCCAAACAGGAAGGAGAGGAGCCAGCCAGGCCTCCCTCCCCCGGTCCCTCCTCCCTGGTAATTCATCAGCTGCAGGCCGAAGGAGAGGAGATGAGTCAGGAGCCAGGTGTCTCCGATCAGTTGGAGGATAATGAGGAAGGCCAGAGGTGGCTGGACCCACGTCAGCGCCGGCGTGATAAGAGAGCCCAACAAATGAGGAAGCGTGCCAGGGATTAGCTGAGTCACAGGACCACACCCCACAGGTTTTATAAAGGAGTGGGGTAGCAGTTGGAATTCTGTGACGGACAAAGTTTTACCCTGGCTAGTCCTTGGAGCTAAGCATCAGCCGGCTGGAAAGATTTGGACTTTTGAATTATATTTCCCTCAATTGGTGTGTACGTGTTTTGTTATTTGGTGGAGGTATTTCCCCCCCCCCCCTTGTTTAGTAAAGACCTTGGCAGCCAGTTTACAAAGGGCTGCCAAGCCGTGATAACGAACCTTCCGTGTGTGTGCTACTCCTTTAACCCTCGTCTGTCTGTGTGGGTTTGTGTGGGTGGAGGACGGGGACAGAACACTACCTATAAATAGCTAACTAACTCTGGCTACGATGGATGTCACTAAAGAAAGAGGAATTTCTACTATCTAAATCAGGGGTCCTCAAACATGGCAGCTTTAAGACTTGTGGACTTCAACTCCCAGAATTCTCCAGCCAGCATAGCTGGCTGGAGAATTCTAGGAATTGAAGTCCACAAGTCTTAAAGCTGCCAAGTTTGAAGACCTCTGATCTAAATAATTTATCAGTTGGGGAAATCTTCCTTACACCCTCCTTGCTCCCAGGAAAGTATTAATTTTTCATCCCCCCCCCCCAATGAACATCTCATTTTCATCCTCACACCGAAAAGGAACCATTCTTCCCCTTTGATATTCGCACATGTGCTTTGATCTGATAATTTCCGTTTCCACACCTCAGAAGGGAGGCAAGCGGTGGTGAAAATTAAAAAGAAAATGGAAAAAAGAAAAAAAAAAGACAGCCGTTTGCTTTGAGGGGAGCAGCTTTTGCAATTAATAGTGTCTGGCTAGGAAGGTATTTGCTAGCAGATGGCAGATGTTAATGGAGCTGTTCAAATGGGAGAGACAGCCGAGGCCTTCATTAATGTTTGAAAAAAGATAATAGGAGTCATAAATACGGTGGTGTTATTAACAGGAATTTTGCAGTCAGCTAAAATCTGACCCTTTCATCTTTATGCAGCGGCAGAGAAGGTACCTAAGTACCTCTAATCTGATTCTGGGAAGTTTAGCTTTTAAAAAAAAATCAAATTCAAGAGATGAAAGGCGGATTCGTCTTTTGCTAACTTTTCCAAATACATTGCTATTTGTCTATTGCGCCAAGAAAAAAAAAGATGTTGAGACTTTGGAAAAAACACAGAGAAGATGATTTAGAACAGAATAGAATAACAGAGTTGGAAGGGACCTTGGAGGTCTTCTAGTCCAACCCCCTGCTTAGGCAGGAAACCCTACACCACTTCAGACAAATGATTATCCAACATCTTAAAAACCTCCAGTGTTGGAGCATTCGGAACTTCTGGAGGCAAGTTGTTCCACTGATTAATTGTTCTAACTGTAATGAAATTTCTCCTTAGTTCTAGGTTGCTTCTCTCCTTGATTAGTTTCCACCCATTGCTTCTTGTCCTGCCCTCAGGTGCTTTGGAGAATAGCTTGACTCCCTCTTCTTTGGGGCAGCCCTTGAGATATTGGAACCCTGCTATCATGTCTCCCCTAGTCCTTCTTTGATTAAAGGCCTGGAGACTAAAACATATATGAAGAACGGTTGCAAGAATTGGGTTTGGCTAGTCTAGAAAAAAGAAAGACAAGGGGGCACATGATAGCAGATTTCCAGTATTTGAGGGGCTGCCACAAAGAAGAGTGGGGGTCAATTTATTTTCCAAAGCACCAGCAGGCAGGACAAGAAACAATGGATGGAAACTAATCCAGGAGAGAGGCAATCTGGAACTAAGGAGAAAGTTCCTAACAGTGAAGACAATTAACCAGTTGAACACTTTTCTTTCAGAAGTTGTGGGAGCTTCATCACTGAAGATGATTAAGAAGAGACTGGACAGCCACTTATCTGAAATGGTATAGGGCAGTGATGGCTAACCTTTTTGCTGTTGCGTGCCAAAAGTGGGGGAAGTGTGGGGGGGGTCGTGGGCATGCGTGCCCACATCCATAATTCAATGCGCCCCGCCCTCCCAAGCATGTGCATGCAACCCCCCCCACGCTCCCCCCTACTTTTGGCACACGATGGCACGGTGGGCCCAGTAGGCCCATTTTTTGCCCTCCCCAAGGCTCCAGAGGCTTCCTTGGAGCCTGGGGAGGGCAAAACCTGCCTTCCCCACCGCCCCCAGAAGCCCTCCGGAGGCCAGAAACAGCCCGTTTCCCGACTTCCAGTGGGACCGGATGGCCCGAAAATCAGCTGGCCGACGCGCTTGCGCACTGGAGCTGAGCTAGGGCAACACTCGCGTGTCCACCGATATGGCTCCACGTGCCACCTGTGGCATGCGTGCCATAGGTTTGCCATCACGGGTATAGGGTCTCCTGCTGAGCAGGGGGCTGGATTAGGAGACTTCCAAGGTCCCTTCCACCTCTATTCTGAATTGAATTGAAAGAGAAACTAGAAATGACTTCAGAATTGGAACTGAATTATTTTTTCCCCCGATGAATGCATATGTAATATTGTGTCTCCCCGAAGATAAGACATCCCCTGATAATAAGCCCTATCGGGCTTTTGAGTGCATGCGCTTAAATAAGCCCTCCCCGAAAATATTTAAATGCAGAGCTGGAAATCAGGTAAGACGGCAAGAGGAGCCCCATCTTATTCCACATGCCCCAAAATAATAAGACCTCCCCAAAAATAAGGCCAAGCGCTTACTTCGGGGTTCAAAAAAAATATAAGACAGGGTCTTATTTTCGGGGAAACACGGTATGTATTTTAGTCACATCTTGTCCAGTCCTCTAGACCCAAGATAGGAAGTTGGAAAATTGCAGAGGGGAGGGGGGAGATTATTATTATTTTTATTGCATTGGAAAGTTCCTTAGCATCACTTTTTTTGTTTTTATTCGAATTTGACTGGTTCTCTCTAACAGCTGTTTTATACTCTTCACGCCAATAAAGGAGAATATTTGTAGTTCAGGGTTGAACTGTGGGATCCTTGGTGCTCTCTAAACTTGATTGTTTTCTTGCAGACGTTTCATTACTGTTAGGAAATGGCTGTTGTCTAACTAGTTGGTCAGGCAATATATAAACTATCAATACATGTTTGTCAGAAGGTATTATATTGCTTTAAGACTGTATTGCATCATCCTGTATCCTGATTGGCTAAGCTCTGTAGCCAATGTACTTAAGGGGAAGCCTGAATCATGGCTTGTGGACACTACACATTTTATCTGCTTATTTGCTGTTACTCTCTACCTGTTCTCTCTGTATGATCACTGTTTGATCATTGCTACTTGTTGCTTTCTACTATTTATTGAAGGTTTTAATACTGAACTTGTTCCTGTTTGAAACTCAAGAAGAACTGTTTTATTGTGTAATGACAACAACTGGTAAGAAGACTTTGTACTTGGAATATCCCTGAATTGATATTTTAACTATCGCCTTGTCTGTGTATGACTTGGATTGTTATTGGACTTTGCTTTGCTTTTTTCTAAAAAGTAAAAGACTACCACAACTCAGTGTGTCAGTCTATTAACTGTGTTTATTCACTCTCAGCCGCTTTCATGTGCATACTCAAGGGGTACTCTGCTCAATAACCCATAACATCGGTTATGAGCCAAGATATCCTTAACAATTACGCAACTAGGTAACATCATCAGTGCGAGCAAGAAAATAACCAAGGCTGGAGAGCACCGAGGATTCTACTGTTCATGGTTATGCAAATGAGTGGGGAACACCTGTAAGTGCCTAGCTCAATAGTAGTAACCGTGAGAGGGATCTAGGATCACTTAAATATGAGCCAGCAGTGTGCTGCAGCTGCCCCAAAAGCCAACACAGTTTTGGGCTGCATTAACAGAGGGATACTGTATGTACTTTAAAAAAATCTTGTTAGCTGCCCAGAGTCAGAATTGTGAATAGGTGGCTAAATAAATCAGTTTTAAATGAATGCATAAATAAGTGGGATAGGATGGAGGAAACAATGAAGATGGCGGCCATGACCATAACTTAGGCAATGAATGGTGTGGTTGTAGCTATCATCTTGACGTTTTTGGCTTCCTTCAAAAGAGGCCTGGGCTCATCAGTTCCCCAAATATACTAATTCTCCTCTTCTCTTTCTGACACCCGTCTCATTTCTGTATAGATATTTTCAACTTACCTCCTATGTGATGCGTAATTTCCTGTTATATGACCGGACCCATCACAGCCGGGAGTTGGGCACCTGAGAGGGAAGAATGAGGAGGAGACGGAAGGAGGGAAGGAGGGTGGGAGGAAGGAAGGAGAGGGGAGGGATAGAGAAGGAAGAAAGGAAGGAAGAGGGAGAGAAGAAAAAGAAGAGGAGGAGAGGGAGGAGGAAAGAGGGAGGGAGAGAAGGAATAGAGAAGGGAAGGCAAGCAGGTAGGGAGGAAAGAAGGAAGGAAGGGGAAAGGAGGGAAGAAAGAGAAGAAGGAGAAGAAATAATTATCATCATCTCGGGAGTGAGATAGGAAACTTTTTTCTTTTCTTTTTTTACTGTAGATAGGTAAATTTCAATGAAGGAAAATGCAGATCGATGTAAACATGATTGTTAATTTGCTTCCTTACAGTTTACACATCAGAGTAAGGCATACCTAGTCCATTACTTCAGAGTCAATTCTTTTCATCAAAGGAGTTGATTCCCCCCCCCCTCTCTCTCTTATTGCTGTCATTTGTCACTGAAGACATATTGTCTTCTCGGATTCTCGGAACATAGAAAAGTGAAAGCAAACCATTAAACCGAAAGGATGCATGGACCTATCAAATTTATTACTATTGAATGGAGATCGGAAGCCGGATGAAGATGGGAACAAAAATCTGTGCTGGAACGAAGATTCAAACAATTCAGAGACACTTAGTTTTGAAAGAGAGGGGCCAAACCAACAAATTCAACCCTGCTCTCTTCAGGAATTCAAATAGGTAGTCCTCATTTAGCGACTGCCTTGTACAGGAACCATTCAGTTACACCAATCACTTTATGACCAATCCTCACTCTTACCACCTTTGCAGGTCTGTAAAGCAAAGGAAAGCTGAAGGCAGATCAGAAACGCAGCTGTAGTTTCATTGAGCGACCGCTTTGCTTAATGACTGCATTGCCAGTCCCAGTAGTCACTAAACAAGGACGACTTCTTTATTATTTCCAATCATTGGTGGACCGGTGCTTGAAGACATCCAAAAAAGAGAGCCCACCAATTCCTGTGGTTATAAATTCTACTATTGAGTGGAATTTTACTACTGAACTCTCCTTTATCATAACCTACAGGTAGTCCTCGACTTACAACTGCAATGAGGTTGCACATCACAGTTGTTAGTTCAGTCATAAAGCGGGTCACTCTTGTGGCCAACCTGAATTTACGATCTTTTCTGTGGTGGTAGTTGTTTGCCATGGGCTGTTTTGGCAGAAAATCGGAAATGTTGATTTTTAACAAAAACGTTGTAGAATGTAGTCATGTGACCATGAAATGCTACAAATGGCCGTATATGTAGGCCGGTTGCCAAGCAACCCACATGCAGTCATATGACCTTGGTGGGGAGGGCTGTTGGAACTCCAGAAGTGAGCCCTAGAAGTAGGGGGAGGCCGTCATAACTTCAAATGGTCACTAAGTAACCCGACGTAAGTCGAGGACTATCTGTACAACAATGGGCATGAGTACAAGCAGTCCTCAACTTACAACTACTTGCTTAGTGGTCGTTCGAAGTTATAACGGCACTGAAAAAAGTGACTTATGACCATTTTTCACACTTATGGCCATTTCAGTATCCCCATGCTCATGTGATTTACATTCAGATGCTTGACAACTGACTCACGTTTATGACGGCCGCAGAGATCCAGGAGTGATGTGATCCCCTTTTACGACCTTCTGACAAGCCAAGTCAATGGGGAAACCAAATTTACTTAACAACCGTGTTACTAATTAAACAACTGTATAAATTCACTTAACAAAGGTGGCAAGAAAAATCTTAAAGTGGGGCAAAACTCACTTAACCAATTTCTCTCTTAGCAATGTACATTTTGCACTCAGTTGTGGTCGTACATCAAGGACTACCCGTACTGGGAAAAGCTCCTGGTTCTGAAATTGTTAGGATGTTTTAAGCCACCCAGAGTCACTTTGTAGCAAAATGGGCCGCAAAATAAATTTAATAATTAATAAAAATAAACAAAATATATCATTCTTCATGGATAACCCACAGGGGCTTTTAAGTAGAACAAAGGAATGGTGTCATGTCGGTCATGAAGATTTTTGAGGATTTCAGAGCTCCAAAAGTTTCTTTTTTGTTTACTGTCTACTCTTGTGAATAAATCGAGAATTTTAGCTGTCAAAAATTGGGTTTGGCTTGTCTGCAAACCAGAACTCTGATTTTTAAAAGCTGGTCACAACTTTAAAATTGTGCGGTTTTATAAATGTTGAAGTTTGCAGTTTCGCTGTTGCTATGGTTAACTTTTTGAGGATCAGTGGTGCACTTTTCATGATATTTTGCTTGAAATTTGGAGGGTCAGTTTATCTGCAGATAGGCTTATCCATTATATGTGGTATTTTTTTTATATATATACAAGCAAAGTCAATGGTGGAAACCAGATTTGCTTAATGACCATGTGATTCATTCATCAACTACAGTGTTTCGTTTAACAACCGTGGCAAACAAGTCATATAAAATTGGACACGGCTTGCATAACCGCAGAAATCCTGCTCACAATTGCGATTGTAAATTGAGGACTATCTATAATCAACTATCTGCCTCAATTTCCCATTATATGTTATAATTTTTTTTTTTAAATGGCCAACTATCAGAAAAATGCAGATAAATCTGTGCTTTGAAAGACATGAATGGACTGGAGATAATTTCCTTTTTCTGGCAGGGGGGAGGAGGAATTTTTATGACTTCTAAATAGATTAATACAGGTAGTCCTCAACTTACGACCACAATTGACCCCAAAATTTCTGAGACATTTGTTAAGTGAATTTTGCCTCATTTTACGACCTTTCTTCCCACAGTTGTTAAGTGAATCCTTGCAGTTATTAACGGTTGTTAAGTGAATCTGGCTTCCCCACTGACTTTGATTGCCAGAAGGTCGCAAAAGGGGGGCTCATTTGACCCCGGGACACTGCAACTGTCATAAATACAAACCAGTTGCCAACCGTCTGGATTTTGAACCATGGGGATGCTGCAAATGCTCATGAGTATGAAAAATGGTCATAAGTCACTTTTTTCAGGGCCATTGTTAACTTTGAATGGCCACTAAACAAGCTGTTGTAAGTCAAGGACTACCGTATTTTTCGGAGTATACGTTGCTCTGGACTATAAGACGCACCTACCTTTTTTGGTGAGGAAAACAAGAAAAAGATCTGCCTCTGCCTCCCAGCAATTTTGCCTCATTGCAGCAAACAGCAAATAGCCTGCTTTACTTTCATTTTCGTTTTCAGCATAGCTTGATTAGCACAAGAAAAAAAAATCTGTTCCCAGCAATTTACCTCCTTGCAGCAAGCAGCAGAGGCCCGCGCAGCAATAGGCAATGGCAATCCCTGCAGCCTGAAACAGTGAGGATCGGGAGGCCGATCTAACGGACAATCAACTTGTGCTAATTAGGCTGTGCTGAAGCTGAAACCGGCTGTTTCTTCTTGCTGCAAGGAGGTAAATTGCTGGGAGGCAGAGGCCAAAGGGTGGGGGCCAGTGGGTGGGCGGGGCTACATTCGGTATATAAGACTACCTAAGTTTGTTTGTTTTTTTAATTTGATTTATATGCCGCCCTTCTCCGGAGACTCAGGGCGGCTTACAATGAGTTAAGCAATAGCCTTCATACTTTTGTATATTTCTACAAAGTCAGCTTATTGCCCCCACAATCTGAATCCTCATTTTACCCACCTTAGAAAGGATGGAAGGCTGAGTCAACCTTGAGCCTGGTGAGATTAGAACTTGCAGTAATTGCAGGCAGCTGAATGTAATAACATGCTTTAGTCTGCTGCGCCACCAGGCTCCAAGTTTTCACTCCCTTCTAAGGGGGAAAAAGCAGGGGTGAAATCCAGCAGGTTCTGACAGGTTCTGGAGAACCGGCAGCAGAAATTTTGAGCAGTTCGGAGAACCGGAAAATACAACCTCTGGCTGGCGCCAGAGTGGGGTGGGAATGGAGATTTTGTAGTATCTTTCCCCCAGGAGTGGGGAGGGAATGGGTATTTTGCAGTATCCTTCCCCCTGGAGTGGGGTGGGAATGGGGATTTTGCAGTATCCTTCCCCCTGGAGTGGGGTGGGAATGGAGATTTTGCAATATCCTTCCCCCAGGAGTGGGGAGGGAATGGAGATTTTGCAGTATCCTTCCCCTGCCACACGCACAGAACAGGTAGTAAAAACATTTGGATTTCACCACTGGGAAAAAGGTACATCTTATACTCAAAAAAATACGGTACCTGTAGACTCCCATTTTTAAAAAACAATTGCACATGGATGCAAAGGATAATGCATTGTGCTAACAATGTGGAAATATATTCTCTGGAAGTGTAATAAAAATAGTTACCACTTCACAAGTGTTGGAAAAGCTCATTCAGAATCAAAGAACAGAGTGTAAGATTAAAACGGACAGGAGTCCTGAAAGTAATTATATTTTCCACACAATAACTTGATGTTCTCCATTAGTGCAGGAACTAAATTCCACCTCCTTGGCATTGCAAATCTTGAAAAATAATTCTCTTGGAACTCCTTATAACAATAATTCACAACTTTGCTAGTGTAATTAGCACCTTATTAAGACACCCGGCAGCTTCTGGATCAAGATATAGGTAATCTTCAATTTATGACCACAACTGGGCCCAAAATTTCTGAGCCATTTGTTAAGTGAGTTTTGCCCAGGAATGAAATATAAAATGTGTTACTACCGGTTCTGTGGGCGTGGCTTGGTGGGGGGGGGGGGGTGTAATGTGACTGGGTAGGCATGGTCAACTTTAAAAAAAAAAACTTTTCAAAGCATTTTTTCTAATGCTTTGAAAAGCCTCTGGCGATCAGGCAACTCAGCTGGGATCCTCAGAGGGGCATTTTAAAAAATGCCTCTGCGATCTCTGCAACTCAGCTGAGATCGTCAGAGGCTTTTCAAAGCATTTTTTTGACCACCTCTTTGGCCAAGAGGTTGCAGAAAAAAATGCTTTGAAAAGCCTCTGACGATCCCAGCTGAGCCGCGCGATCTTCAGAGGCTTTTTTTTTCACTTTTAAAAGCATTTTTTCGTCAGAAGAGGTTGTAGAAAAAATGCTTTTAACAGGAAAAAAAAAGCCTCTGATGATCGTGCAGCTCAGCTGAGCATGGTGGGGGGGGGGGGGCACAGGGATTTTTGCTACTGGTTCTCCGAACCACCTGCCGCCATCGCTACCGGATTGGGCGATCCGGTCTAAACCGGGAGCATTTCACCCCTGGTTTTGCCCTATTTTATGACCTCCCTTGCCACGTTTGTTAAGCGAATCACTGCAGTCGTTAAGGTGGAAACACGGCTGTTAAGTCAATCTGGCTTCCCCATTGACTTAGCTGGTTGGAAGGTCGCAAAAGGGGATCATGTGACCCCGGGACGTTGCAACCGTCATAAATACGAGCCAGTTGCCAAGTGTCTGAATTTCAATCGCGTGACCTTGGGGATGTTGCAACGGTTCACTGGAAGCTTTCGAGAAGAGACTGGATTGCTATCTGTCAAAAATGGTATAGGGTCTGCTTGGGCAGAGGGTTGGACTAGATGACCTACAAGGTCCCTTCCAACTTTGTTCATCTGTATCAGTGGTGGGTTCCTCCCGGTTCGGCCGAGCCGGTAGCGGTGAGAATATGATGTCACCGAACCGGTTCCCTTTGTTCGGGAGCTGGGCCCTCCCGCCGCCCTGCGTTATTCTTACCTTTTATTTGGCCCCACCCCCAATCTATTACTGCCTCCCGAGTCCCAGCTGATTGGCTAGAAGGAAAAAAACTGTTTAAACTCTTGCCGCGGGGCTTCAAAGGGCCGCCCTACAGCTGATCAGTGTTAAAAGGCAGTGTGGTGGTAGACCGGTGCCTCCAAAAACAAATGGGTAGACCGGTGCCTCCAGAAACGAATTAGTAGACCGGTGCCTCCAAAAACGAATTAGTAGACCGG
>WNWU01000033.1:3287788-3297986 GCA_012654045.1 Ptyas mucosa | reverse complement strand
TGCAGCGATTCATTTAACAGCTGTGGCAAGAAAGGTCGTAAAAGGGGGCAAAACAAGCCTTGATAAGCCTCTCGCTTAGCAACAGAAATTTTGGGCTCAGTTGTGGACGTAAGTCGAGGACTACCTGTATTTTTGTTATTCTGTTTTTAGGCACATTTTTTCTGGTTTTGTTTTGTCGCCTTTTGGTCTTTTCTCCTTTGTCTTTTCTTCTTTTTTGTTCCCTTTTTTTGTCTTTTGTCTTTCTCTCTCTCTCTCTCTCTCTCTCTCTCTCTCTCTCTCTCTTTTTGCATTTTAAGTTTGGAAATAAAGTAAAACAAAAATGATAAAGGGAGTTTTTCCCCTCTCGGATCTTTAATGGCATGACTGCTTAGCCAAGCGGGCAGACTCACGTGAGTAACTCTTTCTTGATTTCCTTGGAAAGGAACTTCAGCTTGAAGTTGGTTAAGGTGATTTCCCCCGGATATTTTCTTTCTTCAAAGTTTTCCTCTGGGACTTCTTGTTCGTCGGCTTCCGAGGACGCGAATGAACGGGCGGCGGGCTCCAACTGCAAAAAAGCAAACCCAGCAAATATTCTGAAGGGAGTAGAGGCAACTTTGCAAAACCAGCCACAGCCCTATATCTATGGAGATTCTCAGTCATCCAGATCATGGTTTGTTTGTTTTTTAATTTGATTTATATGCGCAGTTCTCTGGAGACTCAGGGCGGCTTACAATGCATTCAGCAATAGCCTCCATACTTTTGTATATTTATACAAAGTCAGCTTATTGCCCCCACAATCCGGGTCCTCATTTTACCCACCTCATAAAGGATGGAAGGCTGAGTCAACCTTGAGCCTTGTGAGATTCGAACTTGCAGTAATTGCAGGCAGCTGAATGTTAATCACAGTACCCTAGTCTACTGCGCCATTCAGGCCCCTCGCATGGTTGTTCCAAAGTTGGGACCCTCGCATGGTTTTTTCAAGAGACAACTGGGCTTTCTGAGTTTTTTTAAAAGACATTTCGCTTCTCATCCAAGAAGCTTCATTGGCTCTGACTGGTGGGGAATGGAAGGATTTATACTTCTTGCAGAGAGCTGATCATTTGCATCCTTTTAGAGAGTCAATGAGGCCATTTGGAGGATTATCTGTGTCCTCAGGGTCACCTGAATAGTGCAAATGGGTGTGAGTGGAGCAGTAGTGGGATTCAGCTGGTTCGGTCCGGTTCTGGAAAACCAGTTGTTAAATTGCTGCCTCCCTCCCCCCCCTTCCAAGAGTCCCCATGCACCCCATTTTGGCTCCCAAGTAAGTGCAGGGAGGCCTACTAGAGAGGTGAGTTTCAGCAGGTTCTGACCAGTTCTGGAGAACCGGTAGCGGAAATTTTGAGTAGTTCGGAGAACCGGTAAATACCACCTCTGACTGGCCCCGCCTCCATCTATTCTCTGCCTCCTGAGTCCCAGCTGATCGGGAGGAAATGGGGATTTTGCAGTAACTTTCCCCTGGGGCGGGGAGGGAATGGAGATGTTACAGTATCCTTCCCCTGCCATGCCCACCAAGCCACGCCCATCAAGCTATGCCATGCCCACCAAGCCACACCCACAGAACTGGTAGTAATTTTTTTTAAATCCTACTACTAGGCCCAAAATGGGGAGGGGAGGAGTGCAGTGCACCCCCCTCACGGTCCATTTTTTGCTCCCAAGAGGCTGCAGGGATGCCTACTAGACTCAAAACGGGTGTTGTGTCTTCGGCTCCCGAGCCCGGACCTTCGGAGGAAGAACCCTCCGAAAGTGAAGAGGAGGAGGAGGCAAGGCCCCCCTCTCCTGGCCCATCTGGTTTGGCACCACCCCAGGCCCCAGCTGAAAGCCCTGAGGAAGAAAGCTCCTCTGAGTCAGACGTTAATGAGGAGAGGGAGTGGATTAATCCCAGGTGGCGACGATCAGAGAGACGGGCTCAGCAAAGGAGTGGGTGGGGCCGAGCACGAGGTGATGAGTCACAAAGCCAACGCCCCACAAGGTATAAAAGGAGCTGACCTTACCTTGTTGGCTTTTGTGACGAACAAAGTATTAACCTGGCTGCTTGTTTCCTGAAGTACTGCATCAGATAAGTGTTTGCTAACCTTAAGACTGTTTGTTTTTGGACATGCCGGAGAGCCTTATCAGGGACTGGCCGTGGCAACTCAAAATAACAGCTGTCTTTATCTCTCCCGGGCTCACTGCCAGCTTGTTGTTTATGAATGGTGAATAAACGACTTTCATACACTTCTGTTTGTGTGTGTGCTTGTCTGGGCTCCTGAAGCAGGGAGGGGACAGAACAACGGGGCACTGGGGGGACGTGCCCCCCATGGCCCATTTTTGCTCCCGGGGGGGGGTGCAGGAGGCTGAGTGCTGCCTGTCATACCCCCTGGCTACACCCACTTTGGCCATGCCCACCCAGCTGGTGATTAGGGCAGAGAACCGGTCATTAAATTATTTGAATCCCACCACTGGTGTGGAGCCTTCTTGGTACTGTTGAAAGGACTGTGCGGTAGACTGGAGATAGATGATGTCATATCCGTTCCCCTTTGTTGAGAGAGACATACGTGCACACTTAAAAGAATACATTAAGACAGAAGCTTATCCACCCCAAGTATAAAAGACCCGGACACAAACTGAGCAACGATGTATATGCCATACAGTGCACTGAGCCATGTGCAGATCTGTACATTGGGGAAACAAAACTATCACTTGAGCTGAAGAAGCTTTCTTGGATGAGAAGCCAAACGTCTTCAAAGAAAAACCAGAATGTCCGGTTGCCTCTTGAAAAAGCCACAGCACTTTTGATCAAAGTGTAGAAAATTTCTGAGGAGGGTTCACATGATGGACTTAAAACATGAAAGCAAAAGAGCAAAGTCAGCAGAGTAGATTCTGGCTCATAAAGGCAGTGAGGAGGTTTACCCTGAGTATCAGAGGACACTAGATAAAGCTACACCGATCGAAGGATAAAGTTACTGAAGTACAGAAGAAGGGTGCAAAGTTAATACATATATATATATGTAAAATATCTTTTCTGTCTAACAAACATTACTGGGTACATACTAGATGCCTTCCCTTCAATGCTTTATCTGATAGGACCTTGGAGATGCACTACTTATGATTCCAGGGGTCCCTAATTTTAATCTTCTAGATTTGGGTTTGGGTTTGTCTACAGTAGCAAGAAATCAAGGGTGGTTTGGTAAGAGTCAATCTGGTTTAATGGTTAAGGGGTTGGCCTAGGAACCAGGAGAGTGTGAGTTCTAGCCCTGCCTTAGGCATGTAAGCCATCTGGGTGACTTTGGGCCTATCATCAGGAGACTGTGAATTCTAGTCCTGCCTTGGGCATGAAAGCCAGCTGGGTGACGTTGGGCCAGTCCCCCTCCCTCAGCCCAATCCACCTCACAGAGTTATTGTTTTGGGGAAAATAGGAGGAGGAAGGAGTATTAAGTGTGTCCGCCATCTTGGGTTAGTTATAAACAATACTAAAGGTGGAATAAAAATCAAATAAATTTTAAAAAATTCATTTCTTTCTAACAAATGCTACTGGGTACATTCCAGGTCTCTTCCCTTTATCTGATGCGACGTTGGAGAATGCATCACCTATGATTCCACGGGGCCCTAATTTTAAATCTTCTAGAAGTCCATGAAGATTTGGGTTCTTGTCAAATTTGAGTTGAATGAGGGGTCAATGATATGGGTGGTCTGGTTCCTGATGTGTGTTTGTCCTACTTCAATCTTGTCATTTTCGTTGGCTGCTCTGTCTAGGATCTTATGTGAGATACTTGGCTGTGTAAATTAATCAATTAATTAATTAAATTAATTATATTTTCAGACTTGCAAGTTTCTACTAATGTAGCTTTACCGTAAAGTAGAATTACTTTATCAGATTGAGTTCCTGCCTGGACTATCTGTTAAGATCATAGCGTATCAGACTCCTTTCCTTTGCCTGGACATAATATCTTTCAACATAAGCAGTGGTGGGATTCAGCCAGTTCGCACCTATTCGGGAAAACCGGTTGTTAATTTTCTAAGCAGTTCGGAGAACCGGTTGTTGGAAGAAATCTTTTTTTGTTTTTTCTCACTTTACAGGGCTAATCTTGTAAGGAAGGCAGGAAGGAAACACTCTGGTGTTGTTTCTAGCCTAATCTTTATTGCCCTGTTTACAGAAACTGCCTCTCTGGTTAACCCTTATTACATTGTAACAGCTAAGTCATTACAACATGAGTGATGTTAAGTTGGCCGCGCCCACACAGTCACATGACCACCAAACCACGCCTACCCAGTGGTCATTAGGACAGAGAACCGGTTGTTAAATTATTTGAATCCCACCAATGAACGTAACTGCTTAAACACCTGGTAACTACAATTCATTTAATACAGAAATATACCGAACAAATGATCTTTCCTCCCCCACCTCAAATTATTTTATCAGAAGATGCAAAAACTACATTATGAAATGCACGTATCAGCTGGGTACAGCGTTACTTATGCAATATAAATTAGAAATTGTGGGCGCTAAGATGATTTAAACCTTCAAAGATATCGGTGTTAAATATAATTTCTGAAACGTTAATAAATGTAACGTTGTACGTTGGAGTGTACAATTAAAAGCTAAGCATGGTATTGATCGGCAATTGCAAAAGCGCATTCAATTATTTTATGATATTAAAGAAAGGTTTCTATCTTGAGTGCAATGCTTAAAGGTCTCCCCTGGATTGCTGTACATTATTGCTTATCAATGTTAAATGACCTTTTCTTCCAATGGACAGAAAAGCCCTATTCTCTGAAAAAAAGGGCTTGCATTTTCAGGGATACAAGTGAACATGACGCAAATGTCAAATACTTATATTATATATTAGCTTGTATGTTGTTCTTTGGGTTGTGGCAGTGATGGGTTTCAGCAGTTTATTTGGTAGTCAGGCTTTTAACAGAATAACAGAGTTAAATAAACCATTCAGTTCATTTATTTGTTTGTTTGTTTTAAATCAGAGGTGGGTTTCAGCAGGTTCTGACCAGTTCTGGAGAACCGATAGCAGAAATTTTCAGTAGTTCGGAGAACCGGTAGTAAAAATTCTGATTGGCCGCATCCCCATCTATTCTCTGCCTCCCGAGTCCCAGCTGATCGGGAGGAAATGGGGATTTTGCAGTAATCTTCCCCTAGAGTGGGGAGGGAATGGAGATCTTACAGTATCCTTCCCCTGGAGCGGGGTGGGAATGGAGATTTTACAGTATCCTTCCCCTGCCATGCTCACCAAGCCACGCCCACCAAGCCACACCCACAGAACCGGTAGTAAAAATTTTTGAAACCCACCAGTGGGTTGCCATACTGGCATAATTGGTATAGGTCCCAGCAGACAGCACTTGCCTAATCTTGAGAAAGTTAAGCAGGATGAGAATTTGTAAGGAAATCCCAAGCAAATCCGGGAAGAAAAATATTCCAGAAGATAGCAAAATACCCTGAGATGTCCATTACGTAATCTGGAACTGAGTCAACGCCTGGCTGTCCTGTGTACAGATAGTCCTTGACTTACAACCATTCATTTAATGTCTGTGGAGATTCTCCGTCATCCAGGTCATGGCTGTCCCAAAGGGGCTTTTTTCAAGAGGCAACTGGACTTTCTTGGTTTTTCTTTGAAGACGTTTCGCTTCTCATCCAAGAAGCTGGACGGAAGAAACTTCTTGGATGAGAAGCGAAATGTCTTCGCAATGAAAAACCAGAAAGTCCAGTTGCCTCTTGAAAAAAGCCCCTTTGGGACAACCATTAGTTTAGTTACCTATCTCAGCCTAAGCCACCTCACAGGGTTGTTGCTATGGGGAAAATAGCAGGAAGAAGGAGGGTTAGATACGTTCGCTGCCGTGAGTTATCGGTAAAAATAATAAAGGCGGGATATAATTAATTAAATACATCTGTTCTCAACTTTAATTCTGTGTTTACGTAATCACTGTCATCTGATTACAGGGAATCGCAATAGCAATAGCACTTAGACTTATATACCGCTTCACAGTGCTTTTACAGCCCTCTCTAAATGGTTTTACAGAGTCAGCCTATTGCCCCCAACCATCTAGATCCTCATTTTACCCACCTCGGAAGGATGGAAGGCTGAGTTAACCTTGAGCTGCTCAGAATCGAACTCCTGGAGTGAGCAGTACTGCATTCTAACCACTGCGCCACCACGAACAGACTCATTTTTGAGAATGGCCTGTAATCATGGATGGTGCTTCTTGTCTGGACCAACTCAAAGGGCTGATGAATGAAGGCGAATCTAAGTGTCCCAGGATAATGTTGTAGGTTCTAATCTGGGTCGGTCACCAGGACCAGAGATTTTGTCTTCCGAGCTTTTGGACTCATGTTGGAGGCCATCTTCAGGGTGTCAGCACTCCAAGTTACATTCGCTCCAGCGCTGACATGAAGAGTAGAAGTAGCAGTTGGACTTTTAGCAGTTTGACTTTTCACCCACTTATTCCCCCCAGCAGATAACATCCCCTAGGACAGTGATGGCTAACCTTTTTGCCATCGTGTGCCAAAAGTGGGGAGAGTTGGGGGGGTCACTCGTGTGCGTTCCCCCCCATAATTCTATGCGCCCTGCCCCCCGCACATCCATGTGCAACCCCCCCATGCTCCCCCCACTTTTGGCATGCGATGGCAAGGTAGGCCCGTTTTTTTGCTCTCCCCAGGCTCCAGAGCCTTTCTAGGAGGCTGGGGAGGGCAAAAATGGTCCAAAAATCAGCTGGCTGGCATGTGTATGCATGCCGGAGCTGAGCTTGTGTGCCCACTGATATGGCTGCGCGTGCCACCTGTGGCACGCGTGCCATAGGTTCGCCATCACGGCCCTAGGAGATGAGATGGGAGGGGGGAAATCCCTGTGAGTTGAAGTAGCCAAGAAGACAAGAGTGACTTTGAAGATGGCCAATGAGACGCTGAGAATTGAGGAACGGAAAGGGAAGGGTTTGGGGGCAGAGGGTCAGTTTCAGCTGCAACCGAATCTGGGGCCAGATCGTTATTCCAATAAATGAAAGGTTTCATCGAAGACTTTGTGTTTGGAAATGCAATTTATTTGAGATAACATCGAAACCTGAGAGAGGGAACTTCTCTCTAGTTACCCGTGTTTTTCCGAAAATAAGACCGGGTCTTATATAATTTTTTGCTCCAAAAAAATGCATTAGGGCTTATTTTCTGGTTAGGTCTTATTTTCGGGGAAATACGGTTCTAAATGTGTCCGTTTGGCTGATGATCTTAACTGGGACTTATTTTTGAGGTAGGGTTTATATTAACGAGCATCCTGAAAAATCATGCTAGGGCAGTGATGGCTAACCTTTTTGCCGTCAAGTGCCAAAAGCGAGGGGAGTGCGGGGAGGTCCCCCTCATGCGTGTCCTCCCATAATTCAATGCGCCCCATACATGCGCGCAGACCCCCCCCCCGCTTTTAACACGTGATGGCCTGGTGGACCCGGTAGGTCTGTTTTTCACCCTCTCCGGGCTCCAGTGGCTTTCTAGGAGCCTGGAGAGGGTGAAAATGGCCTTCCCCACCCCCCCAGAAGCAGGAAATAGCCAACTTCCCAATGTCCGGTGGAACCAGAAGGCCCAAAAATCAGCTGGCCGGTGCACACATGCGCGCTGGAGCGGAACTACGGCAATGCTCGCGTGCCCACTGATATTGCTCCGTGTGCCACCTGTGGCACCTGTGCCATAGGTTCGCCATCACGGTGCTAGGGCTTATTATCTGGTTGGGTCTTATTTTCGGGGAAACAGGGTAGAGAGAAGTTCCCTGAAGGTGGGGGCTCCAGCACGAGTCCAAAAGCTCGGAAGACAAAATCTCTGCTCCTGGTGACCGACTCAGATTGGATCCTACACCAAAGGGCTGGCATCGACCTTGGTAGTCTGAAAGTATATTTCCCTCCGCTCCCTCACCTTTACGGTCCAAGAAACTAGGGAAGGTCCCTTTTCCCTTTTGAGATGCTTTCCCCACTTCCTAACCCCTCTCTTCCTCCTGTCTCCCATCCCCACAGCCCAGAACACTGAGGGTTCGGTGCCGAGTCTTCTGCCCACCCTAAGAAACAAAGCCACGTCAGAGGTAGCCTTGCAATGCCTCCTCTTTACCTCCTCCAGTTCCTCTTCCCGTTGCCGATTTGGTTTGGTGTAGTCGATGGGCCCATCCCACTCATCCTGGCGAGAGGTGTGGCTGGACTGGGGTGAGGTCATGGTGCTGCTCGTGGCACTGGTGCAGTTTTGGCGTTGGGACACGTCAGGGTATTTGATGCTGGGGCTGCTGCTGCAGCTGCTGCTGCTGGGGAAGGCGCTGTCACGTTTGCGGTGCTTGTTCATGCTTAAGTCCAGAGTCCCGTTTTCATCCACTTCGATGTCCATGGGCTGAAAGGTGGAAACCGCAAGAACAAATTTATAACCCTTTTTGTAAGACGTTTGTGATTCTGAGTGAAGATGTGAGAAACAACTTGGCTAAACAACATGCGCTAGTCTCTCCTCCCGGATTGACTACTGTAATGTTCTCTACATGGGGCTGCCCTTGAGGACCACGCGGAGGCTTCAGCTGGTACAAAATGCAGCCACGTGGGTTGTGATGGGAGAATCCCGATACTCCCATGTAACACCTCTCCTGCGCGGCTTGCATTGGTTGCCGGTTGCCCTCCGGGTGAGATTCAAGGTGCTGGTAATGACCTATAAAGCTCTACATGGCTTAGGTCCAGGATACTTGGCGGACCATCTGAAACCAACAACAGCTTCCCATCGCCCGGTGCGTTCCCACAGGGAGGGCCTGCTCCGGGTACCGTCAGCTAGACAATGTCAGCTGGCGGCCCCCAGGGGTAGAGCTTTCTCTGTGGGTAAGCCCACCCTTTGGAATCAACTCCCCCTGGGGCTCCGACTGATCCCTGACCTCCGCACCTTCTACCGTGAATTAAAAACATGGCTGTTCGCGGCACCTAGCTTGGACTGAGGGGGTTTTCGATTATTTTAATGGGTTTTAATCTTTGTTTATGTATGTATTTCTATGTTTTTATTGGCTTGTTTTAATTGTTGTGAGCCACCCTGAGTCCTATGGAGATAGGGCGGCATATAAGTTATATTAAATAAATAAAATAAACGTAAATACATGAGTCATCTTTCCAGTAAGAGGAGAATATTTGTAGCTCAGGGTTGAAATGAGGGGCCTCTGAGTTTGGCGGTTTTCCTGCAGATGGTTCATTACCCAACTAGCTAACCTCATCAGTGCTAGAAGGGAATGAGATTTGCGGAGAAGAGGAGGAGGAAAAGGAGGAAGGGGAGGAGGAGGAGGAGGAGAACTGTGGGTTCCTTGGTGCTCTCTGAGCTTGGCGGTTTTCTTGCAGGCGTTTCATTACCGAACTAGGTAATGTCATCGGTGCTAAAAGGACCTTATATATAAACAGAGAGCAAACTTCAATCCTTTTAGCATTGATGATGTTATTTAGTTTGGTAATGAAGCATCTGCAAGAAAACGGTCAAACTCGGAAAGCACCAAAGACCCCTCATTTCAACCTTGAGCTACAAATATTCTCCTCGTATTGGAAAGATGACTCATGTAGTCATCGAGGACTACCTGTCATCACTCCATGGGCCTGCTGCTCCTACTTTGCCTGCTCACCTTGCTGGAGAGATCCTGCTGCTTGGTGCTGAGGTTTTCAGGCATTTCCCAACAGCGGGTGGAGAGGTTCAAAATGGCCGTGGCGGCCATGTGGGCGGCTTCGGCGTCGTGGGAGTAGTCGAAGCCTGTGGACGAAGACGAAGCGTTCTTCACGTAACTGCTGGAAGGGCTGTGGCTGGGGGAAGTGGAAACCTTTGGAAAAGGTTTGCCTGCAAAAAGGGAGCAAGAGAGGCATGGATGGTGTTGGGGGTTCAGCCATTTATATTCATTTCTCGCTCCCTCGTCTTTCCTGCAGGAATTCCACACGGCGTGTTAAAGGCGCCGGGATAGAAAGTGGGAGACCGTGAGTTCTAGTCCCGCCTTAGGCAAGAAAGTTGGCTGGGTGACTTTGGGCCAATCACCAGGGGTTTGTGAGTTCTAGTCCCGCCTTAGACAAGAAAGATGATTGGGTGACTTTGGGCCAATCACCAGGGAACTGTGAGTTCTAGTCCTGCCTTAGACAAGAAAGTCAGCTGGGTGACTTTGGGCCAATCACCAGATGACTGTGAATTCTAATCCCGCCTTAGACAAGAAAGTCAGCTGGGTGACTTTGGGCC
>WNWU01000033.1:3266626-3287778 GCA_012654045.1 Ptyas mucosa | reverse complement strand
ATCCCGCCTTAGACAAGAAAGTCAGCTGGGTGACTTTGGGCCAATCATCAGAGGATTGTGAATTCTAGTCCCGCCTTAGACAAGAAAGCCAGCTGGGTGACTTTGGGCCAATCACCAGGACACTGTTATTTCTAGTCCCGCCTTAGACAAGAAAATCCGCTGGTCTATATTGATTTAATTGACTGGACCATAAATAAACAACCCTGTCCCCCATAAATTCATTCCCCCAATGACCGTCCATATCCCGACCCAACTTACATTTAAAGGCTTTAGGTGAGGTTTCGCTAGACTGAATCTTTGGGGCAAGCATGCGTTTGCCAAAAACCTGAGCGTCGAAACTTGCATAATCGAAGGTGACTTTGGAGTACTTCTCCAGCTCCTTGGCCAAGTTGGCCCTTGGCGTGGAAGGAACCATGTTGGGCCTGTAACTTCCATACTGAGGCACCTCGAGTTGCTTCACAAAACACATAGGCCTGAAGGGAAGAGAAAGGGAGGGAGGGCATTTTTGTAAGACGTTTCTGATTCTGGGCGAACATGTTGAGAAACAACTTGGCTAAAAGGAAATACATGAGTCATCTTTCCGATCAGAATATTTGTAGCTCAGGGTTGAAATGAGGGGGTCCTTGGTGCTCTCTGAGCTTGGTGGTTTTATTGCAGATGCTTCATTATCCAACTACGTAATATCATCAGAGCTAGAAGGGAGTGGGATTTGCGGAGAAGAGGAGGAGGAAAAGGAGGAGGTAGAGGAGGAAGAGGATTGTGGGTTCCTTGGTGCTGCTCTCTGAGCTTGGCTGGTTTTTTTTTTTTTTTGCAGACGTTTCATTACCAAACTAGGTAAAATCATCGGTGCTAAAAGGACCTTATACCATATTTTTCGGAGTATAAGACACATTTCCCTCCCCCTAAAAGATGATGAAAATTTGGGTGCATCTTATACACTGAATGTAGCCCCGCCCACCTGCTGGTCCCCAACCTTTGGCCTCTGCCTCCCAGCAACTTACCTCCTCGCAGCAAGCAGCAAACAGCCCGTTTCAGCTTCAGCACAGCCTGATTAGCACAAGCAGTTGATTGTCGGTTGGCTCAGCCTCCCGACCCTCAGCTGTTTCAGGCTGCAGGGATTACCGTTGCCTATTGCCGAGCGGGCCTCCGCTATTTGCTGCAAGGCGGCAAATTACTGGAGGGCAGATTTTTTTTTCTTGTGCTAATCAGGCTGTGCTGAAAATGAAAGTGAAACTAAAGCAGGCTGTTTGCTGTTTGTTGCAATGAGGCAAATTGCTGGGAGGCAGAGGCAGATTTTTTTTTTCTTGTTTTCCTCCCAAAAAAGATAAGTGCGTCTTATAGTCCGGAGGGTCTTATACTCCGAAAAATACAGTATATAAACAGAGAGCAAATCTCATTCCTTTTAGCCTTGATGATGTTATCTAGTTTGGTAATGAAACATCTGCATGAAAACAGTCAAACTGTTAAAGACAAACACAGGAAGGATCCAATCCAATCCCAGTATTTTATTATGATCGTAGAATAGAATATGAAGAAAGAATTATTTGGAATTATTTTCTGAGCAAATTAGGAATTGAGGCTGTGGATACTGTTCGTGTTCAAATTCTTTTTTTCTTTGGAGTAGAACCCATTTATAAACACATAGTGTAAAGTAGAAAGGGAGAATGTATATAGCAAAATGGAAGAAATATTAGAAATATGCTTTTAGGAAACAATGATTCTAAGTGTGATCAGTTTTCATATCTGATAGAAAAAGTATAATGTCTTAAGAGAGTGATAGTAAAATCCTATACTACTTTCAAGCTTATTTTCTCAGAATTGGTTCTAATACTGGACGTAAAGTTTATTAGCACAGAAATTGTAATTGGAGCAAAGGAGGAAGCAGAGGGCTTTAGGAAGACAACATAATGGCAATTCAAGTTTTTGATGAAGTTTTCTTGTTTTCCTTATTTTCATATCTTGGCTTTAAATCAACCCAAAGACATTACATTTGTTCAACATAATCTATATATGGGGTATGGGAATTTATATCAATTTTTCCCCACAAAATTTTGCTGTAGTCCAGGTGTTACTGTGCTTAGTAGTGCGATTTTATACTATTTCATATGGTTGTGTAATAATCCAAATTCAGAAGGGGGAATATGCTCTGGGGTGAAGGCTCACTGTCTGTTTGCCAGCACATGTTTAAAAATTTGGGGGAAGGCAGGAAGAAGCACAATGGATGTGAGGTATTGAGAGGTCTGAAGTGTGTGCCCACACAAGCGAATTCCTCGTCCCCTTTCAAATCCAGATTGTTGTACAGCTTCAAGAGAGATAACTGAAGATTTGAAATACTTTTCGGCCTGCTTTTCAGTCCTTTTGGGCCATTTTTTGGTCATTTTCAGGCCGATTTACAGGGGATTTTCCAGGGCGTTTTTGGGCAGTTTTGGGCCATTTTTCAGGGCATTTTTTGGGCTGTTTTTTGGGCCGTTTTAGAAGTTCAGTAGTAGTAAATAAATAGAGAGGGTAATTGTACCTTATTGAGGCCTTAGACTCAATTTCCCTCTTTATTTATTTACTACTAACTGAACATCTAAAAGGGCCTGAAAAATGGGCTGAAAATGGCTGAAAAATGGCCCGAAAAACAGCCTGAAAACGACTGGAAAAAAAACCAGCCAGAAATGGGCCAAAAACTGGGCGGGGCAGGGCCAGCCTGTGGTGGGATTAGCCGGTTCAGCAAACTGGGCAGAATTTTAACAACCGGTCCGAACCGGCTGAAGCTCACCTCAGCTACAGATTTAATTCAATAGGATGAAAGAGTTTATACTCGTTCACAAACAGTTCAGGCATTATTAGACCTCATGACTTTGTCTGTCTTGGGAAAGTTTGATTTGATTTGTTCTGATTTATTTCTGGCTCCGTGCTTTTGATCTGAAGGAGTGACCAAGTTGGACGTTTCCACTTACAGTTTTTAGACTTGGCAAGAATACTTGCTCAACTCACTGGTTCCTGGACTTAACACAATTTTTATTTCCCTCAACCCTGAAAGTTAATGCTCTGTTATTGAACTTTTTAAAAATATTATTCCAGCTTTAATATATTCAGATAACGGAAGATAACAGAATAATACGGTTGGAAGGGACCTTGGAGGTCTTCTAGCCCAACCCACTGCTCAAGCAGGTGACCCTATACCAGTGATGGCTAACTTTTTTGCCATCGCGTGCCAAAAGCAGGGGGAGTGCAGGGAGGTCGGCGCACATGTGTGCCCCACCCCCCACCCCTACACCCGCGACCCCCCCCCACTCCTCCCGCTGCTGCTTTTGGCACGTGATGGCACGGTGGTCCCAGTAGGCCTGTTTTTCACCCTCCCCAGGCGCCAGAGGCTTTCTTGGAGCCTGGGGAGGGCGAAAACAGCCTTCCCCAGCCACTCAGAGGCCCTCCAGAGGCTGGAAACGGCCTGTTTCCCGACTTCCAGTGGGCCCAGAAGGCCAGAAAATTAGCTGGCCGGCACGCGCATGTGTGCTGGAGCTGAGCTAGGGCAATGCTCGCGTACCCACAGATATGGCTCTGTGTGCCACCTGTAACACGCGTGCCATAGGTTCACCATCACGGCTCTATACCATTCTGTCCAGTCTCTCCTTAAAAGCCTGAACTGCTGGAGCATTCACAACTTCTGGAAGGAAGCCGTTCCACTGATTAATTGTTTTCACTGACAGGAAATTTCTCCTTAGTTCCAGGTTGCTTCTCTCCTTGATTAGTTTCCACCCATTGGTTCTTGTCCTGCCCTCAGGTGCTTTGGAGAATAGGTTGACCCCCCTCTTCTCTGTGACAGCCCCTCAAATATTGGAAGACTTCTATTGTGTCACTCATGGTCCTTCTCTTTGTCAGACTAGAGCTACCTAGTTCCCTTAATTGTTAATCATATGGTTTAGCCTGAGGTGCAGAGATCTTAATCAATGGTACTATGGTTCTAAGTAAAGGGATTTCTGGAATTAAAACCTTGTACCTCCTTTGCAATCCAGCCCTGCAGCAACTACAATAGGTGGCACATGAATGAAGTCTCTAATCAGCCCATCATTTGAAGTGCAGAGAGCAAGTTTATTAACTCATCGGCTAATTAATTACCGCCCACGTCCATTCCACCCAGCTGTGAAACCGAGAGGCATGGAGAAATGTTAACACGCCACACAAAATGAAAAATGGGATGGGGGCTCTCTGTCCTTTCCATCTTCATAATGTCAACATAATCAATGTGATTTTGGAGCCGTCTGCACTGCTGTGTACACAGTAAGACGTGGCTCGGGACTCTGTTAAAAACCCTTTTTGCCCGTCAACTTAGAATTAATGGATGCTACGGAAGACATTCCTGCTCCAGCGTGCCCTGATTGGGAATATTACTTTTTTTTTTTAATCGTTCAAAGAAAAATATTTGACAGTCACTGATGGATTAGTGGGAAAGATGGGTCCTGCCATTTCCCTAAACCAGTTGTGGCCAACCTTGGCCATTTTAAGACTTGTGGACTTCAACTCCCAGAATTCCCCAGCCAACCTTGGGAACTTTAAGCCTAGAGGACTTCAACTCCCAGAATTCCCCAGCCAGCTGTGCACAGAATTCTGGGAGTTGAAGTCCACGGGTCTTAAAGTGGCCAAGACATGCCCTAAGCCAGGGGTCTCCAACCTTGGCAACTTTAAGCCTGGCGGACTTCAACTCCCAGAATTCCCCAGCCAGTTGTGCACAGAATTCTGGATGTTGAAGTCCAAAGGTCTTAAAGTGGCCAAGATTGGACAGACATGTCCTAAACCTGGGGTCTCCAACCTTGGCAACTTTAAGCCTGGTGGACTGCAAGAGCCTGGTGGCGCAGCAGACTAAGTGCTGTTAAAGTAGCACCAGCTGCCTGCAATTACTGCAAGTTCAAATCTCACCAGGCTTAAGGTTGACTCAGCCTTCCATCCTTCCGAGGTAGGTAAAATGAGGACCCGGATTGTGGGGGCAATAAGCTGACTTTGTATAAAAAAGAACACCGCTTAGGGGGGACTGAAAGCCCTACTAAGCAGGTATATACAAAAGTATGAAGGCTATTGCTTAACGCATTGTAAGCCGCTCTGAGTCTCCGGAAAAGGGCGGCATATAAATCGAACCAATAAATAAACTTCAACTGGCTGGGGAATTCTGGGAGTTGAAGTCCGCCAGGCTTAAAGTTGCCAAGGTTGGAGACCCCTGCCCTAAACTGTAACTGGCTTTTTGAGAGCAAAAGGAGAAACAGTGGTTAGGCTCCATTTGGCTGGATTACCTGAGGATCCGATCTGAATTTGAGTGATTTTTCGAAGGGTCGCTGGATGCAGGCTGTTGCTTCTCGTGAGTTTTGGCTAATTTTTCAGCAGCTGCAATGGGACAGCCAGATAAGCTATCGGAAGAAAGCAAGGAAGAAGCAGGAAAAAAAAAAGAACAGGGAAGAGGAATGCAGGGATTAAATGAAATAAAACACAATAAAATAAAATAGAACCGTTATAAGAAGGTGTGCCAGCACCCTGGAGATTTCAAAATATTTTACGAAGAAAAGAGGTTTACACAAGGATGTCAACAATATTGTAAATCCTGCAAGATACATTGGGGAAAAAAATAATTCTAGTTAAGAATAAAACCAGCATAGAATGCTTGCACTATTGGACACAAATTAGACAGAAAATTTAGTCACAGCAAAGAAAAGACAATTTTGACTTTTTGTTTTTGTTTTGACAATCTCTCAGATACTTTCTTAGTGGTGACATAATCCCTGCTTCTAAAAATGCAGTACAGGTAGTCCTCAACTTATAACAGTTCATTTAGTGAATACTAAATATCATACATCACTGAAAAAAGTGATTTATGATCATTTTTCACATGTACGACTGTTGAGGTATCCCCGAAGTCAAAATTCAGATGCTTGGCAACTGACTCGTACTTATGACGGTTGCAGTGTCCCGGAGTCACGGGATCCCATTTTGTGACCTTCTGATAAGCAAAGGCCAGGGGGAAGCCAGATTCACTTAACTGTGTTACTAATTTAACAGCTGCGGTGATTTACTTTTTTTTTTTTTTAAATTTAATTTATATGCCGCCCTTCTCCGGAGACTCAGGGCGGCTTACAATGCGCTAAGCAATAGCCTTCATACTTTTGTGTATTTATACAAAGTCAGCTTATTGCCCCCACAAACTGGGTCCTCAATTTATCTACCTTAGAAAGGATGGAAGGCTGAGTCAACCTTGAGCCTGGTGAGATTCGAACCTGCAATAATTGCAGGCAGCTAGTATTAATAACAGGGTGCTTTAAACAACTGTACTACCAAGGCTCATTTCAGCTTAAAAGCTGTGGCAAGAAAAATGGCTTGTAAAATGGGATAAAATTCAACGAACAAATGTCTCTCAACAGAAATTTGGGGCTAAATTGTGATCATAAGTCAAGGATTATCTGTACTATAGGACTATTAGATAGCCCTTGACTTACAACCATTCGTTTAGTGACCATTGGAAGTTCCAACAGCACTGAAAAAAGTGATCGGGCCTTGTACTTATGACTGTAGCAGCATCCTCATGGTCACATGATCAAAATTCATATTTACAATGGGACATCCCGAGGTCATGCATTACTGCATTCTAACCACTGCGCCACCACAGCTATGTAATTCCTTCTTTCTTTTGTCACTACGTAAGTGTGTCAAACTTTTATCCACAAGACCGTGATGGCGAACCTATGGCACACGTGCCTGAAGTGGCACGTGGAGCCATGTTGCCTGGCACATGCGGCTTCGCCCGTTCTTCTTCCGGGTTTCTGGCGCACATGCGACAATCAGCTGGCCTTTATGCGTGCAGCAGTGCCAGGAACCGGAAGAGCTGGTCTATGAGCCGGGAATGGGGCTTCATCGAACTTCATAATTGGGAGTGTCCAGAAAGGAGGACTAATGGGTAATTCTCCCTTCTGCACCGTCATCGGTCTCCGGGCAGAGTCTCCCTTGACTTCACCCACTGCAGGAGAGAGTTCCGCACAGAGAAGAAGCCTAAGTTGGTTATTCAGGCCAAGTTTCCCCCTCCCACTTTCTCCGCTTCTCTCTCTCCACAGAACTGTTCTCCTTCAGGTGAAGTCCCAAAGGACTCTGCCTGGAGACCGATGATGCTCAAGCAGGGAGAATTCTCATTGGTGCTGCCCTTCCTTCCCATCTCAAAAGTCCGAGATAAATACTTCCTTCCCCCAATGCAGAACTGTGGATTCCTCCTCTGGGGCTGGAAGCATCTGGCCGGACACACAGGTGCGTGAGCATGTGCACTGTGGGCATGTGAGCAGCCAGCTGATCGGCGTGTAGCCAGCTAGCTGATCAGCGGCAGTAACTGGAAGTCTTGCTGGTAGAAACCGGAAGTACCAGGGCAGCTCCTCTTCTTGGTTGCGGCCCTGACACACATGAAGTGCTCCCTTTTTGGCACTCGGTGCCGAAAAGGTTCGCCATCACTGCTAGAAGACTTCCTAAAAGTTATCTTTTCCAGAGATACAGGTAATCCTCGATTTACAACAGTTCACTTAGTGACCATTCAAAGTTACAACGGCCCTGAAAAAAGTGAATTATGACCAGTTTTCACACTTTAGGACCATTGTAACATCCCTGATCAAAATTCAGACCGTTGGCAATGGACTCATATCTATGATGGTTGCAGTGTCCCAGGGTCACGTGATCGACTTATGTGACCTCCTGTTGTGGCCCGTCAGCGGCCTGTGCAGCTAGTAGCTGATTCCGACAGCGAGGAGGCTGGTGTGGTGTTGCGCCAGCAGCCTGTGCAGCTGGCACTCGAGTCAGACAATGGGGAGGCTGGAGAAGATGTGGTGCCAGAGGCGGGGATTCAGCCAGGGCCTTCAGAACCTCCAGAAGCTTCCATGGGTGAAGAGGAAGAAGAGGAGGAGCCTCTTCTCGATACACAGGCACACAGAGCTGCCAAAAAGCAGGAGTGGCTCCTCAGGAGGAGGTCTCCTCGAGGGTAAGGCTTGGGGCTAATTGGCCACTCCCTTAGCCTATTTAAGGAAGAACGACAACTGAGGCAATTTGCAGGGAACAACTTCGTTCACTCTCCTTCGCGTCTTGATCTTAGTTCTCTGCAAATTGCTTCTCGGCTTTCTGCCAACCATAGTAAGATGATGATTTATTCTTTGGATTCTTGTAGGCTGTTAAGAAAGTTAATTAACAGCCTTTGTTTGAAAAAAGACTGATTTAATTTAGTAAACTAAGGTTTGTACAGATTTCGTGTGTGCTGCGTTCTTTGGGGTCCGTAGCTGGGGCAGAACACCTCCTGACAAGCAAGAGTCAATGGGGAAGCCAGATTCACTTAACGACCGTCTTGCTAATTTAACAAGTGCCTTGATTCAGTTAACAACCATGACAAGGGAAGTCCTAAAGCGGGACGAACTCGCTTAACAAATGTTTCACTTCGCGACAGAGGTTTTGGGCTCAGTGGTGATTGTAAGTCAAGGACTACCTGTAATTTTGTGTGTGCGTGCAAATTAATGCATGATAGACAAGAGAAAAATGCAAGACAATTTCTGATGCCACTCTGTGTTTCCAGTCCTTTTCTGAATTTTCCTTCCCCCAGTTCGACTGCTGTCCCAATCAGCTAATCATGTTTGTTAAACATACAGCTGCCTGGTCCATTATTTCGAATACCTCGGATATGGAAGAAAAAAAATCACATACCTTCGGTGAGTATTGCGGTTGCTATTTACATGGCCCTGTCCGGTGCATCCAGGTGTTGGGCATTTTAATACATTCTCGTGCATGGCCAGGACTTGAGAATGAAGAAGAAAAGGATGACAAAGGTGAGAATCATAGTCATAATAAAAGAAGTAACATAATAACAGAGTTGGAAGGGACTTTGGAGGTCTTCTAGTCCAACCCCCTGCTCCAGCAGGACACCATATACCAGGGGTGTCAAACTGAAGGACTGGGGGCGGGATCTGGCCCTCGGGGTGCTTAGAACTGGCCTGCGGGGCTGCCCTGGAATCAGCGAAGGACTGGCCCGTGGTACCTCTGCCAGGGAAAACGTAGCTCAGAAGGGCCATGCAAGGGCCTCCCAGACTCTGTTTTTGGCTGTGACGGCCTCCTGCAGCCCTCTGCCAGGGAAAGCGTAGCTCGGGAGGGCCACTTGCAGCATTCCAGACTCTGTTTTTGGCCGCGATGGCCTCTTGCAGCCCTCTGCCAGGGAAAATGGAGCTCGGGAAGGCCATTTGCGGCCCTCCCAGACTCCGTTTTTGGCTGGGACGACCTCCTGCAGCCATCTACCAGGGAAAACAGAGCTCGGGAGGGCTGTGCACAGCCCTCCCAGACTCCACTTTTGGCCGAGACAGCCTCCTGCAACCGTCTGCCAGGGAAAATGGAGCTCGGGGGGGGGGACACACAGATGCATCCCCCCAAGCTCCGTTTTCCCTGGCAGAGGGCTGCAGGAGGCCTTCCCAGCCGAAAATGGAGCTTGGGAACCCGTTTTTGCTGGCAGAGTGCTCAGGCCACCACAGGTTTCCCCTCCCCCCCAGATAAGAGTCTATCCCGGCCCCCCCGAGGTCAAATACAACCCTGATGCGGCCCTCAATGAAATCAAGTTTGACACCCTTGTCCTATACCATTTCAGAAAAATGGTTTTCCAATCTCTTTTTAAAAACCTCCAGTGATGGAGCACCCTCAACTTCTGGAAGCAAGAGACCCCCACCCAAAAAACCCTGAGAGAAAGGAACATGAGTTATTTATTTCCTCGTGGGTAAATGAAAAACTAAAATAAGTGCAAGTGTGCTGTTCTTTTTTCTTTACTTTCAAGGTTATCTTCACCAAAGGCAGCGAGGTTAAAAATACGTATGTTGGTTTTAAAGAATCCGAGGTTTGAGATAGATATATGGAAAGCCAATCCCTTGAACCAGATGTGCATCCACTGAAATTTCGGCACTGGATTCTAAGTACCTTTTGTGGAGTCCAACGTAACTGTGAACCGTCGCTAAGTGACTGGTCATAAGTGAAGGACTACCTATACATAGTTGTTAAGGATATATAGCCTTTGAACCTGCAACTCCTAGATTAATTTTTCAGTAGGCTTCTTATTGGATCAAAGCAATGCATTTCTCAAAGCACCTGAAGGCCAACCAAAAAATAATGGATGGAAACTGACCAAGGAGAGATCCAACCTAGAAATAAGGAGAAATTTTCTGACAGTGAGAACATCAACCAATGGAACAGAAGTTGCCTTCAGAAGTTGTAGGAGCTTCATCACTGGAGGCTTTCAAGTAGAGACTGGACTGCCATCTGTCAGAAATGGTGTAGGGTCTCCTCCTTGGGCAGGGGGTTGGGCTAGATGACCTACAAGGCCCCTTCCAACTCTGTTATGTTGTTATTATTCTGTTATTCAGAAGTTGTGGCAGCTTCATCCCTGGAAGCTTTCAAGAAGAGACCGGAATGCCATCTGTCAAAAATGGTGTAGGGTCTCCTGCTTGAGTGGGGGTTGGGCTAGATGACCTACCAGATCCCTTCCAACTCAGTTATTCTATTCTTATTTATAAAAAATAGATAGATAGATAGATAGATAGATAGATAGATAGATAGATAGATAGATAATGATAGGTATATTAGATAGATAGATAGATATTGATGATATAGATATAGATGAGAAAGAGATAAGATAAGATAAGATAAGATAAGATAAGATAAGATAGACAAAGAAGTCATCCAGTTCTCTTCCTGCAATGAAGCCAGATCGTTTCTCTGGTTCAAGGGATTGGCTTTCCATATATTTATCTCAAATCTCTGATTCTTTAATACAAGCATACATATTTTAAACCTCACCGCCTTTTGTGAAGATAACCTTGAAAATAAAGAAAAAGGTCTTTCAAAAGAACAGCACTTGCACTTATTTTTGTTTTTCATTTACCCGTGAGGAAATAAAAAACCAGTGTGCTCTTTCTCTCTTTCTCTCTCTCTCTTTTGCGGCTCCGCAGCCTTTGAAATGAACCGATAAGACAGATTGTTTTGCTATTGTTATTTTTTTCATAAGCTCACACCTTCTTTCTTGAGAATGATAAAAGAAATTATTTTAGACTCAGAAATAGCAAATATTTCCCCTTTGGGGGAAAAAGGTAAATGAAACTCTTCCTTGTCTTATTAAAATTTAAAATCTCCCAGCACTGGCCTATCCAACTTTCTCTCCAAATAGGTTGAGATGAAGAAAAATATCGCTTCCCACCCCCTTTCTTCTTGTCTTGCATTTTATAGGCGTCAGTACAGATGAAGTTGCTGATTTATCCCAAGGCAATTGGGGTTGGGCAGCTGAAATAAATTTCAATGATCAATAAAATATATAAACTGAGGAAATACCCCAGACATTTTTGCTACAGGATTCTTCATCCAGGCTCAGTAATCAGCCTCTGCTATGCTCCATTCGTCCTTTCAGGAGGAAAATCCGCAATTTTTCTAAAAGTAGGCCTCGACTCACATTCTATCCATCTAGCCTCAATTTATAACCGTTCATTTAGTGACCATTCAACGTTACAGTGGCACTGAAAAAAAAACTAGCTTATTTTTCACACTTACGACCTACGAAGCATCCCCACCAGGGGTGGGATTGAAAGATTTTAGCAACCGGTTCTCTGCCCAGTTGCTGGGTGGGCGTGGCCATGGCGGCATGGCCTAATCCAGTGATGGCTAACCTTTTTGCCATCGCGTGCCAGGAGTGGGGGGAGTCGCGCGCATGCGTGCCCACATCCATAATTCTATGCGCCCCGCCCGTGCGCATGCAAGTGGGACTCCCCCGCTCTCCCCCCATTCCCCTCCTTGCTCCTGGCACGCAATGGCACGGTGGGCCCATTTTTATCTCTCCCCAGGCTCCGGACCCTTTCTAGAAGCTTGGGGAGGGTGAAAACAGCCTTCCCTACCCCACCGGAGACCCTCCAGAGACCGGAAATGGCCCGTTTGCCAACTTCCGGTGGGACCGGAAGGCCCGTGTTTTGCTTTCCCCAGCCTCCAGAGCCAGCCTGCCCCCCCTCCCCGGAGACCCTCCAGAGGCCGGAAACGGCCCATTTGCCGACTTCCGGTGGGACAGAGCTGAGCTCACGTTCCCACCAATATGGTTACGTGTGCTATAGGTGCCATAGGTTCGCCATCATGGGCCTAGTCAGTTTCCTGCACCATGGTGGGGAGGGGGGGGACATTTTTGCCCTCCCCAGACTCCAGAGGTTTTCCTTGAGCCTCCGGGAGGGTGAAAACGACCTCCCCTGGGCTCCAGAGGCTCTCTGGAGGCAAAAACAGGCCCGTTTCCAGACTTTCGGCACTTCCGGTAGGCCTCCCAGTTTCCATTTTTCACCCTCCCAGAGCCTCTGTGCAGGGCCTGCACTTACCCGGCATCCAAAATGGGCCGCATGGAGACTCCTGGGAGGGACGCGGTGGGGTGGGTGGGGTCAGCCAGTCCTTGCAACTACCAGTTCAGCAAACCAGATTAAAATTAACATCCGGTTCGCCCGAACTGGTCATAACCGGTTGAATCCCACCCCTGATCCCCACACGATCCAAATTCAGGCGTTTGACAACTAACTGACTCAGATTCATGTGATCACCTTTGGTGACCTGACAAGCAAAGTCAATGGGAAAGCCAGATTCACTTAACAACCGGGCTATTAATTTAAGAGCCGCAGCGATTCACTTAACAACCGTAGCAAAAAAGGACATAAAACGGGGCAAAATTCAATTGTCTTGCTTAGCCAGAAAAATTTTGAGCTCAGTTGTGGTCGTAAGTCAAGGGCTACCTGTATATACTTTAATCTCACAGTCTTCTCTGAGGATCAACTTGAAAGAAAATAAATAAAATTACAAGGACTCCTCAATTTACACTGAAAAAAATGACTTATAACTGATCCTCGCACTTACAACCATTGTAGCATCCTCACGGTCACATGACCAGAACTGAAGGGCTTCTCAAATCGGCATGTACAGGTGTTCCTCGACTTACAACAGTTCATTTAGTGACCGTTCGAAGTCACAACATCACTGAAAAAAGTGACTTATGACCATTTTTCACACTTACGACCGTTTGCAGCATGATCTACATTCAGTTGCTTGATAACGGGTTCATGTGTATGACTGTTGCAACATCCCGAGGGGGGATCACGTGATCCCCTTTTGCGACCTCCTGACTGGCACAGTCGACGGGGAAAGCCAGATTCACTTAACAACCGTGTTGCTCGTTTAACCCCTGTGGTGATTCACTTAACAAATGTGGCAAGCAAAGTTGTAAAATGGAGCCAAACTGACTTAACAAATTTCTCACCGAGCAACATCACTTCTGGTTGCTTAATTGTGGTCGTAAGTCGAGGACCACCTGTGCTTATAACATTTTCAGTGTCATGTGGTTTCTTTTTTGTGGCCTTCCCAACCGGCTTCCAAGAAGCCGAGTCAATAGGGGAAGCGGATCCATTTAAGGACCATGTGATTCACTTAAGAACTGCAGTGATTTGCTTAACGACACTGGCAAAAAACAAACAAACCCTTGGCCACTAGATCAGGGGTTTCCAACCTTGGCAACTTTAAGACTTGTGGACTTCAACTCCCAGAATTCCTCAGCCACCTTTGCTGGCTGAGGAATTCTGGGAATTGAAATCCACAAGTCTTAAAGTTGCCAAGGTTGGAGACCCTTGCACTAAATGAATGGTTGCACTTTGAGGATTTATCTGCAAACAGCTGTTTCATAAGAATTCCACTAACGGTTACAGCCATGTAGTGGGTTTTAAGACACACTTACTCTCCGGAGGAATCCTGTCTTTGTGCGGGCAACCGGATAAGCTGCGATGGTGAGGATAGAGTCCTGTGACGTGACCGGTGCCATCACAGCCTGGAGTGGGACATTTGATTTCACGCTTCTCGGGTCTTGAAGAATCTAGAAAATGAAGGAAGAGGGTGCATAAAGGACTTTACGATAAGATTTAGATGGGTAAGGTTGCTCCAAGAAACCTATCCAGTCATCTACAATCATTTTTTTCTCCTGAAAAAAAGGAGGGAGGGAAGGGAGAGAGAGGGAGAGAGGGAGGGAAGGAGTGGGGGGCGAGAGAGAGAATTTGGTCTAATGATAAAAATACTGAGCTAGAAAGCAGGAGACCGTGAGTTCTAGTCCTGCCTTAGGCATGAAAGCTGGGTGGGTGACTTTGAGCCAATCACCAGGCAATGGTGAGTTCTAGTCCTGCCTTAGGCATGAAAGCTGGCTGGGTGACTTTGGATCAATCACCAGGCGATTGTGAATTCTAATCTGGTTTTAAGGATGAAACCTAATTGGATGACTTTGGGGAAAAAATCACCAGGAGATGATGGAGTTCTAGATCCACCTTAGCTGTGAAAGCCATCTGAGTGACTTTGAACCAGTCATTCTCTCTCATCCCAGCCCACCTCACAGGATGGTTGTTGCGGGGTAAATAGAAGAAGGAAAGTGTGTTGGATATGTTCGTCTGCCTTGAGTTATTTGTAAAAATAATAAAGGTGGGATATAAATGGATGGACGGACAGACGGACGGGCTGACGGACAAACAGACAGACAGACAGACAAATAGAGGGTTGGGATTCAGCCAGTTCTGACCAGTTCGTGTGAACCTGTAGTTATGGCCAGCGGCTGGGCCCACCCACCCGCTCTGGCGCTATCCCGTCTTATACAATCACAGTGTTTTCGACACAGCGTGAGCGAACGAAGTTATTCTGTCCTATACAATTGCCATTTTTGATACAGCGCACAGGTGTGCAAGGCACGCGCATGAGCGAGGCTATCCGGTCCTATACAATTGCTGTGTTTTTGACGCAGCTTGCTGTGCGCAAGGGTGTGCGTGCAAGTGAAGCGAGCATGAGCACACGTATGCTCACACTTTCGATTCTGGGCGAACTCTTTGTTAAATTATGTGAAGCCCTCTTCTGGATAGATAGATAGACAGATAGATAGATAATAGATAGATAGATACATAGATAGATAGATAGATAATCGATAGATAGATAGATAGATATGTAGATAGATAGATAATAGATAAATAGATAATAGATAGATAGACAGATAATAGATAGATAAATAATCGATAGATAGATAATCGATAGATAGATGGATAGATAGATAATCAATAGATAGATAGATAATAGATACATAGATAGATAATAAATTGATTGATTGATTGATCATAGATAGATAATATAGATAGATAATAGATAGATAGATAGATAGATAATAGATAGATAATAGATAGATAATAAATCGATTGATAGATAGATAGATAATATAGATAGATAGATAATAGATAGATAGATGATAGATGATAGATGATAGATGATAGATAATAAATAGATAATATAGATAGATAGATGATAGATAGATAATAGACAGATAATAGGTAGATAGATAAATAGATAGATAGATAATAGATAGATAGATAGATAGATAGATAGATAGATAAAAGATAGATAGATAATAGGTAGATAGATAGATAAATAGATAAATAGATAAATAGATAAATAGATAGATAATAGATAGATAATATACAGTATAGATAGATAGATGGATGGATAATAGGTAGGTAGGTAGGTAGATAGATGATAGATAGATAATAGATAGATAGATAGATAGATAGATGGATAATAGGTAGATAGGTAGGTAGATGATAGATAGATAGATAGATGATAGATAGATAGATAGATAGATAGATAGATAGATAGATAGATAGAATTCCTATGCAGATCAGATATACATTCTGTTGTAGGGATTCTTGCTTGGGCGGAGGGTTGGACTAGGTAACCTTTAAGGTCCCTTCCAGCTCTGTTAATCTATTAACTAGCCTCCCCAAGGAAACAATGTTTTGGCTCACCAAGACACCCAATGGTGGGGAAGTCCCATTATTTGCCTCATCAAGATGGCAGCGACGATTTAAAAAAATCGCCTTCCTGGGACGCTTTTCATCCCTTCTGCGGCTTCCTCCACTTCTTCCTGTACTCAGAAAAGGCCTCTGTCCTTTGCTGGGAAGCCTTTCCTGGTTCCTGAAAGTGTCGGAGATTCCCCGAGAAGTTGTGCCCAATGAATTACCACCCAGCCGCTTCCTCTTTCTTTTAGTAAGAGCGTTCTTTGATTTACTTTCCTTAACTTCTCAAAGCAGCTTTGAAGCTGGGCTGCCGGCAGCGTCAAAGTGAAGCGTCCTTTCAAAGCTTTTGCGCCGCCCTACAAGCTCTCGTCTTCTGTAGCCAGGAAGAGTTTATACGATTGAACTGGAACCCTACAGGCATCAAACTGCAAAAGTTGCCTCAGTTTATTAACTCAAATGTCTACTTAACTCCGGTCTCAAGTCTCTGGCAGGGATCAGAACAAAATACAGCCCTGGGAATCAAGGTATGATAAGGAAGACTCTGGAGACTTGCTCCTTATCAGAATAACAGAATAACAGAGTTGGAAGGGACCGTGGAGGTCTTCTAGTCCAACCCCCTGCTGAAGCAGGAGACCCTCTACCAGTGATGGTGAATCTTTTCGGCACCGAGTGCCCAAACCAGAACATGCGTGCACGCGCGTGAATGTGTGCGTGTGCGCACACCAGAGCTCTTGAAACCCAAAGACCGGCTGGTCGGCATGCAAATGCTTGGTTTTTAGCTGCTTTTGGCTGTTTTTCGGGCTGTTTTTCAGGCTGTTTTTCGGGCTGTTTTCAGCCTGAAAATGGCCAGAAAATGGCCTAAGAACAACCTGAAACGGCCCTGCAAGCAGCCCAAAAATGGCCTGAAAACGGCTAGAAAGCAGCCTGAAAAACAGCCGAAATAACCCTGGAAACGGCCTGAAAACAGCCTGAAAAACAGCCAAAAACCGATGTGAAAATGGTGTGAAACGGCCCTGAAACGGCCCGAAAAACCGCCTGTTTTTTGGTCATTTTTGGCCATTTTCAGGCCATTTTCTGGTGCTCTGGCACCTGGAAACCAGAAGAGCAGCTGGCAATGGTGCGCATGCCCACAAAGAGGACTGTGCGTGCCACCTCTGGCATGCGTACCATTGGTTCACCATCACAGCCCTCTACCATTCCAGACAAGTGACTGTCCAGTCTCTTCTTAAAAACCTCCAGTGATGGAGCACCCACAACTTCTGGTGGCAAGCTGTTCCACTGGTTTATTCTTCTCATTATCAGGAAATAGGGTTCATTGGCAGTGTCTGAAAAGGTACAGTATATACTCAACTTTTACCAGGCTACAGGTAATCCTCAACTTACGTTATACTTAAGGTTGTTGTTGTGTGGAAAATAAGAAGAGGAAGGTGTGTGTTGATATGGTTGCCGCCTTTGAGCTATTTGTAAATATACTAAAGGCTGGATGAAAATAAATAAATAAATAAATAATAAAGCAGCTGCCACTGTTGTTAACTGAGCACCACAGTCATTAAGAAAACCCCACAGTTGTTAAGTGAACTAGTGGTTTGCTATGGCTGCTGCTTTGCCGACATTGATTTATGACTGTTGCAGTGTCCCCCGGGCCTCACGACCACCATTTGCAACCTTCCGAGGAGGTTTCCAACAAGCAGTCGATAGGGGAAGCCGGATTCCCTTAGCGACCGCATGATTTACTTAACAACTGCATCGATTCGCCAAAAGTTGCTGAGGCAAGAACGGGAGCTCATCCCGTCTCGCATGCTTGGGTCTCAAACCCAGGCTGTCAGCTTTCCAGCTGGAAGGAAAGCTCAGCGTCTTTTAACGCGCGGAGCCGTCTCTCTTCTTACCTTTGCTGTAATAGTTCTTCCTGATGGAGTCCAAGGTCTTGTTCTGCTTCTCCTCCGCTTGGAAGTGCTTTGCGTGCTCTCCCGTCGCCTGCTGCCCGGGCTCCCTCACCACCTTGACCTGTTCCGCTTTCAGGGCGATGGCCTGCTCCAACAGGCCCAGGTTCCCCCGCGTCATCATGTCATACATCTCGGATTCGTCGGTCACGGTGGACTTCTGAGAGTGGGTGTCGTCATCCTTTTCATCGTCTGACCTCACCTCCACAATGACAGAATATTCCGGCTTGGGGTCGACCGCCTGTCGTTCACAGTGAGTTTGGGGGCTACCCTGAGACGTGTGAGGCGCTTCTTGACAGACGACATCAGCCATCGCTTCCTCTTCCTCTTCCTCCTCCTCTTCGTATTCTTCTTCTTCCTCCTCCTCCTCCTCCTCCTCCTCTTCTTCTTCCTCCTCCTCCTCCTCCTCTTCTTCCTCCTCCTCCTCTTCTTCCTCCTCCTCTTTTTGGAGTTTGCACGAGTCCTCACAGCTCGCCTCATCCTCCCGATGTTCCAGGCACAAGTCACTGCTCCTCTCGCTGGTGACCTCGATCACTTCTTCTGCATCTTCTGTATGGATGATGATCTCCTTTTCGCATTGCTCCTCAACGGCTTCTTCCTCTTCTTCCTCTTCCTCTTCTTCTTCCTCTTCCTCCTCCTCCTCCTCCTCCTCCTCTTCTTCTTCTTCTGTTGCTCCTTCACAGAGCAAGTGCATGGTGTTTCCCCCGCTGCTCGAGACCTCGCCTTCGCTTTCCGACACGGGTCGTTTGGAGACGAGAGTTCCTTCTGTTCTTTGGCCTGGGTTGAAAAAAGAATGATTTCTTGAAAATGGTTGTGGGTACAACCGGGGTTGTGGCGGTGGTGGGGGTGGGGGTAAGCGTGTCCCTACTTTTGTGTCCGTTGTGTGGTGTGTGTAAGGCTTTTGCACGGCAAGGGGAATAGCAAGTACAGGGAGACACCGGGGCGTCCTTGGTGCACACTGAGCTTGGGGGTTTTCTTGCTGATGTTTCATGACCCAACTAGGTAACATCATCAGTGCTTGAAGGGAGGGGTGTTTGTGGAGTGGAGGGAGGAGGAGGAGGAGGAGGAGGATGAGGGGAAGGGGGAGGGGGAGGGGGAGGGGAGGAGGACAGTGGGATCTTTGGTGCTCTCTGAGATTGGTGGTTTTCTTGCAGACATTTCATGACCCAACTAGGTAACATCATCAGTGCTAGAAGAGAATAGGGCTTGCTCTCATTTTATATTCTAGTGGCTTGCCCTATCATCGCCGGTGGGAGTGGTCTAGGAGCCCAACTGAAGAACCTCCAAGACCTCTCCCAAAAACACTGATGGCGCAATCTGCTAGAATACAGGGAATCCTGGACTTAACAACAGTCTGTTTAGTGACCGTTCAAAGTTATAAGGGCGCAAGGGAAAAAAGTGACTTGGGACCGCTTTTCACACTTACGACCGTTGCAGCATCCCCATGTGCACGTGATTTACATTCAGATGCTTGACAGCCGACTCACATTTACGATGGTTGCGCAGTATCCCAAGATCGTGCGATCCCCTTTTTGTGAGCTTCCGACAAGCAAAGTCAGTGCGGAAGTCAGGTTCACTTAACAACCGTGTTACTAATTTAAGAACGGCGGCGCTCTATTTAAATAAATGTAAATAAATGAGTTAACACACTCACTTAACAAATTTCTCACTTAGCCACATCAATTTTGGGGCTCAATTGTGGTCGTAAATCAAGGACTACCTGTATAAATTGAGAGCAAACCCCATGCCTTACTATCACTGATGTTGTTACGTAGTTGGGTCATGAAACGTCTGCAAGAAAACAACCCAGCTCCGAGAACACCAAGGATTTCTCATTCCTAATTTTCTGAATGAAGAACTTATGGACATATTATTTAGAGCAGGATTCTCCAACCTTGGCAACTTTAAGCTTGGAGGACTTCAACTCCCAGAATTCCCCAGCCTGGGAGTTGAAGTCCTCCATGCTTAAAGTTGCCAAGGTTGGAGACCCCTGATTTAGAGGAGCCATAGCAGCTGGTCCTACACTTAACAACTATTCGTTGAGTGACCCTTTGAAGCAGGGTTGGGTTCTAAAAATTTTTACTACCGGTTCTGTGGGCCTGGTTTGACGGTCATGTGACAATTCTTTAGGATTTAGCAGAGGTACTGGTCTACCAGGCTTTTAACTGCTTGCAGAGCTGTACTGGTCTACTCATTTATTTTTTCAGGCACTGGTCTACTCATGTATTTTTGCAGGCACTGGTCTACTCATGTATTTTTGCAGGCACTGGTCTACTCATTTGTTTTCTTTTAACACTGATCAGCTGTAGGGTGGCCCTTTGAAGCTCCAGGGCAAGAGTTTAAACAGTTTTTTTTCCCTCTAGCCATCAGCTGGGACTCAGGAGGCAGCAAGAGATCGGGGATGGGGCCAAATAAAAGATAAGAATAATACCGGGGTGGGGGGGTGGGGGGGTGGGGGGCGCGGGGGCAGAACCGGTTCGGTGACATCATATCGTCACCGCTACAGGCTCGGGAGAACCAGGCCGAACCGGGAGGAACCCACCACTACTTTAAAGTTACGATGGCACTGAAAAACTGACTTATGACTAGTCCTCACACTTATGACCATCGCAGCATTCCCCCCGCAGTCACGTGATCAAAATTCAGATACACTTGGCAACGGGCATGTTCATAGGACAGTCGCGTTCTCCTGGAGTCACGTGATCTCCATTTGCGGCTTTTCTAACCAGCTTCTGACCCGCAAACTCAACCGGGGGGGGGGGGGAAATTAGGTTTGCTTAACAACCAGGCGATTCACTTAACCACGGCAGCGATTCGTTTAACGACGGTGGCCAAAAAAGCTCATCAAACGAGGCACAAGTCCCTTAACCACGGCCTCACTTAGCCACGGAAATTCTGGTCCCCGGACTCACTTAAGAACCATCTTGGTTTTGCGATGGAAATTCTGGTCGTTAAGTCGAGGACTACCTGTACAGTGTCGACATGATCAGAAGCAACCCCCGCACCTTCTCCCGAGGGAGGGCTGCTGGACGCCTCCTTTTGGGCCAGGGCTTCTCCCTCGTCTTCCTCTTCCAGAGTGCCTTCTGAATCGTCTGTCACAGAGTCCTGCTTGGCTTCGGCCTCTTCGCTCCCATCACTGTCCACATTGTAGCCCTCGTCAAGGCTGAGCTTCAGGGGATGCGACTTCCTCTTGGGCGCCAGGTGTTCTGCTTCCACGTGCTGAAGTTTCCTCTTCTTTGCCAGAGGGCAGCTTTGTAAACTAGGAGGAAGACCGAGAGAAAAGAGGAAGAGGGGGAGAGAGAAACAGAGGAAGAGAAAGAGAAAGAGAAAGAGACAAAGAGAGAGAGAAAGAGAAAAAGAAAGAGACAAA
>WNWU01000033.1:3228395-3245271 GCA_012654045.1 Ptyas mucosa | reverse complement strand
CCCTCTCCCCTTCCTTCCTTCCTTCTTCCCTCCCTTCTCCCTTCTCCGTTCCCCTCTCCCCTTCCTTCCTTCCTTCCTTCCTCCCCCTCCCTTCTCCTTTCCCCATACCCTTCCTTCCTTCCTTCTCCCCTCCCTTCTCCCTTCTCCCTTCTCCTTTCCCCTTCCTTCCTTCCTTCCTTCCCTTCCCTTCCCTTCCCTTCCCTTCCCTTCCCTTCCCTTCCCTTCCCTTCCCTTCCCACTATTTTGGAACGGCATTTTATAAGCCACCAAAACAACAGCCCACACAGAATGTGTTCCGTGTCAAGGCACGCTCCCCGCACATGGCTCTGTAGCTTGCACATTTGTTCCTGTGGCTCCCAGCTGTGGTTTCATACATCTCTTCTGCCTTTTTTCCTCTCTGTTGTATTTCCCCCCCCCTCTCCTCTTCTCTTTAGGGCCCTTCCAGCTGCTTGATTTAAATTCTCCTGACATTCCTCCCTTGGTGAGTTTTGTTCACAGCTGAATTAACTAGCAGTTGGCTTACTTAACTCACCCTACCTCGTTTTATCCTCCCAGTTTCTCTGCCAAAGTCACCCCCCAATGTGACAACAACGGTTGTGTCCCTGCTTCAAATCTTGGGAGCGCATCCATTAGAAACCACTCTCCGGTCCTCTCAAGGCCTCAAATTAAAATTTACTGCTGTGTAATAAACAGCCTAACAAGGCCTGGTTGTCAGTTTTCATTTGCATAAACAAACGGTGCAGATAAAACATTTAACTGCGAAACCATCCAAAGTGCTCGCCTTGATGGGAAAGAAGGAGATGGAAAAACCAGCCAGGGACAAAGAGGGAAGAAGGGATCCTATGGAGATGGTGATTGCGGCATTGTGAGTTTCTAGTTGTTTTTGTATGTTGGTGGGATTTGATTGTGGTCAGCGGCTGCCATATATCCCGTTCAGGTATCTATGGAGAGAAAGATAGTGCGCGAGGCCAAGACGAGAGTCATCCCAAAGGTGCTTTTTTTCAAGAGGCAGCTGGACTTCCTTGGTTTTTCTTTGAAGTCGTTTCACTTCTCATCCAAGAAGCTTCTTCAGCGCTGACTGAATGGTGGGGGAACGGAAGGATTGATACTCCTTGCAGACAGCTGGTCATTTGCAGCCTTTTAGAGGGTCGTTGAGGCCACTTGGAGGTTTCTCTGTGTCCTCAGGGTCACCTGAGTAGACCCTGGTTCCTGTAGTCTGCAATTTTTTCTCTGGAAATCCATTCCTACTTCCACACTATTCAAAGCAGTGGTGGGTTTCGCCCGGTTCGGCCGAGCCGGTAGCAGTGACGATATGACGTCACCAAACGGTTCTCTTTGTTCGGGAGCTGGGCCCTCCCCCCCTCCCCGGCGTTATTCATACCTTTTATTTGGCCCCACCCCCAATCTATTGCTGCCTCCTGAGTTCCAGCTGATCGGCTAGAAGGAAAAAAACTGTTTAAATTCTTGGCTTCAAAGGGCCGCCCTACAGCTGATCAGTGTTAAAAGGCAGTGTGGTGGTAGACCCGTGCCTCCCAAAACAAATGAGTAGACCGGTGCCTGCAAAAATAAATGGGTAGACCAGGGCCTCCAAAAACAAATGGGTAGACCGGTACAGCTCTGCAAGCAGTTAAAAGCCTGGTAGACCAGGACCTCTGCTAAATCCTAAAGAATTGTCACATGACCATCAAGCCACACCCACAAAATAAGCCACGCCCACAGAACCGGTAGAAAAAAAAATGTAGAACCTACCCCTGATTCAAAGGGTGTTCATCCCAAATTGTATAGCTAAAGGTCTGTAGAGATTCTCGGTCATCCAGCTCATGGTTGTCCCAAAGGTGCTTTTTCTGGACTTACTCGCTTTTTCTTTGAAGACGTTTCGCTTCTCATCCAAGAAGCTTCTTCGGCTCTGACTGGAAGGTGGGGAATGGAAGGATTGATACTCCTTGCAGACAGCTGGTCATTTGCATCCTTTCAGAGAATCATTGAGGCCACTTGGATGTTTGTCCGTGCCCTCAGGGTCACCTGAGTGGTGCAAATGTCTGTGGAGCCTTCTTGGAACTGCTGAAAGGACCGTGTTGTAGACTGGAGATAAATGATGTCGTAGCCCTTCCCCTCTGTTGAGAGAGAACTGTTCAATTTGGACACAGATGGCCTCTTTGACCCCTCTTTCAAACCAGCGGTCCTCTCTGTCCAGAATGTGGACTTTCCTGTCTTCAAAAGAGTGGCCTGTGCCTTTTTAAATGCAGGTGGACTAAGGAAGCTTCTTGGGTGAGAAGCGAAACGTCTTCAAAGAAAAACACGAAAGTCCAGTTTCCTCTTGAAAAAAAAGCATCTTTGCGACAACCGTGACCTGGATGACAGAGAATCTTCTAGATAAGGAAGGTGTGTGTGGGGGTGGGGGGGGGTAGGCAGTTACTCAAGGCTAGCCTCCTGCCATCTGCGGGGAATCTGAGCCAGACTAGATTACTATGGATTTCTAAAACTGCTTCAATAAAAGAGAATATTTGTAGCTCAGGGTTGAAACAAGATGGGCAGCAAATACATTTAAAACAGTGGTGGGTTTCAAAATTTTTTAGTACCGGTTCTGTGGGTGTGGCTTGGTGATCGTGGCGTGGTGGGCGTGGCAGGGGAAGGATACTGTAAAATCTCCATTCCCACCCCACTCCAAGGGAAGGATACTACAAAATCTCCATTCCCTCCCCACTCCAAGGGAAGGATACTGTAAAATTTCCATTCCCTCCCCACTCCAGGGGAAGGATACTGTAAAATTTCCATTCCCTCCCCACTCCAGGGAAAGGATACTGCAAAATCCCCATTCCCTCCCCACTCCAGGGGAAGGATACTGTAAAACCTCCATTCCTTCCCCACTCCAGGGGAAGGATATTGTAAAATCTCCATTCCCTCCCCACTCCAGGGGAAGGATACTGTAAAATCTCCATTCCCTCCCCACTCCAGGGGAAGGATACTGTAAAATCTCCATTCCCACCCCACTCCAGGGGAAGGATACTGTATAATCTCCATTCCCTCCCCACTCCAGGGGAAGGATATTGTAAAATCTCCATTCCCTCCCCACTCCAGGGGAAGGATACTGTAAAATCTCCATTCCCTCCCCACTCCAGGGGAAGGATACTGTAAAATCTCCATTCCCACCCCACTCCAGGGGAAGGATACTGCAAAATCCCCATTTCCTCCCGATCAGCTGGGACTCGGGAGGCAGAGAATAGATGGGGGTGGGGCCACTACTCAAAATTTCCGCTACCGGTTCTCCAGAACTGGTCAGAACCTGCTGAAACCCACCTCTCATTTAAAACAAACAAACAAATAAATAAACCGAACGGTTTATTTAACTCTGTTATTCTGTTAAAAGCCTGACTACCAAATTAACTCATTTCCCTCAGTCATACAATATTTTGAGCAGTAAACGTCGTCACTGGACGAGGTGGAAGTGTGCATCCTACACCGAGGCCCTTCACACACATATGCCTCTAACCAACATCAAAGCTAAATAAGTAAACCATGATGCCTCTGTGCAGTTGCTCAGTTGGTAACCAATCTGGGCACCGAGTGTCGGCAAAACAGCCAAAAGGGTTCTTTTGTGAACTTGTTGGTGTGTCACTCTGCAACTTGGGGGCTCCAACTGGTCCAGAACGCAGCCGCACGGGTAGTGACAGGAGCAGCATGGCGCTCCCACATAACACCGCTCCTGCGCGAGCTGCACTGGCTTCCGGTGGTCTTCCGGGTGCACTTCAAGGTGTTGGTGATCACCTTTAAAGCGCTCCATGGCATAGGGCCTAGCTATCTCCGAGACCGCCTGCTGTCACCGATGGCCTCCCATCGACCCGTGCGCTCCCACAGAGAGGGCCTCCTCAGGGTGCCATCAGCCAAACAATGTAGGCTGGTGACCCCCAGGGGGACAGCCTTCTCTGTGGGGGCACCCACCCTCTGGAACCAGTTGCCCCCGGAGATTAGGAGAATTCATGACCTCAGTGCCTTCCGCCGTGCCCTAAAAACACATTTTTTCCAACAAGCCGGGCTGGCTTAAGAAGAAATTTTAAATATTTTTAATATTTTAATTGGTCTGTGAGTTTTAAATTTTGTAGCCAAATTATATATATTTTAAATGTCTTAATATTTATATTTTATGTTTTTTATGTCTGGCTGTACACCGCCCTGAGTCCTCAGGGAGAAGGGCGGTATATAAATTGGAAATAAAATAAAATAAACTTGACTGACCTCAAACACTCGAAACCCAGCTGATGGGAGTTAGTCTACTATCAACTCTACTGTTAGTAAATGACTTAATCCAGCAAGCCAGAGCAATACATGAATGAATCATAGAATAATATTTGTTTGTTTGTTTGTTTGTTTGTTTCAATTTATAAACCCTAACCCCAACAATCTAAAACCCATTACAAAATATTAAAATCCCAAATTTAAAATTTAAAAATTATAAAATTAAAATTTTCATACAGAAAGGGAAGAAATTAGGCCAGGCCCGCCTGACGAAACAAAAAAGTTTTTAATTCACGGTGGAAGGCACGAAGATCCGGGATCCGCCGAATCTCTGGGGGGAGGTCGTTCCAGATAGTGGGTGCCCCCACAGAGAAAGCTCTCCCCCTGGGGGCCGCCAGTCGACATTGTTTGGCCGACGGCACCCGGAGGAGCCCCTCTCTGTGGGAGCGTACCGGTCGGTGGGAGGCTATTGGAGGTAGTAGGCGGTCCCGTAAGTACCCGGGCCCTAAGCCATGGAGCGCTTTAAAGGTGATGACCAACACCTTGAAGCGCACCCGGAAGACCACCGGGAGCCAGTGCAGCTCGCGCAGGAGCGGTGTCACATGAGAGCGCCACGTCGCTCCCATCACTACCTGCGCGGCTGCACTCTGCGCCAGTTGGAGCCTCCGGGTGCTCCTCAGGGGGAGCCCCATGTAGAGAGCATTGCAGTAGTCCAAGCGAGAGGTTACAAGGGCATGAGTGACCGAGAGTAAGGAGTCCCGATCCAGAAATCCATACCCGTGATGGCGAACCTTTTCCGGACCGAGCACCCAAAGCATGCGCACTTGCAAGCAAATGCACCTGTGTGTGTGTGCCTGAACTCCCAAAACTCCCAAAATGTGTGCGTGGCCTCTGCGCATGAACCCCACTTCCTGTGCATGTGCATGCAGCCTCCTGCAGGCGGGCTCCCACCACGCATGCGTGTGTGACCCCTCCATGTGCCCTGCGCATGTGCATGTAACCCCCATGCGCCCCCACCCTCAGACACATGCGCACTCCACCCCCCACGCATGCGTGCAACCCGCATGGGCCCCACCCCAGCGCATGCGCAGCAGAGACCCAAAGACCAACTGGCTCGTGGGAGGTGTGCGTGCATGCATAGCGGAGCTGAACTGGGGCAACAGCTCACGTGCCATCATAGAGGGCGCTGCGTGCCACCTCTGGCACGCGTGCCGTAGGTTCGCCATCATGGCCCTATACCAGTGATGGCTAACCTTTTTGCCATCGCGCGCCAGGAGCTGGGGGAGTGGAGGAGAGGTCGCACACAAGCGTGCCCACATCCATAATTCTATGCGCCCTGTCCCCGTGCATGACCCCCGCTCCCCCCCACTCCAGGCACGGGATGGTCCGGTGGGCCTCCTAGGCCCATTTTTTTTTCTCCCCAGTCTCCAGAGCCTTTCTAGGAGCTTGGGGAGGGTGAAAACGGCCTCCCCCACCCCCAAGGCCCTCCTGAGACTGGAAATGGCCCGTTTGCCAACTTCCGGTGGGCCCGAAAATCAGCTGGCCGGCACACACAGGTGCGCCGGAGCTGAGCTCGCCTGCCCACCAATATGGCAATGCAAGCCACCTGTGGCACACATGCCATAGGTTCGCCATCACGGCTATATACAATTTCAGATAAATAGTTGCCCGATCTCTTCTTAAAAACATCCAGTGATGGAGCACCCACAACTTCTGAAGGCAAGCTTGGTTAATTGTTCTCACTGTTACGAAGTTTCTCCTTTGTTCTAGGTTGTTTCCATCCATTGTTTCTCATCTTCTTTTTTGGTACTTTGGAAAATAGTTTTAGACCCCCTTCTCCTTTGTGACAGTCCCTTTGCTGTCATGTCTCCCCTAGTCCTTCTTTTCACTAGACTAAAGGTAAAGGTAAAGGTTCCCCTCACACATATCTGCTAGTCGTTCCTGACTCTAGGGGCCGGTGCTCATCTCCGTTTCAAAGCCGAAGAGCCAGCGCTGTCCGAAGACGTCTCCGTGGTCATGTGGCCGGCATGACTACACGCCAAAGGCACACGGAACCAGTGGTGGGTTTCAATTTTTTTTTACAACCGGTTCTGTGGGTGTGGCTTGGTGGGCATGGCAGTGGAAGGTTACTGCAAAATCCCCATTTCCTTCCAATCAGCTGGAACTTGGGAGGCAGAGAATAGATGGGGGCAGAGGTGGTATTTAGCAGTCCTCCGAACTACTCAAAATTTCCACTACCGATTCTCCAAACTACTCAAAATTTCCGCTACCAGTTCTCCGGAACTGGTCAGAACCTGCTGAAACCCACCTCTGCACAGAACACTGTTACCTTCCCACCAAAGGTGGTCTCTATTTTTCTACTTGCATTTTTTTACGTGCTTTCAAACTGCTAGGTTGGCAGAAGCTGGGACCAGTAACGGGAGCTCACCCCGTTACGCAGCCCTAGGGATTCGAACCACTGAACTGCCGACCTTTCGATCGACAAGTTCAGCGTCTTAGCCACTGAGCCGCATACCCAAATTCCTGCAACCGTTCTTCATATGTTTTAGCCTCATCATCTTCGTTGCTCTTCTTCTCTGCACTTTTTCCAGCGTCTCAACATCTTTTTTTTTATAGTGTGGTGACCAAAACTGGATGCCGTATTCTAGGTGTGGCCTTATTAAGGGCTTTATAGAGCGGTACTAATACCTCACGTGATCTTGATTCAATCCCTCTGTTAATGCCATTTAGGATTGCACTGGCCTTAATGATAGGTTTAATAATAAATAAAAGAATAAATAAAACATCCTCTGAGAATCCTTGCAAGGACAGGATGGCTCTTTCAGGACTTAAAGCCAGGAGAAAAAATTCCTTTTCAGTTGGCTGAGCCTCTGGCAGAAGGACCTGGGATGCCAACTGCTCCAGCTGTCTTCCACTAACTTTGTTTCGCCCATCACAAGTCGATGCCTTGTTCCTGGGGGGGACACAGGCCGCCGTGTTTGCGTCGACCCCGCTAAGGACGGACCGATCTCTGCACAAAAGCCCCCAATTCTCGCCTGGCAAGAGAATTTAGCCTGAACTTTTGACAGTTCCGCTGTTGCTTTCCTTTCCTTTTCAGAAAGTTGCAGCTGGATCTCTCTCTCTCTTTTTTTTAAGGCCTTCCTGTCTGCAAACAACAAACCTCCACTTTTCTTTTGGCAAACTTCTTCCTTCCCGTTAAAAAGAGTTCCATTGAGGGTTTGCAAGAATGAAGGCTCATTCACGGAGCGCCTGCAAAGAGCCCCTCAAAATTTTTTTTTCACCTGGTCTTTTAGCAACTTCTTCCCACGTGCCTCTCTCTTAAAAAGGGATAGTTTTAATTCAGGGTTTGTTTGTTTGTTTGTTTGCAATCCAGAGTTTGTGGCTTTGCTGGTATGCAGTGGCCTTTTTGTTCTCGTTTATTTATTTTTTTAATAGGAAAGGAATTGGAAGCAAAAAGTCACTTCCTTGGGTCGCTAAGTAATGGCTTTCCAAGCAGGAATGCTTAAACTGGAAATTAAATCAGGTTTCAGGCAGAATCTCTCTTTGCTACCAATAAAATTTTCTTGGAAAACAGGTGAAATGCTTTCTTATTTATTAAAGGGCAAGCAGCCTCGTTCCTGGAAATAGAAATACTTTCTATTTTTGTTATTTATTCTGATCCAACCAGCTCTCCTTACCCAGAAGTTTTAATTTTTTAAAAAATAATAACACGGGGATCCTTGTAAACTGACCATAAAATTGGCTTCTGTAACACATTCTGAAATTGCTGATGCAGACTTTTGCGTTATTTTTCCAAGAATTTTAGTAAAATTTATTATAAATATATTTTATATTAGAAATATAAAAAGAAACACAGGAGAGAGCTAAGAAAAAGGCAGATAGGGGTGTAAAGAGAAAGAGAAGGAAAGGAAGGAGGAAGGGGAAGAAGGGAGGTGAAGGGAAAGGGGAGGGGAGGAGGAAGGAAGGAAAGAGGGAGGGAAGGAAGGAGAAGAGATGGGAGGGAAGGGAAGGGAAGAGGAGAGGAGAATAGGAAGGAAGGAAGGAAGGAGAAAGGGGAAGAGGGGAGGGGAAAGGAGAGGGGAGGGGAGGGGGAAGGAAGGAAGGGGGAGGGAAGGAAGGAGAAGAGATGCGAGGGAAGGGGAGAGGAGATGAAAGAAGAGAGGAGAGGAAAGAAGAATAGGAAGGAAGGCAAGAGAAAGGGAAAGGAGAGGGGAAGAGAGGGGAGGGGAAAAAGGGGAAGGGGAAGGAAGGAAGGAGGAAAGGGGGAGGGAGGGAAGGAAGGAAGGAGAAGAGATGTGAGGGAAGGGAAGAGGAGAGGAGAGGAGAGGAAAGAAAAATATGAAGGAAGGAAGGAGGGAAGGCAGGCAGGCAGGCCTCCAACTTTTTTCCGTGCAGTAATATACAAAAAAAAATAAATTATAACATCCATCTTTTGCTTCCCATTTCTCAACATTTCCAGCCATTTCTAGAACAACCAAATCCAACCATCCAAAGGATGACTTTGTTCACTGTAACACTTAGGTACCCCCTTTTTAAATCGCTTTATTTTTTTTTAAAGAGCCATGAAGTAAAAGCGCAGCAACGTGGTGCCAAAAAACGTAAAAGAGCTGAGGGGACTGCTGAAGAAGCCTCCTTTTGTCTAAAAAAACATGAGGAAGCATCACACCGAATCTTTACAATGGCAGCCTAAGCCGCCTTGTGATTTTGGCTTCAAAATGAGGTTGGTGCTGAGGAAAACTTTTTTTTTTTTTTTAATGGCAAGGAAACAAGCACCGATTAGCCATTATCGCTGGCTCATAATACTTCAAGAGGCTATTAAAGGTATGGAAAAGCAGCTCATTAAAAACAATAGCAGCCTTCAGGCTGACCGATTATAAACAGGCTGGATAATTCTCTCTTGGCTCATGGACTTCACATCGCCTCCGTTTCTATTTTAATCACTTTCATCTAAAAGAGAAAACTTTTTCCTTTTGAACCGGGAAAGAGCTTGGTGATAATACACAACCGCAACAATACACCAGCATACAATAGATACAAACTCAAGGTAAACCGCTCCAAACTCGATTGCAGAAAATACGACTTCAGTAACAGAGTGGTCAATGCCTGGAATGCACTACCTGACTCTGTGGTTTCTTCCCCAAACCCCCAAAACTTTAACCTTAGACTGCCTACTATTGACCTCACCCCATTCCTAAGAGGTCTGTAAGGGGCGTGCATAAGAGCACCATCATGCTTTCCGTCCCTGTCCTAATATTCCTTTTTACTTACTCTTTTCATGTATTCAGATTCTGTTTATACTTATATCTGTGATCTTATACGTGTTTGACAAATAAATGAAATGAATAAAATAAAAATAGCACCGACAGGGAAAAGGTTGAATGGGTCACTCCCTTGTTGCAAAGGGGAGTCGTGCAAAAATTCAAGTTGCACGAATCAATTAAAAATGGGAAGTTTGGGGAAGAACTGGGAAAGTTGAGTCCTGCACTTCCAGCCATCGGAGTTCAGCAGAGCATTAGGCATTCCCTCTCGCTGGAACTGAAAGTATTCGCTTTTAAAAGTATGAGCGGAATGGATGCCAATGGTAAAAAGGGAACGTGGTATGCTGGTCTAGAATAGGATAGAATAACAGAGTTGGAAGGGACCTTGGAGGTCTTCTAGCCCAACCCCCTGCTTAGGCAGGAAACCCTACACCACTTCAGACAAATGGTTATCCAATCTCTTCTTAAAAACTTCCAGTGTTGGAGCATTCACAACTTCTGGAGGCAAGTAGTTCCACTGATTATTTGTTCTAACTGTCAGGAAATTTCTCCTTAGTTCTAAGTTGCTTCTCTCCTTGATTAGTTTCCACCCATTGCTTCTTGTCCTGCCTTCCGGTGCTTTGGAGAATAGCTTGACTCCCTCTTCTTTGGGGCAGCCCCTGAGATATTGGAACTCTGTTATCATGTCTCCACTAGTCCTTCTCTTCATTAAACCAGACAGACCCAATTCCAGCAACCGTTCTTCATATGTTTTAGCCTCCAGTCCCCTCATCATCTTTGCTGCTCTTCTCTGCACTCTTTCTAGAGTCTCCACATCTTTTTTATATCGTGGCAACCAAAACTGGATGCAATATTCCAAGTGTGGCCTTACCAAGGCATTAAAAAGTGGTATTAACACTTTACGTGATCTTGATTCTATCCCTCTGTTTATGCAGCCCAGAACTGTGTGGGCTTTTTTGGCAGCTGCTGCATACGGCTGGCTCATAGACTGGGGGGAGGCGGGCATGCTGGGAAGGGCGGAGTAGGTAATTCTGGGACTTGTAGTCTCAACAGATTTGGAAGGCAGAAGCATGTGAAGTTTACCTTAGAAGGTAGAATATTTATAGCTCAGGGTTGGACTGTGGGGGTCGTTGGTGCTTTCTGAGCTTGGTTGTTTTCTTGCAGACATTTCGTTTCCCCAATAGGTTATATCATCAGTGCTAGAAGGGAATGTGGAAAGGAGGGGGAGGGGGAGGGGGGATCCTTGGTGCTCTCTGAACTTGGTTGCTTTCTTGCAAACATTTCATTGTCAAACTTGGTAACATCAACAGTGCTAACAGGGAGGGGGGTTTGAAGAGGAGGAGGAGGAGGAGGAGGAGGAGGAGGAGGAGGAGGAGGAAGAGGAGGAGGAGGAGTATGACCGTGGGGTGCTTGGTGCTGGTTGTTTTCTTGCAGATATTTCATCACCCAACTAGGTAACATCATCAGTGCTAGAAGGGAGTGGGCTTTGCTCCCTGTTTATTTACAAGTGGCCTGTCGAGTGTTGGTGGGACAATCAAGGAACTACCAACTCAGACAAACAAACAATAAACCGTAGCCTAATCAAGGAACTCACCAAGAACACTCCCACCAACACTGACGGGGCAAGCCCTTTGTATATAAACAGAGCACAAACCCTGCTGTTGTGACCCCAACTCCCGAGCCTGTCCTAACAGAGGAAGAGGAGTCAGAAGGTGATGGGGAGGAACTGACAAGGCCTCCCTCTCCAGGACCCTCCTCTCTGGCAATGCCTCAGCTTCCATCCGAAGGCCAAGAGGAACAGTCTGGGATGTGCCAGGAGGAAGGCATATAGGAACCACAACAGATAGGGAGCGAGGATGATGAATCCTGGCTTGATCCCAGGCAGCGTCGGAGGGAGAAGCGTGCGCAGCAATGAAAGAGGCGTGGGAGGGCCCGAGATTGAGCTGAGTCAGCGAGCCACACCCCACAAGGAATAAAAGTGGGTGTGGTTGTTCTTCAGGCTTTGTGACGGTCAAAGTTAAAAACCTGAGAGTCACATCGCGTTACCTGAAATCTGGCTTGTGCATATTTTGGATTGGACCTTGGCTGACTCTTGCTTCGTGGATTACTTTTTGCTACTGGACCGGACTGAGGATAAACTCTCTCTTGCTGACTGTGAGTGAAAACTGACTTGGCAGGCATTTCGCAGTTTACTGCCAAAACTCTTACCTGCAAGGGTTCCTAGTCTGATTGCTTAATAAAATCTTGGCAGGCGTGCCTGGTTGTGTGTTTGCCTGTGTGGGGAAGGGGGACAGAACACCTACTCTCTTCTAACCCTGATGATGTTACCTAGCTGGGGAATGAAACGTCTGCAAGAAAATCGCCACGCTCAGAGACCGTCCCCAAGGACCCCACAAGTCTCCCTTAGCCACAGGCCTTATGGAGTCCCTCCATCAACTGTGGAAAGTTAGCTGAAGGGCAAGATATCTTCAAGTTAACCCATAACTTGGGTTTTGGGGAATGGCTTTCTCACCTTGATGTGTCTCTTGTGGAGGTTTGGGGCTGACTCACAACTGTTGATTTTCTCCCCACGGGTCCACCTTTGACTCAGCAGTTTGCCTCGGAACTCATTTTCTAAGGAGAGAAGAGAAAGTTAAGGCCATTAGAAAGGGATATTTGTAGCTCAGGGTTGAACTATGAGGTCCTTGGTGCTCTTTGAGTTGCAGACATTTAACTACCCAACTAGGTAACATCATCCGTGCTAGAAGGCAGGGTGGAGTAGAGGGAGAGGGAGTGGAGGAGGAGGAGTGTGGGGTTCTTTTGTACTCTGAGCTTGGTTGTTTTCTTATAGACTTTTTATTACCCAACTAGGTAACATCATCAGTACTAGAAAAGAGGGAGGAGGAGGAGGATTGTGGGGTCCTTGGTGCTCTCTGAGGTTGGTTGTTTTCTTACAGACTTTTTATTACCCAACTAGGCAACATCATCTGTTTTAGAAGGGAATGGGGTTTGCACTGATGATGTTATCTAGATGGGCAATGAAACGTCTGCAAGAAAACAACCAAATTCAGAGCGTACCACGGACCCCAGGCATACAATCAGTAAGAAGCCAGGGAATTTTTTAAATATACCCTGTACCTTGCTTGTCAGACGATTGCAAAAGGGGATCACATGAAGCTGCAACCGTCATAAATGTGAGTCAGTTGTTAAGCATCCAAATCAGTGGTGGGTTCTAACCGGCTTTACTACCGGTTCTCTTCGTGCAATCGCTCCGTGCAAGCGCGTTGGGAATCTGCCCAGCTGAGGTGCGGCACCTATCAGCTGGGCTAAAAAAGAAGAAATAAAAGGTAACAATAACGAGGAGGCGGGCGAGAGGGCCCAGCTCCCAGACAAAGAAAACCGGTTCAGTGACGTCGTATTGTCACCGCTACTGGTTCGGTCGAACCGGGCTAAACCAGGAGGAACCCACCACTGATCCAAATGTTAATCACGTGAGCACAGGAATGCTGCCATGGCCCTAAGTCAGTGGTGGGTTTCTACCGGTTTGCCCCGGTTCAGACGAATTGGTAGCGGCGGTGGCGGTAGGCTCCGCCCACCTGCCTGGATGTCATCACGGACGCTTTGTGCAGAAGCGCCGCGCGCGAGCAAAGCAAGCGTGCGCACGTACGCACTCACAGTTCCGAACCAGTAGCAAAGGCAAACGAAAACCACTACTGTCCTAAGTGTGAAAAATGGTCCTGAGTCGTTGTAACTTGGAACGGTCACTAAACGAGCTGTTGTTACGTCGAGGACTCCCTGTATCGAAGGGGCTGTCTTACCAACTCCAGATATTATGCCCCCCCTTTCTTTCTTTTTCTCTTTCCCCTTGTATCTCTCACCCCCCTCTTTTTCCCCGCTCCCTTTGCCTCCCTTAATTTCCTATTTGCTTTTCTTCTTTCTATTTTGTACAATAAAATAAAAATGATCAATTAAAAAAAAGAAAAAGAAAGGAACGCCAGATATTGAATTGTTTATAAGCTAACAAAACGGTGGATTCTAAAGAGGCATATTCTGTTTCAACAAAATGCTGATTCATGGACGGCGGTGGGGCCGTGGGTACCCTTGAAAGAAAACTGCCTTGTCAGCTTAAAAAAACCATTTGTAAACTTTCGGCTCGTCTGCATATTTCCGAACGCATCGACTTGCTGGATTTTCTGTTCAAGGAAGGGCACCTGCGGAAAGTCCAGATCATGTGACCATCAAAGTCCTGCCCCCCCCTTTATTACAGGGCATATGTAAAATGGGAGGAGGGTTGCTACCATCTTGACTTTTTTGACCTAGCTTGACATCCCTGTTTCTATATTTAATCTTAAACATGTATTCGCTAACCTAAAATAAAATTTATTTATTTCTTTCTTTGAATTTTTATACCGCCCTTCTCCTTCCGGACTCATGTGATAAGCAAAAATACCTTTTGCTTATCACATGTATTTTACGTTAGCCCTTGACTTACAACTGTTTGTTTCAAGTTAAAGCAAGGCTTGCAAAAAAGTGATTTGGAAGTGGTCCTCGCATTTACGACCATCGCACTATCCTCAAAGTTCAAATTTGGGTGCTTGACAGGACCCAGGAAGAAGGATACTGCAAAATCTCTATTCCCTCCCCACTCCAGGGAAAGGATACTGCAAAATCCCCATTCCCTCCCCGCTCCTGGGGGAAAGATACTGCAAAATCCCCATTCCCTCCCCACTCCTGGGGGAAGGATATTGCAAAATCCCCATTCCCACCCCACTCTGGGGCCAGCCAGAGGTGGTATTTGCCGGTTCTCCAAACTACTCAAAATTTCCGCTACCGGTTCTCCAGAACCTGTCAGAACTTGCTGGATTTCACCCCTATCCAAAGGGTTATATAATAGCAATCTTCCAATATCTAAGGGGCTGCCTTAGAAACTCCAGTTTTGGTTGCCGTGATGTAAAAAAAAAAAAAGATATTGAGACTTTGGAAAGAGGGCAGAGAAGAGCATCTAAGATGATTAGAGGGCTGGGGACTAACACATACGAAGAATGATGTCAGGAATTGGGTATAACTAGTCTACTAAAAAGAAGGACTGGGGTGATAAGATAGCAATGCTCCAATAATTGAGGAGCTGCCACAGAAAAGAGGAGGTCAACCTATTCTCCAAAGCACCTGAGGGCAGGACAAGAAACAAAGGGTGGAAACTAATCAAGGAGAGAAGCAACCTAGAACTAAGGAGAAACTTCCTGATAGTTAGAACAATTAACCAGTGGAACTACTTGCCTCCAGAAGTTGTAAATGCTCCAACACTGGAAGTTTTTAAGAAGAGACTGGATAACGATTTGTCTGAAATGGTATAGTGTTTCCTGCCTAAGCAGGGGGTTGGACTAGAAGACCTCCAAGATCCCTTTCAACTATTACTCTGAATAATCATTCTGAGCACTTAATTCTCTCCGTGCTGCCTAATGTCTATTATCCCATGTAGTGTAAATGTGCTATTACCCCTAATTATCCCTAATAATCCAAGAGCCTTGGATAGTACAGTGGTCTAAAGCCCTGTTATTAACATCAGCTGCCTGCAATTATTGCAGGTTTGAATCTCACCAAGGCTCAAGGTTGACTCAGCCTTCCATCCTTTCTAAGGTAGGTAAATTGAGGACCCAGATTGTGGGGGCAATAAGCTGACTTTGTATAAATATACAAAAGTATGAAGGCTATTGCTTAGCACATTGTAGACCGCCCTGAGTCTCCGGAGAAGGGCGGCATATAAATCAATTTTTTTTAAAAAAATCTATTATTAGTATCCTTATTATCTTCTATATTCCACCTTTTGTTGGCATTATAATTATTGTTATTCTGTCGCATGTACACAGAATGCTTTTGTACCAGAGACAAATTCCTTGTGTCCCTAATCACATTTGGCCAGATAAAGCATTCCATTGAATTCCATTCAATTCCATTCCACTGAAAGGAACCTTGGAGGTCTTCTAGTCCAACCTCTCGTTCAAGCAGGAGATCTATATCTGGTAGGTACAGTAGTGGCCAAAATTGTGGAAACCTTTTGAGAAAAGTGTATTTTTGAGGTTTGATAGCTAATAACACCACATTTTTTGGGGAGTTTCAGGATAATCCTATTCCACTGCTGGAATGGCCTGAGAATAGTCCAGACTTTAACCCAACTGAAAATCTATGGAGCCGACTAAAGAAACTTGTTAGTCAGAAGCGACCCAGCAATAAAACCCAGTTAATAGAAACAATCCTTCCATCTTGGTTTCACATGATATAAGCTGCAGAACTCAAAGACTTGGTTCACTCCATGGGAAGATGTCCTAAGGCCGTCATTCATGCTAAAGATTACCCAAATAAGTATGAACTGACATGGTGATAATTTTTGTATATCTCCTTTTTTTTAAAATGTGTTTCACTTTTCTTCTTTATACTGTAACTGCCGTTCTAATAGCAAATCCTTCACGAAAGTTATTGCATTACATTCTTGATTAAAATATCTTTCCATTGATATATCATTTTATGGTACTACTCCAAAAAAAAAAAGTGGTGTTATTAGCTAGTTTTAGAAAATACACTTTTCCCAAAAAGTTTCCACAATTTTGGCCACTACCGTATACCGCACCTGCAGTGAGAAAGGAGTTCCCCTTTGAAGTCTTTCTACAATTCTACAATTCCACCACCAATCCCATGAGTTTGCTAGAATTGAAAGCTTGTGATTGGCTGAAAGTATCTGCAGGGTCTCTGCCGGAAACCTCAAAACTCCCTAGTCCTCTTCCCAGGTTAGCTGCTGGGGAACGGAAAAGAGCCAGGTTTGATGGGCCTCGTTCACAGATCATATTATGCCTTGGTTCATTTAACCATAGTTTGTTGCAGAAACCATAATGGGCTGATTCACACCCGATTTGCTGCATTCGTTAGCAATAACGGCCCAGTGGGATGAAGAAACTGCAAATTGCAGCCAATTTGAGCCTCGAGGCTTTTCTAGGTGGAAAGGCAAAAAAAAAAAAGACATTAAGCAAAATGACTTGTAAAAGCAACAACAAACGAAAAGCGACTCAGGGAAGGTTCCCGGCAAAACAAATTTTTATCGTTTGCCAGCAGACGAGGAATATTTGCCGCTCGTTGTTCCATGTTGCTCAGGCACCTGTTGTACCCCGTAGCCTACATTTCAACTTGGCAGTCTTAAGATGTGCGTGCTTCAACTCCCAGAATTCCATGCTGCTGAGGGAATTCTGGGATTTGAAGTCTGCCCATATTAAAATTGCCAGGTTTGAAGAACACTGGCCTTATAATCTACATCAGGAGTCTCCAAATTTGGCAAACATAAGATTGGTGGACTTCAATTCTCAGAATTCCCCAGCCAGTTTTAAGACTCGTGGACTTCAACTCCCAGAATTCCACAG
>WNWU01000033.1:3201328-3215085 GCA_012654045.1 Ptyas mucosa | reverse complement strand
ATTCCATTCCATTCCATTCCATTCCATTCCATTCCATTCCATTCCATGTGGGTTTCAAATTTTTTTACTACCGGTTCTGTGGGTGTGGCTTGGTGGGCATGGCAGAGGAAAGATACTATAAAATCTCCATTCCCACCTCATTCCAGGGGAAGGTTACTGCAAAATCCCCATTTCCTCCCGATCAGCTGGGATTCGGAAGGCAGAGAATAGATGGGGGTGGGGCCAGTCAGAATTTTTACTACCGGTTCTCCGAACTACTCAAAATGTCCGCTACCGGTTCTCCAGAACTGGTCAGAACCTGCTGAAACCCACCTCTGATTCTATCCCTATCCTATTCACCATGAATTGCCACTGATGACTAAGCTGGGAACCGATCTCTGGGCTGCCTATGTGTCGTTCTGAATACTGTATTTCCCCCGCCTCTTCCAATCTCTCACTTACGTTATAGTAGCAAAACTGCGGGGTGTGTGTGTGAAACAAAAGTTTGCCTTTTTATAGATTTTTATAGAAAGCCTTCCCCCTACCCCCCCTTAGCAACTGTGTATGATGAATGGGAAAACTTCAAACCACTTAGAAACAAGCTACTGATAGGGCCGTTTCCTCCTATATTTAACTTCCTGACCTTAATATCTTAATCTGAAATGCTCCCACCTGGTAAGGCCAGGCCGGCGGCTTACCTTGGTGTGAGAGATTGTGAGAAGGATAGGTGAGGAAGAGAAGGGAGGTGAGACATCAACAACCAAGAGACAGGAAGGGAGATCACTGGTAACTTGTTGCACAAACAACAACTAAGTCCAGGTGACAGGAATAGAACAACAGAATTGGAGGGGACCTTGGAGGTCTTCTAATCCAACCCCCTGCTCAGGCAGGAAACCCTACACCACTTCAGACAAATGGTTGTCCAATCTCTTCTTAAATACTTCCAGTTCGCAATTTCTGGAGGCAAGTCATTCCATTGAGTAATTGTTTTAACCCGTCAGGAAATTTCTCCTTAGTTCTAAGTTGCTTCTCTCCTTGATTAATTTCCATCCATTGCTTCTTGTCCTGCCCTGAGGTGCTTTGGAGAATAGCTTGACTCCCTCTTCATTGTGGCAGCCCCGAGATATTGGAACACTGCTATCATGTCACTCCTAGCCTTTCTTTTCATTAAACTAGACATATCCAATTCCTGCAACCGTTCTTCCTATGTTTTAGCCTCCAGTCCCCTAATCCTCTTGGTTGCTCTTCTCTGCACTCTTTCTCGTGTCTCAACATCTTTTTTTACATCGTGGCGACCAAAACTGGGTGCAGTATTCCAATGGTGGCCTTACCAACGCATTATAAAGTGGTATTAACACTTCAAGTGATCTTGATTCTATCCCTCTGTTGATGCAGCCTAGAACTGTGTTGGCTTTTTTGGCAGCTGCTGCACACGGCTGGCTCATATTTAAATAGTTGTCCACTAGGACTCCAAAATCCCTCTCACAGTTACTACTATTGAGCCAGGTACCACCTCTACCAGTGATGGATAACCGTTTTGCCATCATGTGCCAGGAGCAGGGATGGGGTTGCACCCGTGTGTGCGTCCCCACCCCCATAATTCTATGCGCCCTTCCCCCGCTTATGCGCATGCAACGCCCCTGCTTCTGGCACGCGATGCCAGGGTAGGCCTGTTTTCCAGAGCCTTTCTAGGAGTCTGGGGAGGGCGAAAATTGCCTTCCCCACCCACCCCCGGAGGCCCTCTGGAGGCCGAAAACGGATCGTTTGCCAACTTCTGGTCCCACTGGAGCTGAGCCGGGGCTGAACTCATGTGCCCACCGATATGGCTACACGTGCCACCTGTGGCACGTGTGCCATAGGTTCGCCATCATGGACCTATACTATACCTGGGCATTGGGTTTTTCTTGCCTAAATGTAGAACCTTCCTTTTTTCACCACTGAATTTCATTTTGTTGGATAGCGCCCAATGTTCAAGCCTGTCAATGTTCAAGGAAATTAGTGTCAAGGCCTGCCCATCATTCCTTGGGTGCGATCAAGGAGACGCAAACTATAGCTAGTCCTTGAATTAATCACCACAATTATATAGGTCCTCGACTTATAACAATTCACTTAGTGACTGTTCAAAGTTACAACAGCACTGAAAAAAGTGAGTTATGTTTATTTTTCCAAACATAAATCAGTTGCAGGAACTCCAACGTCATGTGATCAAAATTCAGACACTTGACAACTGACTCGTATTTATGACGGTTGTAGTGTCCCGGGATCATATGAGCCCCTTTTGCAAACTTCTGACAAGCAAAGTCAATAGGGAAGCCAGATGCACTTAACAACCATGGCAAGGAAGGTCGTTAAAGTGGGGTAAAACTCAATTAATAACTATTTTGCTTAGCAAAAGAAATTTTGAGCTCAACCAAGGTCGTAAGTTGAGGACTACCTATATCCATGTTTTTAATTGTCAGTTTCTGGCCGTAAGTCAAGTCATCTCATTACCGGACTTAATTTCATGACCATTTTTATGATGGTCCTTAAGCCAATTACTATGGTTGTCAAGCAAATCACATGGTCGTAAGTCTGAATCCAGCTTACCTAAAGGCCATTTTTTGCCGGAACATGGCAATAAAGTCGCAAAATGTGGTCACGGGGCCATAGGATGCAGCCACTGGTCATAAATACCAGCTAGCTGACGAACACGTCATGTGATTGTAAGGAGTGATGTGGCGGTCGTAACATTGAGGACAGGTTGGTCGTAAGTCATTTTTTTCAAGCCCATCATAACTTCAAAGTGACTGGTCGTAAACCGAGGACAACCTGTACATAGTTTTCATACAGAATGAACAAATGAATATCTGTAAGCCACACAGAGTCACCGAGAGTGAGTGAGTTGGGCGGCCGTATTGATTTTCTTAAAAAATAAATAAGTAAAAAGAAAATCTTGAAGCTTTCAAGAGGAATTTCCCAGCCTTATTTTAGGGAGTTAATTAAGGCGTAATCTCTTTGACTACAGGTAGTCCCCGATTTACAACCAGTGGTGGGTTCTAACCGGCTTTACTACTGGTTTTCTTTGTGCAATGGCTTCGCGCGCGATCGCCTCTTCCTGCACGGGCTTTGCGCGCGATCGCTGCAGGCATTCTCGCTTTGTTCGCATGCACGCCAAACTTGCGCTCTACGCAAGCGCGTTACAAATCTGCCCAGCTAAGGTGTGGCAATCCGTTCTGACGCACCTATCAGCTGGGCTGAACAAAAAAGAAATAAAAGGTAAGAATAACGCGAGGGAGGGCGGGAGGGCGGGCCCAACTCCCGAACAAAGAGAACTGGTTTGGTGACGTCATATCGTCACCACTACCGGCTCGGCCGAACTGGGCCGAACCCACCACTGCTTACAACCGTTCCTTTAGTGACTGTTCGAAGTCACAACGGAACTGAAAAAAGTCACATGACTATTTTTCACACTTCTAACCGTCGTAGCATCCTCACGGTCATGTGATTAAAATTCAGGCAACTGGCTCGTATTTATGACGGTTGCAGTGTCCCTTTGGTGACCTTCTGACACACCAAGTCAATGGGGAAGCCAGATTCACTTAACAGCTTAACAACTGTGGCAAAAAGGCTCCTAAAACTGATTTTTAATAGGCCAGATCTCTTGCTTTGTATGTACTCCAATTTTTTTTTTTTAGTATTTTAATGGCTTTTCCTGTTTTTATTGTTTTAAAATGTTTTTTTTAATAAAGATTTTAACTGTAAGATGCGTTTCTGAATGGTGAGCCACCCAAAGTGATTTGCTGAGATGGGCGGCTCTAGAAATCAAAGAAATATATTAAACCGTATAAATCAAAGGGGGTGAAACTCAACAGCTGCCTCGCTTAGCAACGGAAATGTTCGGCTCAATTGTGGTCGCAAGTCGAGGACTACCCGTACAACTACGCGCTATACGCGGGAAATAAAACACAGTAAAGTAAAACCCGGAAAGGGTTTGATAAGGAAACTTAAGCATGCTTCAGGCAGGAGCGGAGTAAAAGCCTTTGCAACAATTCAGCCTCAAAAACCTGGCTTTTAAGAAATGTCACTGCATTTCCTTCTGCTTGTCAAATCAAAGGCCTCCTTCTGAGTCACCTACAGATTAAGCCGGAGATATTTCCTGTCCCCCGTAATAATATTCGCCGGAGGTGCATTGTTAGCCAGCTTCAGAAGTCCCTGCCTGCTTAAAATACTTGACTTTCTCTTTACGTCAGTGCATCTTATGTAATGAGATTCTGGCTGCAGGAGATGACAATTTACTCTCCTCTATTCTTAGTGCCGAAGCTTTTCTTCAAGAGGCATTTGATGAAATCTGCAACTGGACACGTTCCTTCGCGGAAGGGCTACAGGGCAGGTTCTCCCGCTGCCTCCGAGAGGAGGAGGAGGAGGAGGAGGAGGAGGAGGAGGAGGAGGAGGAGGAGGAGAGAAGCAAGCTAGAACTAAGGAGAAGCAAGCTAGAACTAAGGAGAAATTGTTCTAATAGTAAGAACAATTAACGAGTGGAATGGCTTGTCTTTAGAAGTTGTGGGTGCTGGAGGTTTTTAAAGAGGAGATTGGGATGGTAGAAGATCTCCTGCTTGAGTGGGCTGGACTAGAAGACCTCCAAGGTCTCTTCCAGCTCTATTCTGATTGGTTGAAATCGGTAGTTTAGATATTAACAGATAAACAGAGTTGGAAGGGACCTTGTAGACCAGCTAGCCCAACCCCCTGCCCAAGTAGGAGACCCTACACCATTTCTGACAGATGGCATTCCGGTCTCTTCTTGAAAGCCTCCAGGGATGAAGCTGCCACAACTTCCGAAGGCAACTTCTGTTCCATTGACTGATTGCTCTCATTGTCAGAAAATTTCTCCTTATTTCTAGGTTGAATCTCTCCTTGGTCAGTTTCCATCCGTTATTCCTTGTCTGGCCTTCAGGTGTTTTGGAAAATAGGTTGACCCCCTCTTCTCTGTGGCAGCCCATCAAATATTGGAAGGCTGCTATCCTGTCTCCCCTGGTCCTTCTCTTCACTAGACTAGCCAGGCCCAGTTCCTGCAACCGTTCATCATGTTTTAGCCTCCAGTCCCCTCATCATCCTGGTTGCTCTTCTCTGCACTCTTTCTAGAGACTCAACGTCTTTTTTATAGCGTTTTGACCAAAACTGGATGCAGTACTCTTAGGTGTGCCCTTACTAGAATACGTAATTAGTATTATGGTACTAATGGTATACTAGGTGTGCCCTTTATAGAATGGTATTAATACTTCACTTGATCTTGACTGTATCACTCTGTTAATGCAATTTAGGATTGCATTGGCTTTTTTACAGGGACTTCATGGAAGGGAGGAAGGAAGGGAGGAAGGGAGGGAGGAAGGAAGGAAGGAAGGAAGGAAGGAAGGAAGGAAGGAATCTGAAGGGCTACAGGGCAGTTCTCCTGCTGCCTCTGAGAGGAAAGGAGGAGGAGAGAAGCAACCTAGAACTAAAAACTTCCTAACAGAACAATTGCAGATAATCCTCGATTTACAACCGTCCATTTACTGACGGTTGGGAGTTACAACAGCACTGAAAAAAGTGGCTTACGACATTTTTCACACTTATGATCAGGAATGTTAAGCTTAGGATCTAACCCAATAACTCACGATGTCTGATATTTAGTTTTCTTTAAATCTTTTATTTTGATTTTGTCAAGTTGCTAGACCTCATCGAGGAGAGAATAACTGATTCCCTTTTTCCTCTCAGGTACACATCTGGAACCACTGGATCGACACGTGCTGGCCCCTTATATACCTTGTGGGAGGAGTCAAAGGTAAGGAGGCATGATGGGAAAAGGGGAGGTGTTAAAGGGTACATGGGTGAGCTTAGACATTTACTTAACAAACCCCCTCTAAATGTCTAACCTGGGATGGTTGTTCTCTAAATACGGTTACGTTAGTTATATACACTGAACGATATTTACAAATGTACACATATTTTTGAGGTGAGATAGGAATGTTGTTTTTGCGCTAGCGGTTTTGTGAGTATGTCTGCGATTTGTTCCTCTGTGTCACAGTGTGTTGCTCTAATGAAACCCATTTCTGAAAACTGTCTAACGTGTTTATACTTGATGTCTATGTGTCTAGACCTTTGCCCTACTGCGTCTGCCCTTGAAATTTCTATGGCTGCCTTGTTGTCTTCGTGAATCACAATGGGGTACAATGGCTCGGTCCACACGTCATTGAGTAAGTCGTCGAACCATACGAGGTTATTTGCGGCCTTAGACAGGCAGATGTACTCAGCTTCGGTGGTGGAGGTGGCCACTAGTTTTTGTTTTCCTGTGTACCAATGTATGGGGCAGCCGTTTAGGAACAGCACGTATCCTGATGTGCTTTTCCTGCTTTCGACGTCTCCGGCCCAGTCTGCGTCCGCGTAGCAGCTTAGTTTCGGCTTCAATGAATGGTCTGGTTCTAGACAGAGCTGGGCGTTGATGCTGTACTTTAGATATCTGAGAAGTCGTTTGATGGCTTCCCAGTGCAAAACTGTGGGCTTGCTCACATGCCTGGACAATAGGTTGACAGCCAGGGCGATGTCCGGCCTGGTCCAGTTGGCAATATAAAGCAGTGAGCCTATTGTGGATCTAAATAACTTGTTGTCTGTAAAAGGTTCTGCCTCATTGTACATGTTTTTTATAAAATCTTGTTGCATTGGTGTTTCACAGGGTTTTGCTCTTGACATGTTGCATTTCGATAATAGTTCATTAATCTTTTCTTCTTGCGAGAGCCGGAAACCTTTGTTTGTTTTGGTTATTTGTACGCCCAGGTATCTGTCTATGTTCCCTAGAGATTTCAGCGAAAAATGGCTTCCTAGTTCAGTGGCAAATTTTTCACACTTGATCTTCTGTTTCCCTATATACAGAATATCGTCCACGTAGACCAGGACCCCCTCGAATGCCCCGTCTTCCTTTTTTGTGAAAAAACACTTGTCGGCTGATGTGGCTTTGAAGCCCATGGTATTGAGAGCTTTGGCTAGGCACTCATACCACCTTTTCCCTGATTGTTTGAGTCCATAAAGGCTCTTGTTTAGGAGCCACGTGGTGTTTTCCCCCTCATTGTATCCGGGTGGGGCCTTTACGTATATTCTCTTGTCCAGTTCTGCGTGGAGGTATGCGGTTTGTACGTCAAATTGGAAAACCTCCAGTCCTAGTACCGTGGCCATTACTAGTGCGCTTTTGATGCTTTCGGCTCTAACGGTTGGGGAGTATGTGTCCGTGTAATCGTCTGGATACCTCTGTGCGAATCCTTGGGCCACCAGCCTCGCCTTGTAGAGGGTTTTGTTGTCTTCGAGGGTTTTGACCTTGAACACCCACTTTGTCCCTATTGGTTTCTTGCCTTCGGGTATCGTAGCTGGCGAGTACACCTGCAGGTTCCGCAGACTCTCCATCTCCTTTTCCATGGCCTGCTCCCATCTCTCTCTCTTTTCCTTGGGAAGTTTCAGTATTTCCTCATAAGAGTTGGGTGTGATGTGTTCCGTCTGCATGGACATGACGTAGTCCTCGAACTTCTTGGGTAACCTATTTCGGCTGGATCTGGCGGGCCTGGTAGGTGGCGTGTCTGTCTCGTGGAGGCATTCGGCTTCCTTTTCAGTGAGACCGTCTATGTCCAGGGTGGGATGCCCTTCCTTCCACTCTTCGGTCCTCACCTTTTGGGGTTTGTGTTTGTCTGCTTTTGTTTCTCTCGCCTCTTCAGCGGTCGGCTCTTTGCTGCCCTGGTCGTTTGTGCCCCTCTCAGGAAAGATGTCGTTGGAATGTATCCTCGACCAGTTCGAGTGTTCGTGGAACTCTGCGGACCTGGATACAACAAATTTATTATTGCAGTCCACAAATCTATACCCCTTTGTTCCTGGTTCATAACCAACGAATTTTAGCCTTTTGGACAGTTTGTCCCCCTTCCTCCTCAATTGTCGAGGGATGTGTACGTCTGCTGGTGCGCCAAATACGTGCAGGTGTGATATGTTTGGTTTTCTATTGTGCATGATTTCGTAAGGTGTCTTATTGATGGAGCTCGACCACAATCGGTTGAGTGTGTAATTGGAGTAGTGCAGTGCTTCCGACCAAAACGATTGGCTCATCCCAGCGTCCTCCAGCACGCACCTAATCATCGTTTGTAGCACCCCATTCCTCCTCTCTGCGACCCCATTTTGAAATGGCGAGAACGGGCTGGACGTGTAATGTGATACGCCCCTTTCCCTTAGCCAACCCCTCATGTCCTTTGCCATGAATTCCATACCCCTATCTGTCATGATTTGCCTAATTTTTGCATTGTGTTGCATTTCTACCCTTTTATAAAACTCCTTAAACCTCAGGAATGTCTCACTTTTGTTCCTAAGAGAATACACAAAACCGTATCTACTATAGTCATCGACTATGGTTAGGAAATACCTTTTTTTGTGCCCTATGGAAGGTCTCAATGGCCCCACTAGGTCCATGTGGACAAGTTGAAACGTGTGGTTCGTGGTACGTTCTGACCTTTTTGGTTTGGGTTTTACCTTGATTTTTGAGCATTTACACACTGCACAATCCAAATAGTTTTTACATTCCTTTACTTTCAGTCCTTCAGTACATTCTAACATTTTAGTGACCACAGGGAAACCGATGTGCCCTAGTTTTCTATGTAGGAGGTGGGCGCAATTGTCGTGGATGGGTTTTCCAAAGGATACCCTTTTATTTCCTGTTTGTGTGTGCTCTGCCTCTCCCTGGTTTTCCTCTGTTGTTTTGGTGTTGTTTGTGTTCTTCTCCTTTCCTTTGTGGGGTGTAAAGTGTGGCAAACCATTGCGTGTGATAACTGTGCCAACCTTTTTACCGTGGTTCAGTAGCTGTACTTCGCCCCTTTTGAATTCTACCTCTATGTGTGTATTCATGGTGAGTTTCGCTATGGCCAATACATTGAGAGGTATCTCGGGCACGTGTAGTACCCCCTCAATTTTCCCAATTCCTGCGATGAAAACGTCTCCTTCCCCTAAAACCTTAGCTGTGCTTTGGTTTGCCATCCTCAGTGTGGAATTTGCTTCTTTGTAAGAAACAAAAAGAGTTGTGTCATTAGTGGTATGGTTGGAGGCTCCTGAGTCCAGAAGCCACGTGTTTCTATCTGTTTCCTCCTTGAGGTCGGTCCCTCTGTGGCTGAGTCCATGTATGGTGCCTGAGCTACTGTCCCTAGATGAGTCCCTGCGCTCAATGTTCCTCCCTGGACTGGGTGACCACCCGCGGCCCCGTTCCCTGAATGTGCTGCGCTCTGGTGAGCGCCTCTCCCTGTATCCTTTGTCCCTGTTCCTCTTGTGGCAATCTCTCCTGAGATGGCCCTTGGACCCACATGAGAAGCATTCTGGGCCGACCTTTACCTTGTCCTGGAACTCTACTTTCCTTATGGGCCTAGGTTCCCTTCTAGATGTGTGTCTATCCCTTCTCAGGTTGTCCTCTGCAATTAGGCGGTTGCAGAGGGTGTCTAGTGTAAGGTGCTCTAGGCTAAGACTGTCTAGTTGTAACACGAAATTATCCCAGCTGCTGTCCAGTGAGTTTATCACTATGCTGAGCATGCTTTCCTCCGTCACTACCTCGCCCCTGTGCATCAACTCAGCTCTTGTAGCATTTAACTTCAACAAATGTTCACTCATGGGCACCCCTGCCTTGTGCCTGGCAGAGTAAAACTCCCTGGAAATTTTGGTTGTTGTGGCCCTACTCTTGCTATAAAATAGGTTGTAGATCTTCTGAACTACTTCATACACAGTCATGTGGTTATCAATGCTGGGATACATAGTAGATGGTATGCTTGTCAACAGGATGCAGAATGCCCTGTGGTGTCTGCAGTCAATCTCTAAAGTCCATGGTTTTTGTGGAGGGTTTGAGATCAGGAAAAGTAAGTTCTCCCTCATAAAAGTGATCTGCAGCTGCTGGTTCCAATCTATGAGGTTCCCCCCATCTAGTTGTAATTTAGTGGAAACAACAGGCATTGCCCCATAGTTATTATTGAGGTTACTCACTGCAGGGAGCTGTCCATGGTGTTCTGAGTGAGGGAACTCGCAATATGGCTCTGGTATGCAAGTTGTGACTCTGTAGTGATTTGTCTCTATGTTTTTCTCATTTTTTTCTGCAGGAGGAGACTGCGCATGCGTGGAGCCCATTCGTCGGCGGGAGCCTTCGGGTGAGGAGCTCTCTGCTGCTGCTCTTCGGTGAAGGCCAAGGCTGCCCAGAAGAGGCCCGGACTCGCCTCTGGCCTGCCTTTCTCCCTCGTCGCGGCCCCAGGTGCGCTGCTGGACCGACGGTTCCCTTGTTGGGAACGAAGAGACGGTCGACGAGCCCGGAGTCCTCGCGGCGGCAGCGGCGGCGGCGGCCTCGGCGGTGGCGGCGGCGGCGACTGCTGCGGCGGCATCGGCGGCGGCGACTGCGGCGGCGGCATCGGCGGCGGCGGCATCGGCGGCGGCGACTGCGGCGGCGGCATCAGCGGCGGTGACTGCGGCGGCGGCATCGGCGGTGGTGGTTGCGACGGCGGCATCGGCGGCGTCAGCGGCGGCGGTATCGGCGGCGGCTGCGGGGGTGGCATTGGTGGCGATGGCGGCGGCCGCCGCACCGGCAGCGGCAACGGGTCTACGGGTGCGATCGGGGAAGCCCGGCGGTGCAGGTAAGTTGAAGCCCCGGTGGCTTTCCTTTGGCCTTCGCATTAGGTAGGGTGGTGGGTTCAGATCCTGCCCCGGTGTGCGCCCATAGGCGGTCGATGTCCCTTTTGCGGCGTGTGGAGGGGTCCCTCTCCCGATGGATAGCCGGGTCGGGGTGCTGGTCTGGTTTCCCCCTTGGTCGCTGTGGGCCCTTCCGCGGCCCATGGTGGAGGTGGGTGGCTGGAAGGCGGAGCCATATGCTGCCGCTAGGGTTTCCATGGCCTTTTTTATTTCAGGCTCGGTGGGCAGTTTTGCCCCATGTTGGCCTCGCCCCCCTTGTCCTTCTTCGGGGTGTCCCACTCCCAAGTCCATTCCTGGGTAGTTTCGCGCCATGGATTTTGAATCCTGGCTGCCCATTGGCTGGTGGCCATTCCAAGATGGCCGCCGGGTCTGTGGCGCGAAACTGAAATCACCCATGCCCGTTATGGTGGTGGGGGGTGTTCTTTTTCTTACCGGGCTTGGATTTTCTCCGTAGCTGTTCATCGCTGCTCCATGGTTTTCTAGGAGGCCCTGGAGTTTCGCGATGAGTTCCATTTTGCCGATGGGTGCCTCCATCATTTCCTGCAGAGCCATTCTGAAGGCGTCTTCCTCTCGTGGCTCTTCTTCTCCGGGAAATGTATGGATGTCCTCATCGTGCTCTTCTTCCGTCGTGGCAGCTCCTGCCATGGCATCTTCGAGCGCCCGTAGTTCAGCCATCAGTTTGGTGTATGCTCGGGTGTTTATTCTGTTTTCCTTTTCAGAGTTAATTACTTCATCAGACATCCTCTGGGGTTATGGGTAACCATCCTCTGCTACCATTTGTTAAGCTTAGGATCTAACCCAATAACTCACGATGTCTGATATTTAGTTTTCTTTAAATCTTTTATTTTGATTTTGTCAAGTTGCTAGACCTCATCGAGGAGAGAATAACTGATTCCCTTTTTCCTCTCAGGTACACATCTGGAACCACTGGATCGACACGTGCTGGCCCCTTATATACCTTGTGGGAGGAGTCAAAGGTAAGGAGGCATGATGGGAAAAGGGGAGGTGTTAAAGGGTACATGGGTGAGCTTAGACATTTACTTAACAAGGAACGGTAACAGAGTCGGAAGGGACCTTGGAGGTCATCTAGTCCAACCCCCTGCTCACGCAGGAGACCTGTATTAGGGATTCGAACCGCCGAACTGCTGACTTTCTGATCGACAAGCTCAGTGTCTTAGCCACTGAGCCACCTAGTCAGGATCCTAGTCAGGATCGTTGCAGCATCCCCATGTTCATGTGATTTAGATGCATGACCACTGCTTCATATTTATGACGGTGGCAGTGTCCTGGGAGTTACGCGACCATCTTTTGCGACCTTCTGAAAAGCAAAGTCAATTTAGGCCCCTTCAATTGTCATGATGCCTTCATCTGAGCTACATTTGGAGTGATGCTCCAGGCCAGAGCCCCAAATGTTACTGCAAAGCAAAAATTTTTACACTTAGGCAGGAAAAACCAAAGGTACAAGTACACATTAGACCAAGGGTCAGCAAACTGCAGCTCTGGAGCTGTATGTGGCTTTTTCACCCCTCTGCTGCGGCTCCCTGTCACTCAAAATATGCGTCACCACCGCCAATGTGTAATACCTGCCGGCACGCGATTTATTGAGCTTTTCAACCCCCGGTAGGCCAACCATGGATAAATCCAAGAAAAGAAAAGTTTCAGAAGAAAACAGAACATTTCATTCAACTATATATGCTAGTTTGGTGGCCGCTCAAGAAATAGTCAGGCATGGGAAGAGTTTTGTGGCTCCCGGTGTTTTCTTTTCTGTGGGAAACAGGTGCAAGTGGCTCTTTGAGTGTTTAAGGTTGCAGACCCCTGCATTAGGCGAAACCTGGTTCAAAAACATTAACTTGAGAGGGGCCTTGGAGTCCTAGTAGACAATCACTTAAATTTGAGTCAGCAGCCCCAAAAGCTAATACAATCCTTGGTTGTATAAACAGAGGCGTAGAATCAAAATCACATGAAGTTTAGTACCGCTTTCTAATGCCTTAGTAAGGCCACACGTGGAATCCTGCAACCAGTTTTGATCACCACATTACAAAAAAAGATGTTGAGGCTCTGGAAAAAGTGCAAAGAAGAGCAACTAAGATGATCAAAGGTCTGGAGACTAAAACATATTTATGAGTGTCCCGGGGTCACATCATCTCCTTCTGCGGCCTTCTGACAAGCAAAGTCAATGGGGAAGCTACCGGTAGATTCACTTAATAACCGTGTTCCAGTGGTGGGATTCAACATTTTTTTACTACCAGTTCTGTGGGTGTGGCTTGGTGGGCGTGGCAGGGGAAGGATATTGTAAAATCTCCATTCCCACCCTACTCCAGGGGAAACTTACTGCAAAATCTCCATTTCCTCCCAATCAGCTGGGACTCGGGAGGCAGAGAATAGATGGGGATGGGGCCAGTCAGAGGTGGTATTTACCGGTTCTCCAAACTACTCAGAATTTCTGCTACCGGTTCTCCAGAACTAGTCAGAACCTGCTGAAACCCACCTCTACTGTGTTCCGAACTTAATTCTGTGAATTTGTTCATGGAATCACCAGCAATTAAATTCTTACTAAAAAAAGTTTGGGGTTTTTTGCTTTTCTCTTTCTATCCCTATCTCTCTCTGCTATTGAAATTCTGTAAAAGCGCTGTTGGACATAATGAGCCTTGTTGAAAGGTGTACAACAATTGTCACTTCAAAGTGGTGTGCGCCATATCTCCATTTACACACTGCCAATCCGTTCACCTTGACACTTTATAAATACACCCAACCGTTGGCTTTACCAGAACGAGCAAACAGAACAAGAAAGCCTCATGCACCGCTCGGTTCAGAACCTTGATTTTTTAATCGTGCACTACCCAACTCGATTTGGGCATTTTATTTTATTCTCTCTCTCTCTCTCTCTCTTTTTTGGCTACATGGCCTTGGCGAAATTCTCCCCCCCTCCCATCCCCGGAGATCTAAGATCTGATCAGAGGATGCTGGAGGCATTTTTCCATAATTCTATTCCAGTGGAAGGAAGGAAAGGAAAGGAAAGGAAAGGAAAGGAAAGGAAAGGAAAGGAAAGGAAAGGAAAGGAAAGGAAAGGAAAGGAAAGGAAAGGA
>WNWU01000033.1:3124044-3134235 GCA_012654045.1 Ptyas mucosa | reverse complement strand
GAATAGAATAGAATAGAATAGAATAGAATAGAATAGAATAGAATAGAATAGAATAGAATAGAATAGAATAGAATAGAATAGAATAATAGGGTAGGAGGGGACTTTGAAGGTCTTCTAGTCAAATATTTAACACCAAAAGAAGAAAGAAAGAAAGAAAGAAAAGAAAAGAAAAGAAAAGAAAAGAAAGAGAAATGACGGTTCACTGTCTTTCTGCTGTAGTCTATCATCCCTAACATATAAGAGGAAAGCTTTTTAAAAAAAATTCTTCAAGATATGGTAGCTGAAAGCGGTGTTGATTTAGAACCCATGGCATTGGTTGAGCTTGTAGCTATAAATGGACTCTAGTAAATAAGAGCTGTAAATTAACCCAGGCAGAGACGAACCATGGAGGACATGTCCATATTCCTCCTTTGTCCATCCAAGTCTCAATTATCCCAGTCTCTAAAGGGCTACTCGAGCCGTTAGGAGCACATGGTCCAGCAAATTATTTGCTCATTAATTCGTTTCGGCAACCTTTCCTGGCGCTCTTCCGGTTTTCGTAGGAGCAGAGGGGTAGTTTTGTATCCAATTACAGTTGGTCAACAAATACCCTGTTCTTTATCTCAGCGATGTACTCTTGGCCAGCCTGGCGCTGTCCAGATGTGTTGGGACTCAACCATCCCAGAACTTCTGCAGTCTGACACATCTGGAGGATCAGAGAGGAAACATTTTGCCTGTAGATCAACAAAGCAGTATAGAATATAGAATAGAATAGAGCTGGAGGGACCTTGGAGGTCTTCCAGTCCAAGCCCTTGCTCAAGGAGGAGACTCTATACCAGCGTTGGGAAACTTGAATGCTGAAATGGGGGCGCATGAGCAAGATCATCTTCCTGGTACACACATGCACAGCGGACGGCTGCTCTTCTGGTTTCCGGCACTCCCACATGTGTGAAGACCAGCTGGCTGATGCGCCGGACCCGGAAGAGCAACGGGCAACGGCTCGCCTGCCCGGAGAGATGGCTCTGCATGACACTTCCGGCACACATGCCATAGGTTTGCCATCACGGCTCTATATCATTTTAAACAAGTGGCTGTCCAGTCTCTTCTTAAAAACCTCCAGTGATAAGCACATACAACTTCTGGTGGCAAGCTGTTCCACTGGTTAATTGTTGTCACTGTTAGGAAGTTTCTCCTTAATTCCATGTTGCTTCTCGCCTTGATTAGTTTCCATCCATTGTTTCTTGCCTTGCCTTCTGATGCTTTGGAATATAAGTTGACCTCCTCTCAAATATGGGAATGCCGCTATCATGTCACCCCTAGTCCTTCTTTTCTCTAGACTAGCCAAACCTAAACCCTGCAAAGGAATGGTCTGTGAAAATGTCCTTGATCGGCAGGAGGAGGAGCTATGGACTAGGGAATGGTCAGCTAAGGATCTATGGCCGGGATGGCAAGCCTATGGCATGTGTGCCACAGGTGGCACATGTAGCCATATCGGTGGGCACGTGAGCTCAGCTCCAGCACGCATGCACGTGGTGGCAGCTGATTTTTGGGCCTTCTGGGCCCACCGGAAGTTGGAAAATGGTCTGTTTCCAGCCTCCAGGCGGCCTCTGGGTGGTGGTGGGGAAGGCCGTTTTTTGCCCTCCCCAGGCTCCTAGAAAGGCTCTGGAGCATGGAGAGAGCAAAAAAGGGGCCTTCTGGTCCCACCGGAAGTTGGCAAACGGGCTGTTTCCGGCCTCTGGAAGGCCTCCGGGGAGTGGTGGGGAAGGCTGTGTTTTGCCCTCCCCAGACTCCTAGAAAGGCTCTGGAGTCTCGGGAGAGAAAAAAATGGGCCCACCGGGCCATCATGTGTCAGAAGCGGAGTGAGCAGGGGTGGTCATGCAGGAATGCATGAGGGTGGGGCGCATAGAATTATGGGTGTGGGCACGCGTGCATGCTCCCCCCCATGCTCCCCCCCCACTCCTGGCACGTCATGGCAAAAAGGTTAGCCATCACTGGTCTATGGAGATTCTCAGTCATCCAAGTCATGATTATCCCAAAGGTGCTTTTTCACAGGGCAACTGGAATTTTTTTTGTCTTTGCTTGAAGACATTTCACTTCTCATCCATTCTGAAGAAGCTTCTTGGATAACAGAACTTTTACCTGACCATTCCCTAGTCTCCAGCTCTTCCTTCTCCTCTTCCTCCTGCCTCTCAAGGATTATTTTCATACACCTGTCAGGCCTGGAAGTCATCTTTTTTGTTGGATCTTCAGGCCTGCCACATTTACTGCTGTGGGAAACTGGGAGGGGGGATTGTATGGAGCATGGGTGATATGTAGCCACGATAACATTCCTTTCTCAGAGAGTCAAGGACGTCTTGCCCTGCACCTGGAGGGGTGTGGCTGAGAGGCGTCTCCAGTTGGGACGATGCTTTGATTGGGCCATGTGATGGACATGTGGGTGCTGGTGCAGGGACTTGGACTTTCTTTTGGGTGGGGAAATCCTGGAAGCTTTCAGATTCGGGTTTTCCCAAATGTGCCAATATGGCATCTCTAATAAAATGGAACTTTAAGGAACATCAAGCCTAGGAGTCTTCTTTCATTGGGGGGTGTTACTTGGAACCCTGACAACACCATTCCGCTTCCCCATACCTTTACTGGATTTGCAAGATTGAAGTGAATGACGCTTTCGGTTCAGAAAGCGAACAAGAAAAATGTTGTTGTTATTGTGGCTTGTCGCACAGTTAGCCAGATGTTTGGGCTGGATTTGGCATTTTTATCCACCTATCACGTCCTTCCCAAGGACCTGGGATAGGCAGCCTGATGGTGAATTTGTCAGGTGATGTTCCAGTTGTTTTGGGATTGCACCCAAAGTGCCTATTACTATTGGTATTGATATTATGGTTGGTTGTACAGCCAGCCAGATGTTCATACTAGAATTTTTATCCACCTGATCAAATCCTTCCCAAGGACCCGGGATAGGCAGATGTGGATATGTTAAAGGTATTGTCGGAAGAAATATCCATCTGGTTCAGTTCCAAGTGGGGAGAAAGATACTGGAAACATGGAGGCTGATTGGAAAGAGGGTTTTATTGGATAGAATAGAATAACAGAGTTGGAAGGGACCTTGGAGGTCTTCTAGTCCAACCCCCTGCTTAGACCTACACCACTTCACCACTACCCACATGGGTTTGAGGTCCTGGGCAGTTGACCACATGGAGTGGAGAGTGAGAGGTATCTATACCCTCTCTTGGGCTTTGAACTTGAGCTTCCTGTTTCTGTGCAAGAACACGTATTCTATTGGCTGTTGCCAGACTCCCATGGGACCATGTGGGGTCATATTTGTCTGAGTCAAGTTTACTTGAAGTTTGCTGGGTAATGCAACGTCCTTAGGAGATTGTGCAATGTAGTGAGCTCTGCTGCTAGATGGGTAGAGGGCTAATCCTATTATGTCCTGAGGGATCATGTCTTAATCCCATCACCCTGGAGCTGGAGGTATTTTGCCTTGTAGATAGGCTGGCCCAGTCTTTCTTAACGTGCACCAAAATATCTGCTGGGGGCAGGGAGCTGAGGTTCTGTTTCCTTTAAGATTTTTATTTCTCTTTTAGGGGAAATATTTTATCCTGCCTTTTAAATATTTCCTAAAACATTTCATTCTTCTAGGAGGGGTGGGTGCTAACTTTCTACAGTATCTTTGCAGGCTGTCAGCTGTTCCGGGTAAAGCTGCCTTTTGCAATTGACCGATGGTGAATTCGTCAATGCTGATGGTGTTCAGGTAATGTTCCAGGTGTTTGGGAATTGCAAACGGGATAGCCCTTTGGGGATTGCTTTGGGGATTGCTCCAAGGGCTCCAATTACAATCGGGACAACACACGATTTCTTTTTCCACAGTCGCTCAACTTCAATTTGCAAGTCCCGGTACTTTGCGATTTTTTCTTGCTGCTTATCTTCAATCCATGCATCACCAGGTATTGCAATGTCAATGAACCACACTTTTTTTCTTTTCAACTATTGTTATGTCAGGTGTGTTGTGGACCAAGCGCCTGTCAGTCTGAATCCTGAAGTCCCACAAGGTCTTGAGTTTCTCATTCTCTAAAACTTTCTCGACCTGATGTTCCCAGTGGTTTTTGCTGTACTCAAATCCAAACTTCTGGCACAATTTCCAGTGAATGATCTTAGCAACACAGTCATGGCGTTGTAGGTAGTCAGTTTGTGAAATTTTGCTGCACCCACTGATTAGGTGGTCGACTGTCTCATCTTTCGCGTTACAGAGGCGGCATTTGCCGTTGGTGGTAACATGTTGAATTTTTGCCTTCATGCAGTTTGTGGCTACGGCTTGTTCTTGAGCTGCCAAAATAAAGCTTTCTGTTTCTTTTTTCAGTACTCCTGATCTTATCCAGTTCCAAGTTAGTTTCTGGTCAGCTTTGCCTTCAATACTTTTCAAGTAATGGCAATGCAGAGCTTTGCTTTTCCAATTTTCAGCTCGCTGCTCAATTACTTCTTTCTTATATTCTGCTTTTGTTTTAGTTGTCTTTAAAAGACAACTTTATTTACTTCCTTAATCATTGGTTCTGTTTCTTTTATTCCTTAGGCCCAAAAGACCAGAGACTCAGTATAAAACTAATCAGAATCCTTTATTGTTTCTTTTCCATAGGGTATCACAACAAGCACACGAAATAGGGGGGACATCGGTTTATATATACAAGAGGAGGAGTTAAGGAAAGGTAAGGAGGAGCTTGGGAGGGGCACAATGATAAATACATTTAACCCTTACATATACACATAATAGGTTGGGTATTTTACTCATAACAGATCCCCCTCTAAAATACCCAATAATAGAATATAATGAATATCAATATCAAATTTTTACACATAATTTGGATGACAAGTACATATGTTGTTTTGTAGGTAATGGTTTGGTTAGCACATCAGCAGTTTGTTCGGAGGTATCACAATGAACTAATTTTATAAAACCTATATTTGATAGTTGTCTCACATGTTTAAATTTGATGTCGATATGACGGGATCTTTTACCCACTGCTTCAGCTCCTGAAATGTCTATGGCTGCCTGGTTGTCTTCGTTGATGTGTATTGGGTAGCTGGGTTCTGTCCATATCTCGGTCAATAAATCGTCAAACCAGATTAAACTGTTTGTAGCTTTCGATAAACAGATATATTCGGCCTCAGCCGTTGAAGTTGCCACTAGGTTTTGTTTTCCGGTGAACCAGTAGATTGGACAATCATTCACAGCAAAAACATAGCCTGATGTACTTTTGCGACTCTTAGAATCACCAGCCCAGTCAGCATCAGCAAAACAAGACAATATGGGTTTTTGTGATAAAGATGGTTCTAGGTACAGACAGAAGTCAACAGTTGATTTTAAATACCTTAATATTCTTTTTATACCTTCCCAGTGGTATAAATTTGGTTTGCTTACATTTCTTGATAAGAGATTAACGGCTAAGGTGATGTCGGGTCGAGTCCAATTTGATATATATAACAATGACCCGATAATGGATCTATATAATGTATTGTCTGTAAAAGGCTCATATACTTCATTCATATTTTTAATAAAATCAGTGGACATGGGGGTATCTGATGGTTTAGATTCACACATGTTGCATTTTTTTATTAATTCTATAATTTTTTCTTTTTGGGATAATTTGAAGCCTTTGGATGTCTTTTCTATTTGCACGCCCAAATATTTATTTACTTTTCCTAATATTTTCAAATTAAAGTGTTTACTTAATTCTTTTGCGAACTCATCACATTTTGCCCTTTGTTTACCAAAATATAAAATGTCGTCAACATAGACGAGCACATATTCTGTGGAGGTGCTGGTGATTTTAACAAAGAAACATAAGTCGGCTGATGTTGCCTTGAACCCCATTCTTGTGAGGATTTCTGATAGGCAGTCATACCAGCGTTTGCCTGATTGCCTCAGACCATATAAGCTCTTGTTTAATAACCAGAATTTTTCAGTTTGAGAAATATTATTAGGTGGGGCCTTTACGTATATTTGTTTATCTAAATCAGCATGTAAATATGCGGTTTGTACATCGAATTGGTGTGCATCCAAATTCAAAATAGATGCTAGAACGAAAGCGGTTTTGACGCTCTCGGACCGAACAGTAGGGGAATATGTGTCTTCATAATCATCGGGAAACCTTTGGGCAAACCCTTGGGCAACTAGTCTGGCCTTATATAATAATTTATTATCCTCTAGTTCTTTTATCTTAAACACCCACTTTGTTCCTATGGGGGATTTTTCTGGAGGTGAGTCAACAGGTGTGTAGACCTTTAACTCCTTTAAGCTATCCATTTCCTTTTTTATGGCTTCTTCCCATTTTGACCTTTCTTCTATGGGTAATCTAAAGATGTCTTCGTAGTTTTTTGGGGTTACTCTTGTTGTATCTATAGATAAAATGTAGTCCTGTAATTTTTTTGGTTTGTTGCATCTGGTTGACCTAACTGGTCTACTTGGAGGTGTTTCGTCCGTATGCATGTATCTAGCCTCCTTATGAGATAGTGAGTCTACATGTATTTCAGGGTGGCCTTCTTTCCATCCCTTTTTGGATATTCTCGTGTGATCTGGTTTGATTTTTTTAACAAGACTAGGGGTTGCAATTGATTGTTTATGTTCCTTTGGCTCTGTGTTGGTATTTGTTTGTGTTAAACATAAGTCGTTGAGATGTATCCTTGACCAATTACTGTGTTCATGGAAATTTGCTGTTCTGGAGATAATGAAATTATTGTTATGGTCTATGAATCTATAACCCTTAGTACCGGTTTCGTATCCCATAAATTTGAGTCTTTTTGATATCTTTTCCCCTTTTCGCCTTAATTGTCTTGGAATATATACATCCGCAGTTACCCCGAAAATATGAAGGTGACCTATCTTTGGTTTTCTATTGTACATAATTTCATATGGGGATTTTTCTATTGTGCTTGACCAAAGTCGATTTATGGTGTAGTTTGAATATGTGAGGGCTTCTGCCCAGAAAGAGTGACCTAAACCAGCATCCTCCAGGACACATCTAACCATGGTTTGTAGTAAACCATTTTTCCTCTCCGCGATTCCATTCTGGAATGGCGAAAAAGGGCAGGATTTGAAGTGTAGTATACCCTGATCATTGATCCAATTGCAAAATTCTTTTGATAAAAATTCCGAACCTCTGTCAGTCATAATTTGCTTAATTTTTATGCCATGTTGAGTTTCTATCCTTTTGTAAAATTCTTTTACCTTTTTGAATGTTTCGTATTTGTGGTTTAATGTGTAAACATAACCGTATCTGCTAAAATCATCAACAATGGTGAGAAAGTATTTTTTCTTATATTTGAGTGAGGGTTTGAGTGGGCCGACGAGATCCATATGTATTAATTGAAATATGGATTGGGTTGTGCGTGTGGCTTTCTTTGGTTTTGGCTTACATCTAATTTTGGCAGATTTACAGACTGAACAATCTAAATAATTGTCACAATTTTTTACTTTAACATCCTCTGAACATTCTAACATTTTTTGTACAGTTTGGAAATTGGCATGACCCAATTTTCTGTGCAGCAAGTGTGCACAATTATCGTGCATCATTTTCCCATTTGTAATTTTGTCAGTCACAATAGAATTATTACAGTTTGTTTTATCAGATACATTTTCAATGATCTCCAGATTATCAGTATTAAATCCCACATTCTTAGTTTTGGCCAAAATCTTAATTTCATTGCTTTTAACTGGTTGTAGATAAATAAGCCCTTCTTTAACAAATATTCCATCTACAGGCTTATTTTCTTTGTACATATATGCTTCTCCGTTACTGAAAGTGATTGTAACATCATGTTCCTTGGTTAGTTTTACTATGGCTAGTATATTCTGTGGGATATCTGGTATGTAAAGTACCCCCTCTATTTTTCCAATTCCTTCTATGTTCACACAGCCTATTCCACTTACCAAAACCCTTTCTTGATTGGCCACTCTAATGTAATAGTTCTTTGGGGTGAATTTTTCTAATATTTCTTTGTGATTAGTTGTGTGGCTAGTGGCCCCCGAATCGATGAGCCAACTAGCATGAGTGATTAAAGTTTCTGGATTGTCCTTTTTCAATCCGTAGAGGTAACCGTGCCTGTTTTCTTTAGAATCATCTCTATATCTAAATCTACCCTTTATTTTAGGTGATCCACTACGTTTGTCTCTGTAGTCAGGTGACTGCCTACTAGAGAAATTGACCCTTCTATCTTGCCTTTCTTTTGTATTGTATTGGTTCCTATATTCTGGGTTCTTTGGGCAATCCCTCTTGTAGTGGTTGTATGACCCACAGATGTGGCATCCATTTGTGTTCCTATCCCTGCTTTGTGACTCTGTCCTTCTTCTGATTCTATCATCTCTAAGACCTATTGATCTCTCCTTTCTGGTTTTGTCTTCTGCTATAAGCCTACTAGTTATGTCTTCTAACGTGAGCTGTTCTATATTCATGCTATCCAATATTGTAATATAATTGTCCCAGCTGGAATCAAGTGAATTAATTATTATGCTTTTAAAGCTGCTTTCTGATATAACCTCCCCCCTTTGTGTGAGCTCAGTCCTGGCTGCATTCAAATTTAGAATATGCTCACTCATTGATATCCCACTCTTCAATCTTGCTGCATAAAATTCTCTAGATTTTCTAATAGTAGATGCTGCATTATTTCTTTGAAATAAATTGAACAATTTCTGAAAAATCTCTGACACAGTCAAATTGTTTTCAATGCTGGGAAAAATACTTGGAGATATAGTGGCAATCAGAATATAAAATGCTTTGTGATGAAGGCAGTCCAGGTCACGTGTCCATGGTTTGCAGGGTGGGTTATTTATAAAGAATAACATATTTTCTTTTAGGTACATAATCTCTAATTGTTGCCCCCATTCCTGCAAATTAGACCCATCTAATTTTAATTTAATTACATCAGCTGTAAATGTATTTATGTGGTGTGTATAATTACCTAAGGTTTGTTGCTGTCCATGTTTCAGATCATGAATGTACTCACAATAAGGTAAAGGTACGCTTGAGATGTATCTGCATTGACTTGTCTCTATGTTTCCTGTGGATCTGTACTTTCTTGCTTCTAGGGTTTCCTCTTTTCTGGTTGCTGGAGGGTTCTGCACATGCTCACAACTCATTTTTCTTTTGTCGCTGTAGAGGGAAGAGCTTGGGTTCGCTGCTGCTGATGGAAGGCCCCAATCTGCCTGGTGTTTCTCAGTGCCAGCTCCGGATGGCCCCCAATAGTCGATGGTCGATCTGGAAGCAGTTCGGGTCGATGGGATGCATCTGTCGCTTTGGTAAGTATAGATTTTCCTCTCGAAGTTTTGGCGTCGTTTGGTCGGTTCGCGGTCTGGGCTCCTCTCTGGGGATGAGTCGGGTTCCTCATGGGAATGCTCGTGGCTGGGGGTTGAGTGTTTTCCTTTGCTAGTTATGGATGGGTTTTCGAGGTAGCATAGTCTTTTTTGGATCTTTGAAATCGTGAGGTTAGTGGTGGCTTCAGGGTCGTCTTGTTCCGTTTTAGATATAGTTAATTTACCCCCAAATGCAGCCTCGAGCACTTGCATGGCATCTTCTATTTCGGTTTCAGTGGGTCGTCCCTTTGACTTTTGCCATGTTTGTTTTTCTTTAAAATTTAATTTTTGGTGTTTTTCTTTTTCGCGGGCCCCGTTTTGCGTGTCGGGATTTGAACCCAGGACCTTGATGGACAGTTGGTCGGCCATGTTTGGTGGGCTGGTCAGGCAAGATGGCTGCCTTCTAAAAGGCGCGAAAAGTTCATCTGTGTTATTTTCTGTCGGGTGTTCAGGTTGGTAGTTTCTTACCGGATTATCTTCATTTTGTTGGTGTTTCTCTATTCCTTTTCTTTCTGCTGCTGCTCCATGGTCTTTCATTACGCTGTGTAGTTTCGCGAGCAGAGTTGGATCATCCGGCGTTGATTTTATCAGTTCTATTAAATCTCTTTTTTCTTCTTTCCTTATTTCTAGGATCAGATGGTCGTCTTTTAGTTTTGGTGTATTTTCTTTTTTGGGGAATTGCTCATTTTTGCCCGCATTTTTGGCGGGAGTTATTTGAGCTGCCATTTTTTTTGATGACCTTGTGGTAGGTCTTTTTCTTATGTTTATGCTGTCTTGCATTTTTATTAAGATGGTTGGATCTTCCCAACCATCCTCTGCTACCAATCTGTTTCTTTTATTCCTTAGGCCCAAAAGACCAGAGACTCAGTATA
>WNWU01000033.1:3085575-3096299 GCA_012654045.1 Ptyas mucosa | reverse complement strand
CCAATCACCAGGAGACTGTGAGTTCTAGTTCTGCCTTAGGCATGAAAGCCAGCTGGGTGGCTTTGGGCCAATGACTCCCTCTCAGCAGAATCCTCCTTACAGAATAGTTGTCATTGTGGGGAACATGGGAGGAGGAAGTCGTGTATTGGATATACATCAGAGGTGAAATCTAATTTTTTTTGCTACCGGTTCTGTGGGCGTGGCTTAATTAGTGGGCGGAGCTTGGTGGTAAGGTGACTGGGTGGGCGTGGCCAAGTCAATGGTTACTTCTTTGCCCTTTTTTAACCTGCAAAACACAACACAACACAACTGGCTCACCCACAATGTAAAAGCAGCTGTGCTAGACCCAAAATGGCCCCTGGAACAAGCAGGAACCTCACACAGGCACAAAAAGCCCAAAAAAAATCAACTTCCACACTTTACACACACAAAATTCCACATACAGCTCTGTGAGATTTTGGGTGTTTGTGTAGTTAGAGTGAAACACTACAGAAACACACTAAATCTCAGAAAGCTGCACAAATATTATTTTACTTTAATTTATTTTTATCTTTATATAAAAGCAGCTAAATTTAAAACTTCCTAAACATTAAATGGCTAGGTCTAAAAAAAGAACAATTAAAAAAACCGCCAATTAATTCTTTTTTTTAAAGCTCCCAAAGGGGAAAAAAAACTTACCCAGTAGAAGAGGGGTCTCCAACCTTGGCAACTTTAAGACTTGTGGACTTCAACTCCCAGAATTCCTCAGCCAGCTTTGCTGGGACTTGAAGTCCACAAGTCTTAAAGTTGCCAAGGCAGATAGAGCTGCTTACCGATGAGCTTGATTGCAGGCAGGGAGATTCAGTTGCTTGCTGATGTAATGGATTGCAGGTATTACAGCAAGTGAAGCAAGGCAGGCGTGCGAAGGTAAGCAAGCTGGAGGCTTTGGGGGGGGGGAGAGATTTTTGCTAGCTAGCTAACCGCAGGCAACTCAGCTGGGATCGTCAGAGACATTTAAAAGAAAAAAAAAGGCTCTGATGATCGCGCGGCTCAGCTGGGCATGGGGGGCGGGGGCAGGGATTTTTGCTACCAGTTCTCCAAACTGCCCGCCGCTATCGCTACCTACTCGCCTGAGCCCGTCCGAACCGGGAGCATTTCACCCCTGATATACATTATCTGTATAAATAATGAAGGCGGGAAAGAAATAAATGAAAAGTAAATACATGGCGATTAGAATGTTTCCTAAGCATAATGTCCATGCATAATTTATTTTCCTTTTCTCCATAGGCTCCTTGTCCAAGTATTCTCAGGAGAACCATCTCTTTCCACGATTATCATATGTGGTGAGATAATGGAATGGACTTGAGCAAGCCCGTGAAACTGGTGTCCCGTGGCTCTGCAAAGGCAAAAAAACATTGCAATATGTCATGATACGTCACGCGATACGTCATGTCACCGAGTTTGACACCTGCGGCCTTGAGGAATAGCCAGATTAAAGAAAGCAGAGTCCAGCTGTCACGTCCCAGCATATTACTTTTATATAGTACTGTTCAGGGGTGGGTTCTAAATTTTTTTACTACCGGTTCTGTGGGCGTGGGTTATTTTGTGGACGTGGCTTGGTGGGGGTAATGTGACCGGGTGGGCTCCTCCTGTTGCTCTGCCTCTCTGATGTCTGACTCTGGAGGCTCCGGAGTCTGCGCATTGCTCCCAGATGGCCCTTGTTCTGTCCCCGTCCTCCACCCACACAAACCCACACAGACAGACGAGGGTTAAAGGAGTAGCACACACACAGAAGGTTCGTTATCACGGCTTGGCAGCCCTTTGTAAACCGGCTGCCAAGGTCTTTACTAAACAAGGGGGGGGGGGAAATACCTCCACCAGATAATAAAACACGTACACACCAATTGAGGGAAATATAATTCAAAAGTCCAAATCTTTCCAGCCGGCTGATGCTTAGCTCCAAGGACTAGCCAGGGTAAAACTTTGTCCGTCACAGAATTCCAACTGCTACCCCACTCCTTTATAAAACCTGTGGGGTGTGGTCCTGTGACTCAGCTAATCCCTGGCACGCTTCCTCATTTGTTGGGCTCTCTTATCACGCCGGCGCTGACGTGGGTCCAGCCACCTCTGGCCTTCCTCATTATCCTCCGACTGATCGGAGACACCTGGCTCCTGACTCATCTCCTCTCCGTCAGCCGGCAGCTGATGAATTACCAGGGAGGAGGAGCCGGGGGAGGGAGGTCTGGCTGGCTCCTCTCCCTCCTGTTCGGAGCCTTCTTCCTCCGATGCAATGGATCGGGGGTCAGAGCCACAACAGCCCTGGCCCCCTCTCTGCCTCCGACGCAAAGCCCTCATCCTGGCCTTCCCCAGACTCCAGGACTCGCCCATGTTCCTTCCCAGCCTCCTCACTGTCCAACTCTGTTGCCAGCTCCTCAGGCTGCTGGCGGACCACAACACTATGCCATCTCAACCAGGAAAACATGAATGCAATCATCCCCCACCCACCCCAAGAAATTCTTCCTTTGATCTCTGTCAAATTTAATATTTATTATTAGCTGCCAGGTCTCTGAAAGATGCATAACAAGGTTTTATCTTTACATGCACACCACAATCCTATCAATGACTGGAAGTGGATAATAGCAGATACTAAGCTTTATAAGCAGGTGGTCGTTTTGTGTTCGAATGAGTTTTCTGATGATAAAATAAAAACTTGACAATGTCTCAAGATTAAAAAAATTCAATCCCAGGAGTACGAGCCACTGAAATTCTAAAACGGAAAGCCCAAAGCTATGCCAACACAAGTTGGCCGTTTCCATATGGCATTTTTAATTTAATTTAATATTTAAATTTATATACTGCCCTTCTCCCGAAGGACTCAGGGCGGTGAACAGCCAGACGTAAAAAACATCAAATACAAAATTTAAAAACAATTAAAAAATATATTAAACAGTTTGGCCCGACAGTTAAAATCATTGATTTATGGTTTTATAGCATTGTTATGGTTAAGATTAAGATAATCTTTTTTTTTTTTACTACAGGCACACTGGCATACTTTTAAAAAATGAAATTCTGTTGCCTGCTCTCATGCTATAAATACATATGTATGTATCTACACAGGGGATGCGGTGGCTCAGTGGCTAAGACACTGAGCTTGTCAATTGAAAGGTCGGCAGTTCAGCGGTTCGAATCCCTAGTGCCGCGTAACGGGGTGAGCTCCCGTTCCTTTGTCCCAGCTTCTGCCAACCTAGCAAGTTGAAAGCATGTAAAAAATGCAAGTAGAAAAATAGGGACCACCTTTGTTGGGAAGGTAACAGCGTTCTGTGCGCCTTTGGCATTGAGTCATGCCAGCCACATGACCACGGAGACGTCTTCGGACAGCGCTGGCTCTTCGGCTTTGAAACGGAGATGAGCACTGCCCCCTAGAGTTGGGAATGACTAGCACACATGTGCGAGGAGAACCTTTACCTTTACCTTATATATCTACATCCTGACATATAAAGACATATAAATGTTAATCACTGTCCATCTTGAATACATGGCGGAAAGAGGAAGCTTGAGGGTTCACAAGGTTGATATTGTATGGAACAAAACTACAACAAAAATCTTGCTAATTATCTGCAATGACTCAATATACACTATAAATCTATAACAGCTAACAAAATGAAAATCACTGTAGAGAAAAGTAAGATTTTATACTTAGACTGTCAGCTTTCCAAGTAAAAGTCACCACACTATGAAAAAAGATGTTGAGACTCTAGAAAGAGTGCAGAGAAGAGCAACCAGGATGATTAGGGGACTGGAGACTAAAACATATGAAGAACGGTTGCAGGAACTGGGCATGTCCAGTCTAGTGAAGGGAAGGACCAGGGGAGACATGATAGCTGTCTTCCAATACTTGAGGGCTGCCACAGAGAAGAGGGGATCAATATATTTTCTAAAGCACCTGAAGGCCAGACAAGGAATAATGGATGGAAACTGACCAAGGAGAGATTCAACCTAGAAATAAGGAGAAATTTTCTGACAGTGAGAACAATCAACCAATGGAACAGAAGCTGCCTTTGGAAGTGGTGGGAGCTTCATCACTGGAGGCTTTCAAGAAAAGTTTGGACTGCCATTTGTCAGAAATGGTGTAGGGTCTCCTGCTTGAGCAGGGGGCTGGACTAGATGACCTATAAGGTCCCTTCCAACTCTGTTAATCTGTTAAATCTGTTAATGTAGAAAGCAGAACTCTGAGGCAGGTAGATTCCTCAAGGAATTATATATTGGATACATCATATTGGCGCAACTGGTGAAAACCGACTCTGAAAGTTCCTGCGGTTTTCACCAGATTAAAAAGTAAAAGTTCCCCCTTCCCCCAAGTCATCAGTCATTGTCCAATAGAGGTGCTGGCTGGTTGCATGGATATTCCACTCCTCCTCTCCCCAGCCACCTGTTGGAATGTCCCTTGGTTCCCACAGGAAATTTTTTTGTTTTGACTACAAAACCCCAGCTATCTATTTTCCCCCTTCCTTTTTCTTCCTTGTGGCAACCCTGAAGCCTCAAAGATGGCCTCAACCAGGTTCACTTCAGGGTTGACATAGACAAGAAAAACCAGGGCCATGATGGTGAACCTATGGCGCGTGTGCCAGAGGTGGCATGCAGCGTCCTCTCTGATGGCATGCCCCAGCTTAGCTCCACCGTGCATGCGCACACGACTCCTGCCAGCCAGCTGATTTTTGGGTCTCTGTGATAGCCCCTCAAGTAGTAGAAGAAAGCTATCATGTGTCAGAGTATGAATATTCATGGACTGGAATAGATCAGCCAATGGGAACGCACAGTAACAGGTCAGCCAACTGGGAGCTGAGACGGACTGGAGACAGGGCATGTCTTAGTCTGCAGCTTCTGAGTCTGTGCAAAATTGAAACTGAAACTAAGCAGTCTGTGAATGCTTGCCTGTTCTGCTGAAATGAAACTAACTGTTCTCTCCTGCCTTGTGTTGTAACTGCTACTACGTTGAAGAAGAATCTATATTGGTATTGTAAATACTGCATCTGTTATTATGTATATAAAGAAGTTAATGAATCCAGCTGAATCAGTTATGTGTGTGTGTGTGCTTCTGGAATTGATTTTTGCAACAAACTAACTAACTAACTAACATCATGTCACCCCTAGTTCTTCTCTTTGCTAGGTGAGACATATCTAGTTCCCTCAATTCTTCATCGTACAGTGTAGTCTCCAGACTCTGATCCTCTTTGTTCTCTTTACTCTTTTTAGGGTCTCGGCATCATTTCTGTATTGTGGTGACCAGAATGGACACTGTATTCCAAGTGTGTCTTCACTAGATACAGAGATCCTATCAGGGGTGAAATGCTCTGGGTTCGGACCGGATCGCCCGATCCAGTAGCGATGGCGGCGTGTGGTTCGGAGAACTGGGAGCAAAAATCCCTGCCCCCCCCCCATGCCCAGCTGAGCTGCACAATCAACAGAGGCTTTTTTAAAAAAAAAACTTTTAAAAGCATTTTTTTCTACAACCTCTTCCACCAAAAAATTGCTTTTAAAAGTTAAAAAACAAAAAGCCTCTGATGATCGCGTGGCTCAGCTGGGATCGTCAGAGGCTTTTCAAAGCATTTTTTTCTGCAACCTCTTCCGCCAAAGCCTTCATTCAGGCAACCCAGCTGGGATCGTCAGAGGCTTTTAAAAGAAAAAAAAAGCCTCTGACGATTAGGCAACCGAGCTGGGATCGTCAGAGGTTTTTAAAAGCATTTTTTCTACAACCTCTTTGGCTGAACAGGTTGTAAAAAAAATGCTTTTAAAAGCCTCTGACGATCCCAGCTGAGTTGCCTGATCGTCAGAGGCTTTTAAAAGCATTTTTTAAAATGCTTTTTAAAAAGAAAAAAAAACCTCTTTGGCTGAAGAGATTGTAGAAAAAATGCTTTGAAAAGTTAAAAAAAAAAGTTGGCCACGCCCACCCAGTCACATTACCCCCCCCCCAGCAAGCCACACCCACAGAACCGGTAGTAACAAATTTTACATTTCACCCCTGGGTTCTATCATTTCATTTGAATTCAAATAGAGCACTGAGGTCGTCAACAAATGCCAGAGAGATCCAAAGATCAAAAACAGAACAGAATAACAGAGTTGGAAGGGACCTTGGAGGTCTTCTAGTCCAACCGTCTGCGCATGCAGAAGACCCTATGCCATTCCAGACAGATGGCTGTCCAGTCTCTTCTTGAAAGCATCCAGTGATGGAGCACCCACAACTTCTGAAGGCAAGCCGTTCTATTGTTAATTTTTCTCAGTCTTCTGCAAGCCATAAAAAGAATTGCCAGCTTATATTTTACCTGAAGAGTTTACAGACCTGTATTAGGTTCACAAGAGACGCACTGACTTCTGAAGGAGCATTTCTGGACCAGCGCAGAAATATTTACAGCCTGAATGGAGAGACTAAATCTACAAAGCAAGTTTGTCTGGCAAGAACTGATTCCAGTTTTATGACTGATTCCAGATGGAAGGGATAGCGGCAAAATCTGGTTGTTTATTTGCTTTAAGGACATGCCGCTTACAGGGTTATAGGCTATCCAGCTGTGAAACTTGAGAGGGAGGGAGGGAGAGAGAGAGAGAGAGAGAGAAGCAATAAAATTGAAGAAATAGAAGAACAGAATCTGAATCTGAGAAAGTGCATGGAAATGCGGAAGGCAGTGAAAAACCAAAAAGCCGTTACATTTGGTACAATTTAGAAGCGAAACAATCAGGGGTGGGTTCTACTTACCTTTACTACCGGTTTGCAACGGGGCTGCGCGCACACGCTTGCTTTGCTTGCGCGCACACACGCTCTTCTGCGCATGCACAGAAGTGTTTTGATGACATCAGGGTCAGTGGGTGGAGCCTCCCGCTGGTTTTACTACCAGTTCTATAGAACCGGTGTGAACCAGGGGCAATCCACCACTGGAAACAATCCATCAATTCAAACCAAGCTAGGAGGAATAGCTAACACTTTAGAAGACAGGTTCAAGATCTAGAAGGATCTAGACAGATTTGAACACTGGGCTGTATTCAGGGGTGGGCTACTGGGGGTTCAGGAGAACCTCTAGCTAAGATTCTGTGCAGTTCAGAGAACCCCCAAATCCAACTCCTGTCTGGACCCACCCACCCCACTCCACCCCTCCCAGGAGTCCCCATGCAGCCCATTTTGGATGCAGGTAAGTGCAGGGCACGCGTGGAGACTCGGGGAGGGCGGAAAATGGGCCTACCGGAAGTTCAGGAAGGGCCTCCAGAGCCTGGGGAGGTTGTTTTCACCCTCCGGAGGCTCAAGAAAAGCCTCCGGAGCACAGGGAGGGCGAAAACTCCCCCCTGCCGTGGTGCAGGAGGCTGACTAGGCCACGCCCAGCATGGCCACGCCCACTCAGCAACCGGGCAGTGAACCCCTTGCTAAAATGTTTGAAGCCCACCCCTGTCCGTATCTCATGAAGCGCAATTCAGTGGTGAGAGATGTAAGATTTTACACTTAGGCAAGAAAAATCAAAATATAGAATAGGTGGTACCTGGCTCAACAACAGTAACCGCAAGACTTGTCTCTCCCATTAACTGTATCTCTTCCCATCCTTGCAATTCTGAAACTAAAAGTCTCTAATAAAAGAAATTTAAAACAGGAGCGAATTTCAAATGTTTTGGAGCTGGGAAAGAATCTCTTGGCTGGAAGATATTAATCTAGGTTCTGGGTGTGATTTATTCATTGCAAGGCTATAAAAATTATCGGTGAGAGTATCCCCTGTTCTAGTTTATTAATTCAGTGCGATACTTTCAGCCTGGCTAATACCCCTGAGCAAAAGTGAGATCCCAGTGCTTTCAACCATGTTCTTCCTTCCCCTTCTGGTAAGCTATTAAATCCTGCAAGGAAGACATCAGACAGGATTAAATAGACCCAGCATGGTAGTTGAAATCTTCTTCTTCTTCTTCTTTTTTTTGTATATAAAGTTTTTTTTTCATAAACATATTTACATGTACAGTCATTTCCATCATTTTTCATTCATTTTTTCTTTTAACTTTCATTTTTACTTTTTACTTTTTCGGGGCTGCTCTTTTACCCTTTACCTTTACTCCAACCTTTCTTCTTCTCCTCCCCTTCTCTTCCTTTCTGTTTCTCCTCCTATGTCCTTCGTTCTTTTTCGCCTTCTTTTTCCTACTTCCCCTTCTCTTCCCCCACTCCTCTCTTCTTCCCCCCTTCTAACCTTCTCCTCTACTCCTCTTTCCTCTTCCTCTTCTTCCTCTCCTTTTCCCTTTCTTCTTTCTCCTCTCCTCTTCTTTCCTCTCCTCTCTTTTCCCTTCCTCTCTCTCTACTCCTTCCCCTCTCTCCTATTGTTTCCCTTTTCAGTTCAATCTAAAGTGGTATTCGAGCAGCCCCGACTTCCTAATTATCTTTATTCTCATTTCATTTTTTATTCAACTATTATTATTTTTTATTTCATCATTTGTGTACATTTTTATAATATCTCACTTTTTTCCCCTCCCCCCATTCCCCTTTCTCCTTTACTTGACATCATCTGGGTATCTATTTTTCTAATTGTTTTCTCCCATCTATTCTCTATCTATTTTATCTCTATGTCCTTATTCACATTTCTTTTCTAACCAATCATAGAATTTATCCCATGTCTTGAAATACATCGACTCCTCTTTATCTTTTATTCTCAATGTTAATCTACTTATTTCTGCACATTCTAAAATTTTCTTTATAATTTCTCTTTCCAACGGAATTTTGTCTGCTTTCCAGTTTTGTGCAAATACAGTTCTCGCCGCTGTTATTATATGAATAATCAAATATGCATCTTCTTTGTATTCCTCAGCCAGCAATTATATAAATTGATGATCAGCTAAAGCTGATAATTTGCTTTGATGACTGCTATCGGGGAAGGGGGGGGGCTGAGGAATTATGGGAATTGAAGTCCACAAGTTGTAAAGTTGCCAAGTTTGGAGACTCTACCTCTATAGCAGGGGTGGGCAACTATGGCCCCTTTATGATCTGTGGACTTCAACTCCCAGAATTCCTCAGCGCCTCCCTCTCTCCCCATGCTAGCAGTCGTCAAACCAAATTAGCAGCTTTAGCTGATCATCAAATTATCATAATTAACTGTGAAGGGCTGTCACAGGGAAGAGGAAGGCCACCCTTCTTCCCAGATTAAAATATTCTTTATTCTTAATATTAAAAAGAGGCAGGATAGAATGTTATCCCTAAAGCAGAAATGGAGAAAAATCTTAACAAAGGTAGAAAACAGCCCCAGTCTTCCTGCCATAGGAAAACAGCCTCAAGAAGAAATTTAAAGAGGCTGGTCTTTAGGAATGGAGATTTTGTATCCATTCCGAAAAACTGGGCCAATCTATTCCTAAGCAAAGAGACTCCAAATAAGCAACACAACAGGCAAGCCAAAGCTGACAAGATTAGCTCAGACAAACGCCTAGGATTTGCATTTCCCCTCTTGCCTGTGGAGCTAGCCATGACCCCTATATGACACCATAGGAATCTGGCAACAGCCATTAAAATATTGAAGGATATATTCCTGTACAGGAACAGGTATCTCAAAGCCCTAAAGAACGTATAAAAGCTCACCTACTCTCAACCCCATTTTGTCAGCCACCCCAGAAACATGCTGCTGTCACTAGTTTCTAGCTAACAAATAAACAGAGACCTCCTTTCCTGCAGCCTGCCTCCATCTTATTTCCAGCACCTTTCTCCCATCATGGAATCAGACTGGATTTTTCTTCGAACAGTGGTATAAGAATTCCTACCTTGGGCAGGGGGTTGGACAAGAATGCTTCTGGAGTCTACTCAGATCCATTGCCATCAGCTGGTTTGTTTCTCTTCTAGAACAGAAGCATTATGTGACTGATGACACACGGCAGGGTGCCATTTTGTGACAGTACCTACAAATGGTTTCAAAATCCCAACTCTGCTCTCTGGCTTGAATTCTTTGTGGAGTTCTGGGACCTTCAGAGAACATTCAGACTACTCCACCCACTGACTATGGCTTATTATAAACCTAGTGTCAAGGTTCTAAGTAATACACCCATCGCAAACAGAACTCCGAGGTGAGTAGGCTCCTCAAAGAACAGTTTTATCAGGAGATATCATCTTGGCGCAAACTGGTGCGAAGCCAACTCTGAAGATTCCCGTGCTTTCCATCAGGTTTTTAAGAAGAGACTGGACAGCCACACGTCTCAAATTGAATCGGGTCTCCTTTTTGAACAGGGGGTCGGACTAGAAGACCTCCAAGGTACCTTCCAGCTCTATTCTGATTAATTCAAGCATGGCTGACTGAGGAATTCTGGGGTTCTGAAGTCCACAAGTCTTAAAAGTTGCCAGGTTTGGAGAGCCCTGTACTAAAGAGATGAATTAAAATTAAAAGTTTTGGATGGAACATTCCCCGCAGGTTATTAATGAAGCACATCTGTTCAACCTTCCTAGGAAATGGGCTTGAGGCTAACAGCACCAGCGGCTCTTTATGAGGGCACGCCTGTCTGCATCGTTAAATGTGCCCTAGAGAATACGACAGCATAATCCATTATAACAGGAGAGAACTCTTCATCTCTGAAACTAGAGTAGAGTTGTCCCTAATGTCTGAATGTGAACTGAAATCTACTACTGGGAGGAGAATAGTTAGGTAAATCACAAGGAAAAAGACTGCAAGCCATGATCAATTCTAGAATAGAATAGAATAGAATAGAATAGAATGGAATGGAATGGAATAGAATAGAATAGAATAGAATAGAATAGA
>WNWU01000033.1:3060454-3085565 GCA_012654045.1 Ptyas mucosa | reverse complement strand
AATAGAATAGAATAGAATAGAATAGAATAGAATAGAATAGAATAGAACAGAACAGAACAGAACAGAACAGAACAGAACCTTGGAGATCTTCTAGTCCAACCCCCTGCTCAAGCAGGAGATCCTATAGCAGGGCTCTGCAACCTTAAACACCCAAAGAGCCAATTGGACCCGTTTCCCACAGAAAAGAAAACACCGGGAGCCACAAAACCCTTCCCATGCCTGGCTATTTCTTGAGCAGCCATAAAACTAGCATATGTAATTAAATTAAACATTCTGTTTTCTTCGGAAACTTTTCTTTTCTTGGATTTATCCATGGTTGGCCTATCGGAGGTTGAAAAGCTCAATAAATTGTGTGCTGGCGGGTGTCGCACATTGGCGGTTGTGACACCTATTTTGAGTGACAGGGAGCCGCAGCAGAGGGGTGAAAGAGCCACATGCGGCTCCAGAGCCCCAGGTTGCTGACCCCTGCCCTATACAATTCCAGACAAATGGCTGTCCCATTCTCTTTTTGAAAGCCTCCAGTGATGGAGCACCCACAACTTCTGAAGGCAACTTCTGTTCCACTGGTTGATCGTTCTCACCATCAGGAAATTTCTCCTTCGTTCTAGATTGCTTCTCTGATACGTTCCAGAGTGCAGAACATGGAAGAATCGTTTTAAGTTTCTAAACATTAAAAAAAAAAAGCTTTCCAATGATTAATTGCAATTATCCCAGTGGCGTAGAGGTCCAGTTAAATGGCTTAACTGACCACTTCTAATTTTATGATTCCCAGTTTGTGTAAAAGTCCAAGTTTGAATGCTCTTCAAGAAATCTTGGTGGCCGTAAATTCTTTCCTTTCCAAACCTTTTCTTCATTTCACCCTTATCTTTTCCCCCAATGATATCATACGGATGGGGTGGGTGTGTGGCTTGGTGCTCTCTGAGCTTCGTTGTTTTCTTGCAGATGTTTCATGACCCAAGGAGATAACAGCATCAGTGCTAGAGGGAGTAGTGTTTGCAGGATCGAGGAGGAGGGAGGAGGAGGAGGAGGAGGAGGAGGAGGAGAACTTTGAGGTCCTTGGTGCTGTTTGAATGTGGTTGTTTCCTTGCAGACGTTTCTTGATCCAACTAGGTAACATCATCAGTGTCATCTCATTGTGTAATGGAATGTCTGAAAGAAAACCACCAAGCTCAGAGAGCGTTAAGAACCCCACAATTCAATCTTGAGCTACAAATATTTTCTACCGATGCTTTATCCATCCATCTCTTCAAACCTTCAACTCCCAACAAACTTTCCATATATAGCCTTAAATATGCTTGTTTCCATAATCCCCCTAAAACAGAAATTAAAGTTAAAATAGCCTTTTGGTTCCAAGTTGTTTTTGACTTTATTTGCCCATAGGACCAAATAATACCTTTGAAGGTTTAATGGACCAAACCTCACAAGCAAACTGATTTTCTGAATCTAGTTAGAAAGGCTTCCTGTTTTCTTTTTTAAAGTTACTGAAGTTTTAATAAGCATCATAAAAAAACTAATAGAAACTAAACCAGAAGAAAAAGAGAAGCCCAGAAGATGCAGAAAAAACGAAAACCAAAAGCAAAAAATTGGAAGATACAAGAAAAAGGCAATAAAGATACTAATTAAAAAAAGTAACTTCCAATTATTACATGGAACATAAGGTGATATAGTAATGTTTCACCTTCTTTTAAAGTTAGATTTTTTTAAAAAAAAAAACACCTCCCCATAGCCTTTTATACAGATAGTCCTCAACTTGCAATCATTTATTCAGTGACTGTTTGAAGTTAACACAGCACTGAAAAAAAGTGACTTATAACCATTTTTCAAATTTATGACCTTTGCAGCATTCCCACGGTTACGTGATGAGAATACAGAATAACAGAGTGGGAAGGGATCTTGGAGGTCTTCTAGTCCAACCCCCTGCTCAGGCAGGAGACCCTATACCATTTCGAACAAATGGCTATCCAGTCTCTTATTAAAGAGTGTTGGAGCATTCACTACTCTTGGTGGCAAGTCGTTCCACTGATTATTTTTTCCAACTGTCAGGAAATTTCTCCTTAGTTCTAGGTTGCTTCTCTCCTTGATTAGTTTCCATCTGTTGCTTCTTGTCCTGCCTTGAGGTGCTTTGGAGAATAGGTTGATCCCCACTTCTTTGGGGCAATATTGGAAGACTTCTGTCATGTCCCACCCTAGTCCTTCTTTTCATTAAATGAGACATACCCAATTCCAACAACCGTTCTTCATATGTTTTAGCCTCCAGTCCCCTCATCGTCTTTGTTGCTCTTCTCTGCACTCTTTCTAGAGTCTCCACATCTTTTTTACATCATGGCGACCAAAACTTGATGCAGTATTCCAGGTGTGGCCTTACCTTATAGGCCTTACCTTATAGGCCTTATAAAGTGGTATCAGCACTTCACGTGATCTTGATTCTATCCCTCTGTTAATGCAGCCTAGGACCGCATCAAAATCCGGGTGCTTGGCTATTGGTTCATATTTGTGATGGTTGCAGTGTGTCCCATGATCAAGTGATTAACTTTTGCAAACTTCTGACGCGCAAAGTCAACGGGGTAGCCAGATTCACTAACTTTACTAGTGAATTGTTTACTAACTTAACAACTGCACTGACTCACTTAAGAAATGTGGCAAGAAACATCATAAAATGGAGTATTTGTTTATTTATTTATTAGTTCAATTTATATGCTGCCCTCCTCTGAAGACTCAGGGTGGCTTACAATGCACTTATAGCAATAGCCTTCATTCTTTTGTATATACCTGCTTAGTAGGGCTTTCGGCCCCCCATAAGCAGTGTTTCTACAATGTCAGCTTATTGCCCCCACAATCCGGGTCCTCAATTTACCTACCTCGGAAGGATGGAAGGCTGAGTCAACCTTGAGCCTGGTGAGATTTGAACTCGCACTAATTGCAGGCAGCTGGCAGCTAAGTGCTACATAACAGCACTTAGTCCGCTGCACCACCAAGGCTTTTAAAAGAGTAAAAGTCACGTAACCACTGCATCACGCAGCAATGGAAATTTTGGGCTCAACTGTAGTCATAAGTAGAAGACATTCCCGTATATACAATCCAGAAATCACATTCCCCCCCCCCCCAATCATCATCTTTTCAAACTGGAATGGTGATTCCAGCTGTCTCGTCTAATTGTCCATATCAGTTTGGATGCCGTGCTTTCTGTGAACAGAAATGACTTTTCCTAAATCATGTCCAAATTTATCAGACGAATGGCCTCGATTGATCCAAATGTCTACATCCATTCGTTAATTAGCTGTCTTGATTGAAATTCAATTTCCCGGACTGAGCCAACCTTCTGAATTGGTTTTCTATGGAGTTTCTCTGTTATTTTCATAATACATAGGCTAAGTTTAGTGTTAAGTTAGGAAATAAGTAAGTTTATTAAGCTTTTTTGTATAATAAAAACTCCACGGAGGGAGCTCTCTGTGCCATTTGCTTGAAGAACCTCTTTACAGTCTTCTATAAAATGTCTATTGCTTTTCTCCCAAATAAGTGGCAGCTTCCAACTGTGTTATTGGCTCAATTTACCTTACAGATGAGATTTTAGCTGTGATGGAAAATTTCTGGGTCATTCTGTCTAAAATGTCTCAAGGAAAAAAAGCGAATCAGACACTGCCTAAATAGAACGCAGTTTCTAATTTGCTTTTTTTTTCTTGAGACTTTCTATTCTTCAGTAAACTATTTTAAATTGCTTGTAGCCAACCAAGTCCCATCTTGAAGCAGTGGGATCTGCCTTACTGCCTTGCCAAACTATTTATCCATGCTATAAATACATTTTATACACAGGTACCAGTAGTGGGATTCAAATAATTTAACAACCGGTTCTCTGTCCTAATGATTTCTTCCAACAACCAGTTCACCAAACTGCTCAGAAAGTTAACAACCGGTTCTCCCGAAGTGGTGTAAACTGGCTGAATCCCATCACTAACAGGTGCTATATATGTGGTACCTGGCTCAATAGTAGTAACTGTGAGAGGGATCTTGGAGTCCACGTGGACAACCATTTAAATATGAGCCAGCCGTGTGCAGCAGCTGCCAAAAAAGCCAACACAGTTCTGGGCTGCATAAACAGAGGGATAGAATCAAGATCACTTGAAGTGTTAATACCACTTTGTAATGCCTTGGTAAGGCCACACTTGGAATCCTGCATCCAGTTTTGGTCGCCACGATGTAAAAAGGATGCAGAGACTCTAGAAAGAGTGTAGAGAAGAGTAACAAAGATGATTAGGGGACTGGAGGTTAAAACATATGATGAATGGTTTCAGGAACTGGATATGTCTAATGAGAAGAAGGACTAGGGATGACATGATAGCAGTGTTCCAATATCTCAGGGGCTGCCACAAAGAAGAGGGAGTCAAGCTATTCTCCAAAGCACCTGAGGGCAGGACAAGAAGCAATGGATGGAAACTAATCAAGGAGAGAAGCAACCTAGAACTAAGAAGAAATCTCCTCACAATTAGAACGATCAGTGGAACAACTTGCCTCCAGAAGTTGTGAATGCTCCAACACTGGAAGTTTTTAAGAAGAGATTGGATAACCATTTGTCTGAAGTGGTGTAGGGTTTCCTGCCTAAGCAGGGGGTTGGACTAGAAGACCTCCAAGGTCCCTTCCATTCTTTTAAGCAGAATGTAGAGCTTCTTACTAGGCTCAGACTCAAGAGACTGGGAAGGAAGTGAGAACGGTATACCTTCCTTAGACAATTACAGGGTGGAAAAGGAGAGACTGATGATCTATTGGCATGCCTCCAATTAATGGAAGTTTATGGTATCTATGTCTATGGAGATTTAGTCAATCAGAATAGAGCTGGAAGGGAGCTTGGAGGTCTTCTAGTCCAACCCCCTGCTCAAGCAGGAGACGCTGTACCATTTCAGATAGGTGGCTGTCCAGTCTCTTCTTAAAAACCTCCAGTGATGAAGCACCCACAACTTCTGGTGGCAAGCTGTTCCACTGGTTAATTGTTCTCGCTGTTAGGAAGTTTCTCTTTAATTCCAGGTTGCTTCTCTCCTTGATTAGTTTCCATCCATTCCTTCTTGTCCTGCCCTCAGGTGCTTTGGAGAATAAGTTGACTCCCCCTTCTTTGTGGCAGCCCCTCAAATACTGGAATACTGCTATCATGTCTCCCCTAGTCCTTCTTTTCTCTGGATTGGCCATACCCAATTCTTGCAACCGTTCTTCAAATGTTTTTGTCTCCAGGCCTTTAGTCATCTTAATTAATCTTTTCAACTAAGGGTTTGGCTAGTCCAGAGAAAAGAAGGAGCAGAGGTGACACGATAGCAATATTCCAGGATTTGAGGGGATGCCAGAAAGAAGAAGGTTCACCTTATTTTTCAAAGCACCAGAGGGCAGGACACGAAACAAGGGATGGAAACTCATCAAGGAGAGAAGCAACTTGGAATTAAGGAGAAACTCCCTAAAAGTGAGGACAATCAACCAGTGGGACAGTTTTTATTTATTTTATTTATTTTATTAGTCATATTTCTATGCTGCCCACTCTCCGAGGACTCTGGGCGGCTTACACCAAAGACAATATACTAGATAGTATATTGCCCCCAAACAATCTGGGTCCTCATTTTACCCACCTCGGAAGGATGGAAGGCCGAGTCAACTTTGAGCCGGTGAGATTTGATCCGCCGATCTGCTGAACTAGCAGTCAGCTGAAGTAGCTGCAGTACAGCACTCTAACCACTGCGCCACCTCGGCTCTTAAGTTGTCTTCAGAAGTTATGGATTCCTTCATCACTGACGGTTTTTAAGAAAAGACTGTACAGCAGGGGTGAAATCCAGCAGGTTCTGACAGGTTCTGGAGAACCGGTAGCAGAAATTTTGACTAGTTTGGAAAACCGACAAATACCACATCTGGCTGACCCCCTGAGTGGAATGGAGATTTTGCTATATTCTTCCCCCAGGAGTGGGGAGGGAATGGGGATTTTGCTACTTCTCCTGGAGTGGGGTGGGAATGGAGATTTTGCAGTATACTTCCCCTGCCACGCCCACCAAGCCACGCCATGCCACATCCACCAAGCCACGCCCACAGAACCGGTAGTAAAAAATTTGGACTTCACCACTGCTGTACAGCCATTTGTCTGGAATTGAATAGGGCAGTGATGACTAACCTTTTTGACACCAAGTGCCGAAACTTTGCACGTGCACATGTGTGCATGTGCAAAGAGCAGCTGGCGACAGCACACATGCCCACAGAGAGGGCTTTGCATGCCCTCTGACATGTGTGCCCTAGGTTCGCCATCATGGGAATAAGATCTTCTGCTTGAGCAGGGAGCTGGACTAGAGGAACTCCAAGGTCCTTTCCACCTCTATTCTGATTGATTAAGACTGTTGATTGTTGGTTATATTTTTTAAATTTTGGTGGTTATTTATAATTTATGGTTGCATGTTTTGAGTTGTGCCACCTTATCAATTCTTTAAATTAATAAACAAACAAACAAATGATCCCACATTGGATGAATGCACAGCCTCCTAACTAATCACCGACGCCTTCACTGGAGGAAAAAAAAATAATGTCTGGTTTTGATGCAGCCTGCGCAATTTCTAACAACAGTGCCTTTTCATCTTTACAGCTATTACTGCGAGGAGCTTCGGAAATGTGGATTCTTGAGTCAAACATTTTTCAGTTGGATTTTGCTGGGAGCAGCAGAAGCCGTAATGAACCTCAGATGCTCAGGGAGCATGAGTTGAAAATGCCAAAAATCACACCGAGAGAGAGAGACATGGGCGTACTTCACTAATAATTCCACCAGGGAACAAGAAACACGCTTTGGCAAAGCTTCAAAAAGTTTCAACCTTCTGCACTTGGAAAGCCCCCTGGGACCAGGTCAGAATAGAACGGGGGCTACACATTTTCCACAAACTTTTAAACCAAGTTTCTCACAGGGTTTTTTTATTTATTTATTTATTTATATTTATTTATTTATTTATTTATTTTTAGATTTCTATACCGCCCTTCTCCCTGGGGACTCAGGGCGGTGTACAGCCAAGTAAGAAACACATAATATAAACAATTAAAAACCAATTAAAAAGAATATCTAAATTTGGCCCAGAAATTTAAAAACACCCCACTTTAAAATCATTTAAAAGGCTTCGCTTAGGCCAGCCCGGCTTGTTGGAAGAAAAATGTTTTAAGGGCCCGGCGGAAGGCACAGAGGTCATGGATTTTTCTTATCTCAGGGGGAAGCTGATTCCAGAGGGTAGGAGCTCCCACAGAGAAGGCCCTCCCCCTGGGGGTCACCAGCCTACATTGCTTGGCTGATGGCACCCCGAGGAGACCCTCTCTGTAGGAGCGCACGGGTCGATGGGAGGTTGTCAGTGGCAGAAGGCGGTCTCGTAGATAACTGGGCCCTATGCCATGGAGCGCTTTAAAGGTGGTAACCAACACCTTGAAGCACACCCGGAAGACCACTGGGAGCCAGTGCAGCTCGCGCAGGAGCGGTGTTATGTGGGAGCGCCATGTAGCCCCCGTAATTACCCGCGCGGCCGCATTCTGGACCAGTTGGAGCCTCCGGGTGCTCTTCAGGGGGAGCCCCATGTAGAGAGCATTACAGTAGTCCAGGCGAGAGGTGACGAGGGCGTGAGTGACCGTGCACATGGAATCCCGATCAAGAAAGGGGCGCAACTGGCGAATCAGGCGTACCTGATAAAAGGTCCCCCTGGCCACAGCTGTCAGATGTTCCTCTAAGGACAGCTGCGTATCCAGGAGGACTCCCAGATTGCGCGCCCTCTCCACGGGGGCCAAAGACTCGCCCCCGATAGTCAGCGATGGCGTCAGCTGGCTATATCGGGAAACCGGGAACCACAGCCATTCAGTCTTGGAGGGGTTGAGCTTGAGCTTGTTCCTCCCCATCCAGATCCGTACAGCTTCCAGGCACTGGGACATCACTTCAAGGGCATCGTTGGGGTGGTCTGGGGTGGAGATGTACAGCTGGGTGTCATCAGCGTACTGATGATATCTCACCCCAAAACCACGGATGATCTCACCCAGCGGCTTCACATAAATGTTGAACAGAAGGGGCGAGAGGACCGACCCTTGTGGCACTCCACAAATGAGAGGCCTCGAGGTCGACCTCTGCCCCCCTGTCAACACAAACTGCGACCGGTCGGAGAGAAAGGAGGAGAACCATCGTAAAACGGTGCCCCCCATCCCCAACTCTTCCAACCGGTGCAGCATGATACCATGGTCGATGTTATCAAAAGCTGCTGAGAGATCTAATAGGACCAGAACAGAGGAACAACCTCTGTCCCGGGCCCTCCAGAGATCATCAACCAACGCGACCAATGCCGTTTCCGTGCTGTGACCAGGCCTGAAACCCGACTGGAACGGATCCAGATAGGACGTTTCCTCCAGGAATTGTGGGAACTGTCGTGCAACCACACTCTCAACAACCTTCGCCACAAAGCGAAGGTTGGAGACAGGACGATAGTTAGCCAATATTGCCGGGTCCAGGGAGGGCTTCTTGAGGAGAGGCCTCACCACCGCCTCCTTCAAGGCGGCAGGGAAGTATCCCTCACTCAACGAAGCGTTAATAATTCCCTGGAGCCAGCCTCGTGTAACCTCCCGGGAAGCCAGTACTAACCAGGAGGGACACGGGTCCAATAAACATGTGGTCGCATTAAGTCTCCCCAAAATCCTGTCCACGTCATCCAGAGTCACAAGGTCAAACTCCTCCCAGATAACACTCTCAAGACTATTCCTCGTCATCCCGCCCGGATCTACCCAGTCAGAGTCCAAGTCCCGTCGGATCTGAGCGATTTTGTCATACAGATATCATCCGAAATCCTCAGCCCTGCCCTCCAGGGGGTCCTCCCTCGCTCCCGATTGAAGCAGGGAGCGGGTCACCCTGAACAGGGCCGCCGGACGATTCTCTGATGACGCAATAAGAGCGGAAAAGTGATTAGACTTTGCCGCTTTTATCGCCACTAGGTAGGCTTTAATATGTAGCCTTACCAGTGTTCGATCAGATTCGGCAAGACTGGCCCTCCAACCGCTCTCTAGGCGTCTTTTCCGGCGCTTCATCTCCCTTAGCTCCTCAGTAAACCAAGGGGCCGTGAGGGATCGGCACCGGGTCAGAGGCCGCAAAGGCACGACTCGGTCTAAGGCCCCGCTAGCGGCCTGATCCCAGGCCGCCACCAGGTCCCCAACCGAGTCGTGTGCCAGAACCTCAGGAAATGGCCCAAGCTCCATCTGGAATCTATCAGAATCCATCAGGCGCCTGGGGCGGACCCATCTTATCGGCTCCGCCTCCCTGCGGCGGGGTGTAGCGGTTTGAAGATCTAGGCGAAGGAGGGAGTGGTCTGACCATGACAAGGGTTCCATGTCTATATCCCCTATAACAGACTCACTCAGCCACTGGCCAGAGACAAAAATCAAGTCCAGGGTGTGACCCCCTCTGTGAGTGGGGCCATGAACTAACTGGGTCAGGTCCATGGCCGTCATGGAAGCCATGAACTCCCGAGCTATCTCAGACGTCTCACCAACAGATGGCAGATTGAAGTCACCCATAACCATAAGCCTGGGTGTATCAACTGCCACTGCGGCTATCACATCGAGCAGCTCGGGCAGGGCCGTTGCCACGCGGCAGGGAGCCAGGTACGTAAGCAACAGGCCCATCTGAACCCCAAGGCCCCATCTCACAAAGAGGGTCTCACATCCGGCTATCTGTGGCACAGTGGATTCCCTCGCACCGAGATCTTCTTTAATAATCACCGCTACCCCCCCGCCCCTCCCTTGGGCCCTTGGCTGATGGAACGCTCTGAAACCCGGTGGGCATATCTCAACCAGGGGGACCCCTCCCTCCGGGCCCAACCAAGTCTCAGTAATAGCTGCCAGGTCCGCACCCCCCTCTTGTATAAGATCATAGATGAGGGGGGCCTTATTTACCACAGACCTGGCATTGCACAGCATCAGCTGGAGGCCCAGGTCCTGAGTCTCTAAGCCACCGAGTATCTGAGTAGAGTCTTGGGGACCGGGGCATGCAATTGCTCTCAAACAGCAAGTGCGCGCCCCCCGTATATGATATGGTCCCCTACTCCCGCCATATCTGCCCCTCCCATTTACCGTGCTGATGGCAACTTCCTCCTTCGGATGGTCCTCCAGCCTCCCCCCAATCCCTCGTTTTGCGCCCTCCAAGCCGTCCCCCTGTGCCAGGCTTGGCTTTGACCTTAAAGGGTTTGCCCCCCCAAACCCTTCGGTCTTCCTCCCAGTTCCCCTTAAAAAATCCTTATTCCCATCCCTCCTCCCCGATCCCCTTAAAAATTTCTTTAAAAATTTTGATAAAAACCCCCTCAACCCCCTCTTCGCTGCATGCCATCTCTCGGGGTTCCAAAACCCGTCATCAAGATAGGCCCTCGATAACACAGAGGGCCAGGCCTGCGAGAGGGGGGAGTCTCGCAGTACGAAGAGGTCAGCGGATGTGTACATCTGAGTTCCAAAGTCTATCCAAAAAGGTTCCAAAAGTCTGTCTGGGGTAGATGGAAAAAGGCCAAGGATTCCTGATGATGCTTTAAAAAAGTCCAAGGGAGAGAGTTCACCATTTCAGCAGGGGTCAAATCGGACTCCACTGTCCTCTCACGACAGTAGAGAGGAGTCTCAGGCAGCTGTCCAGAAAGCAATGACCCGGACAACCTCTCACGGTGGCCGGTAACAGCAGATCTTATACAATGGCAGCTGCAACAAAGATGACTCCCTCGATGCCCCCGCCCAGGTTCACATCTCTCCTCACAGCAAGTAGATGTTAATGTCAATAGGGTCGAAGGAATTTCTGGAAGCCGGGGGTTTGCTGTGGGCATACAAGGAGCTCTTAAGACCAGGTGCAGAAAAAGTCTGGTTGGGGAGATAGTAATCCAAGCCACGCCCACGAGCCAGGTCGTGGCGAAAAAGAAAAGGGGAAGAGAAGGGGGGAAAGGAAGGGGGGTAGAGACTGACCAAAAGGGGGTGGGATAGTCCACACCATCTTCCAGCTCTTCCCGGCTCCCCCAGATCTTCTTCCCCCCCTTAACTCCCCAATCTTCAATAAAGCCACCAACCAGCGAGCTCCAAGTCGATGATTTGCACTCTCTCCTCCACAGCAGGTTAGGACTGTTTGTACAAGTTCGAGAAAATTCAGGCATGGCCATGCTAGTCTCCCTCGGCGGCGCCCCAGCTGGCGCCCCAGCGGGTACCATTTCATTCGTTGCCACCGCAGCCCTATGTCGCCATCGCTGCTGGTAGCCCCGAGCTTCCCTTCGGGGGGGGATGTTCCACCATCTCCGTCATACCCCCCCCCGTTCCGGCCGTTGCTGGGGGATATCGAGGCGAAATAAAAAACGCCGCCCCAACCACGTCACCACCGCTGCTGGTCACCAATGTTTTTTCAAGAGGGGGGGCAGCGACGCTCCAACATACTGTCTCCCTCGCCATCGCCACCACTCTCCCTACCCTGTTTCGGCTGTCACAAGGGGACCGCTGGAGAAACGCCGGGGAAACGCCGAAGCAGAAAGCATCGCCCGCTCTATCCAAGCCTCCCGTCAGCGTCGCCACAATCCCGCGACGCTCTTCAGCTCCAAACGACCACAAAGATGACCCAGGACAGCCGGAAAGATCACAACAGGCTGTCCTCCGTATTCTCTTGCTGGGCTGAGGGCTCACAAAAGAAAACTCGGCCCTCCAGGAATCCAAAACGGCCCTACATTACCCCAGGCATCAGGAGCCTCAGTCACAAACCGCCATCTTCGGGCATGCGCTACAGCAAAGAAATATGCCGCCCTTCTCCGGAGACTCAGGGCGGCTTACAATGCGCTAAGCAATAGCCTTCATACTTTTGTATATTTTTACAAAGTCAGCTTATTGCCCCCACAAACTGGGTCCTCAATTTACCTACCTTAGAAAGGATGGAAGGCTGAGTCAATCTTGAGCCTTGGTGAGATTCGAACCTGCAATAATTGCAGGCAGCTGATGTTAATAACAGGGCTTTAGACCACTGTACTATCCAAGGCTCTTGTGAGGTCCTTGAGTTGTGAGGTCCTTGGTGCTCTCTGGGCTTGGTTGTTTTCTTGCACGCAGACGTTTCATTACCCAACTAGGTAACATCATCAGTGCTAGAAGGGAGTGGGATTTGCGGAGTGGAGGAGGTGGAGGAGGAAGAGGACTATGGTGTCTGGCAAACCATCCCAAAGATGCTTTTCCCAAAAGGCAACTGGACTTTCTTGGTTTCTTCTTTGAAAACATTTCCCTTCTCATCCTAGGAGCTTCTTCAGTTCTAACTGACTGGAGGGGAATGGAAGGATTTATATTCTTCGCAGTCACCTTGTTATTAGGACTCTGAGGGTTGATCATTAACACACTGAGAGTTGTGGAGGCCACTTGGGACTTTATCTGTATTCCCAAAGTTCACTTGAATCAGAGTGTGAATTCTTGATCTAACCGATTTTCCAGTCTGTTAGAACCGAAGAAGCTTCGTGGATGAAAAGGGAAACATTTTCAAAGAAAAAAACCAAGGAAGTCCAGTTGCCTTTTGGAAAAAGCACCTCTGGGACAACCATGACCTGGAAGATTAAGAATCTCCATAGACATTTTCTTGCAGCTGTTTCATTACCCAGTTAGATAACATCATCAGAACTAGAAGAAAATGGGGTTTGCTCTCTGTTTATGTACAAGTGACTTGCCCTGTCAATGTTGGTGGAAGTGTTCTTGGCAGTTCCTTGTTTAAGCTTTGTTTAACTGTTAGCTTGTTGTCTGATTTGGTAGTTCCGTGATTGGGGCATTGTTTACTGCTTGATTGTTGGTCCGATATTAATCCTGGGTTAATCTCTGCTTATCTAGATGTTAATTGCTAGTAAGGAGATCTGTTGGTCTTTTCGTTTCCTTCTTAGCTTTTGAATGGTCTCTTTTGAATGGCGTGTAGACGTTGTTTATCTCTATGTGCCTGTTGACGGCTGCTTTGTCTGGGTGCCAGGCTTCTAGAAATTCTCTGGTGGTTTTGGACTTGGCTTCCCTGATGAAACTATGGTTAAGTCTGTCCATGTGTGGGTGCAATTAAGGAGTTTTTATCATGACTTTTAGTTGGTGTTCCTAGATGCGCTCTGCAAGTCTTCATCGCCTACATGGTGGTGTTTGCTTCTGGGATTTAGTTTGAACAGCTTTGGTTTGGAGTTTAGCTTTCTCACGGTTCCCCAGGGAAGACTTGATTCTGTGAGTATCAACAGTGGATGTTAATTAGTCCTGGTTTTGCCTTTGATTGTCTTGTCTGTGGTGGTCTTTGGGGAAAGTTGGGTAGAGACTTGAGAGGATACCATAGTGAGTACCCAATCAAGCTTCTCATTTGGGGACTGATGGAAATCAAACCAGCTTCCCTTGTTCCTTCACTGCATTTTTCATTTTGGAAGATTCCTAATTAACTTTCTTTTCTCGGTGGCTCTATATTTGTCATTCTAGTCTGTGGATTGCAGCGGCATTGAGCTGAAGCTGGTAGAGCAAGAAACCATGTCTTAAATAACTGAGCCTGGATACCTCAGATAAGATAAAAGAGCAGTCAAAAAGAGAAGCACCTTGGTAAAAGAAAGCTCGGGAGGAAATGAAAAAAACAACAACCCCCAAAGAGCCGATAGAGAACGAAATTGATAAGAAGAGGGATGGTTCCAAGTTTCATATTTTGGAAGCTTTGGGGGAAATTATATTGATAAAGAGTAACGGTAGGCATCCATCTTTCTAGACTTGGAGAAAAAGAAAAAAAAGCCATTGATTTTTTGTAACTACACATTTTGTGAGTGAAGCAAAATATACCTCACCTGTTTGCAAATGGTAAAGGGAAAAATCCAGGGGTAAAATGCTACCGGTTCAGGCCGGTTCGCCCGAACTAGTAGTAGAAAATGTAAAAAAAAAAGTTCAGACAATCAGCTGAGCGACCCACGATCTTCAGAACCATTTTTTTTAAAGCATTTTTTTTTTACCAGTTCTCTGGTTCCCAACCAGTCATGCTGCTTGTTTCTGGAAACTAATTAGATTGGGGGCAATTAGAAATGATTAAGATGTGAATTATAAATATATATTGTTAACAATTAAAAAGATAAGAAAAAAATTGAGAAAGATATTTAATAAATGAAAGAAAGATCGGGGTTGCCTGGACACCACAGTGAAAATATTAAATTGAAAATCTATACAGCAATAGAGAGAGATGGAAGAAGAAGTAGAGAGACGGGAGAGAAGGGAAGGAGAGAGAAGGATAGAAGAGAGGGGAGGAAGGGAGGGAGGGGAAATCAGAGTAGGAGAGAGGGTTAGTGAGGGAGGAAGAAAGGAGGAGAAGGACAAAGGAAGGGGAAGTAGTAAGAAGTAGGAGAAGAGGGAAAGAAAGTAAGAAGGAAGGAAGAGAGGGAGAGGGAAGAGACTGAGAAGAAAGATTGCTGTATAACAAAAAAGGGGCAACCCCGAACACACATATGAATATATGAAGATAAAGAAGAAATTGATAAAAAATGAAAGAGAATAAATGTGAACAAACGGGAAAATTAGAATTTGAGAGCGAATGAAGATGTTGTTTATATAAATAAATATAGAAATATTGAGATATGAATTAAAGAAAAAATAGGGGGGAAAAGGAAGATTTTGGCAAAAATTGTAATTGAGTAAAATGTATTTGAACTTGAAAAATTGTATAAGATAAGAAATGGCCAATACTCTGTTCAAAAAAGGATGCGGGTGAATGTGGAGGAAAAAAATCAGTAAAAAGAACCTTTTTATTTTTACATTTTAAAACATTTTTACTACCTATTTGCTCGAGCCAGTAGTAAAAAATGCTTTAAAAAAGTTTTTAAAAAGGTTCCCACACATGCCACAGCTGATCACACACTCCCTTCCCCCCCCCCCCCGCACTGTTCTACTTACCTTCCCAAGCCTCCTTTTGGTGTGCATTTCATGCGTGTGCACGCAGCTTACCTTTGGTGTGCACTGTGGATGTGCATGTGCAGTGTGCATTTGGCGCATGCGCGGCCAACAAACCTGTAGTAAACCGCTTCAGATTTCCCCACTGGAAAAATCCCATCCTGTTCTGCCCCAGCTACGGACCCCAAAGTATACAGCACACACAAAGTTTGTACAAAACTTAATTTACTAAAATAACTCAGTCTTTTTCAAAACAAAGGCTGTCAATAAACTTTCTTAACAGCCTACAAGAAACCAAAGATAAAGTAATCACAATCTTACTAAGGTTGGCAGAAAACCCAGAAGCAATTTTGCAGAGAATGCAGACGCGAACTAAAGAGTGAACTAAAGTTGTTCCCTACAACTTGCTTCAGTCGGCGTTCCTCCTTAAATAGGCTAAGGGAATGGCCAATTAGCCCCAAGCCTTACTTCTCAAGGAGACCTCCTCCTGAGGAGCCACTCCTGCCTTTTGGCAGCTCTGCGCACCCGTGCATCAAGAAGAGGCTCCTCCTCTTCATCCTCTCCACTTAAGGGAGCTTCTGGAGGTTCTGAAGGCCCTGGCTGAATCCCCGCCTCTGGTACCACATCTTCTCCAGCCTCCTCATTGTCTGACTCGAGTGCCAGCTGCACAGGCTGCTGGCACAGCACCACACCAGCCTCCTCACTGTCGGAATCAGCTACAATCCACACAGGCTGCTGACGGGCCACAACACATCCGCACATCTAATATAAACATTCTCTGCTTCATATATTCAAATTCATCTCTCTGGGATGTTAGCAAATGTATTTATTTATTTCTTAGATTTTTATCCTGCCTTCATTAAGTAACTTGAGGCAGTGAACATACATAATATTCCTTCCTCCTCTTATTTTCCCACAACAACGGGGTGAGGTGGGTTGGGCTGAGAGAGGGGGAATGGCCAAAAGCCACCCAGCCAGCTATCATGCCTGAGGCAGGACTAGAACTCTCCATCGTCTGGTGATTAGCCCGAAGTCTCTCAACTGGCTTTCATGCCTTTGGTAGGACTAGAATTCTTCATCTCCTGACTTTGGATTGATCCAAAGTCACCCAACTTTCTTTCATGCCTAAAATCAGACTAGAACTCTTCATCTCCTGGTGATTGGCCCAAAGTCACCTCACCTTCTTTCATGTCTTTGGTGGGACTAGAATTCTCCATCTCCTGGTCTTTGGCCCAGAGTCACCCAACCTTCTAAGGTGGGACTAGAACTCCCTATCTCCTGGTGCTTGGCCCAGAGTCACCCAACCTTCTTTCATGCCTAAGGTGGGACTAGAACTCCCTATCTCCTGGTGATTGGTCCAAAGTCCACCCAACCAGCTTTCATGTCTAAAGTGAGACTAGAACTCATCATCTCCTGTTTTCTAGGCCAGCACCTTAACCACTATACCAAACTGCCTCAAACCGTGAGGTTTTGATATTTGGACTCATTATAAAGCTATGATAGCTTTAAAATAGATACATTCTAGATTTATCAGAGTTCTCCTTCTGAGTATCTCCTTCCATTGCTTCAGAAGCTCTACAGTCCAAAACTGTGGAAGAAAGAGACCAGAATTTCAATCTCCCATAAAAAAAAGACAACATCAATATTTGATTATAGAGTACAAGTTGTAGAACTTCAAAAAACAACATATAGTTTTCCCTGAGTATCTTATCGAAGTTTTCTTCTGAGAAAATTTTCCATTATGGGAGACAAAACATTACACAACTGTTAGTATTTCTTCCTAAAGTGGAAAATTGTACCCACACTATTACTGTAAAATGTTTCTTTATCCTTCTATTTATTTGTTCCTGCATTTCTTTTTCTTTTCTTGCTAAAAAGTGTCTTGTAATGTAATTCTCTGAAACAAAACAAAGGATTCATTTGCTCCATTATCAATAATACAGCTTCAGCTATTACATTATTTGATTTTTAATAATGCCTTTTTCAAGTTATACATACCCAACTCCAGTGGTGGGATTCAAGTAATTTAACAACCGGTTCTCTGCCCTAATGATTTCTTCCAACAACCAGTTTGCCAAACTGCTCAGAAATTTAATGACCGGTTCTCCCAAAGTGATGTGAACTGGCTGAATCTGTTCTGCCCCAGCTATGGACCCCAAAGAACACAGCACACACAAAGTCTATACAAAACTTAAATTTACTAAGATAACTCAGTCTTTTCCAAACAAAGGCTGTTAATAAACTTTCTTAACAGTCTGCAAGAAACCAAAGATAAAGTAATCACAATCTTACTAAGGTTGGCAGAAAGCCCAGAAGCAATTTGCATAGAATCCAGACGCGAAGGAGAATGAACTAAAGTTGTTCCCTACAACTTGCTTCAGTCGGCATTCCTCCTTAAATAGGCTAAGGGAGTGGCCAATTAGCCCCAAGCCTTACTCTCAAGGATACCTCCTCCTGAGGAGCCACTCCTGTCTTTTGGCAGCTCTGCGTGCCCGTGCATTGAGAAGAGGCTCCTCCTCTTCGTCCTCTTCACTTAAAGGAGCTTCTGGAGGTTCTGAAGTCCCTGGCTGAATCCCCGCCTCTCGCACCACATCTTCTCCAGCCTCCTCATTGTCTAACTCGAGTGCCAGCTGCACAGGCTGTTGGCGCAGCACCACACCAGCCTCCTCACTGTCGGAATCAGCTACAATCCGCACAGGCTGCTGATGGGCCACAACAGAATCCCACTACTGCCCAACTCTCAATATTTCCTAAAAGAATTTGATTTTCTAATCTTTCTCCAGTTTCAGTGTTTTTCCCGTCAGCCATTTTAACTGTCTATCTTTCTATCATAAGGAAAACACCAGACCAAAATATTTCTTGGATTATTCACTTGCTTTTCATTTCACTCCTTCTCTGCATAAGTTGCTTGCCTCAAAATAGAATGTACTGGGAGCCAATGCAGCTCACAAAGCAGAGGTGTTGTTACATAGGTATACTTATTACTCATACTGCTGCATTTTGGAACAGTGCATCTGTCTTCAAGGGAGGCTCCAGATAGAGCACATTGTAGTAGTCCAGCCAGAGGGGATTTGTTCCTGCATTTCTATTCTGCTACAATCAAATGGGCGAATGACTTTCCCTGAAGTTTCACAAGTCACTGGCTGTGAAACCCTGTTCATTAATTGAGCTCTAGGGATCCATTGGGACGGCTGCTATCATACCTACGTAACTGTGGTGTAGCAACCACACTGCTGAAGCTTGATTTCGGTTTCAGATTGGCAGTGGAGGTGCCCTGACTAGACATACCCAATTCCTCAAGCATTCTTCATATGTTTTAGCCTCCAGTCCCCTAATCATCTTTGTTGCTCTTCTCTGCACTCTTTCCAGAGTCTCAACATCTTTTTTTTTTTTAATATTGTGGTGACCACAACTGGATGCAGGATTCCAAGTGTGGTTTTACCAAGGCATCATGCAACGGTATTAACACTTCGCGTGTTTAAAAGAAGGGGGTTACTTTTCTGTATTGTCCAAGAAGATCCATTATCCAACCTATGAAGATGGAGTCAGCTCAAGGCCAGAGAAGCTCATGAGTCGAGAGCAGGTGTCAAATTACTAGTCCTTCACCAAACGGCCAACTTTTATTATTAGAAACTGGAGGGTTCACTTCCATTCATAACATTACCCTTGTCGGGTTTCCAGCATTTTATTAATATTTATATCACCTCTAGTTGGGTGGTAATTGAACTGTAATTTTAATAATTGAAAGTACATAGCAATTAGATATTAATGTAGAGGGTTAAACACTAGGATTTAATCTAAGCCTGGCTGGATTCACCTGAAGGTCTTCCTCTGTTGAAAGGCCACCTCTCCGGAGCGTAGTCCTCTCTTGCTGGAAGGAGAGAGGCCGGCCATTAAAACGTTTTCTCGGCACACGGTGCTTTGACTCAATAAAAGATCAGCCAAGTATAACACAGCCTTAAATTGATTCGGCCCTTTAGCTTGAAGGCAAGCAATACAGAAGCTCAGGATTGGGAACCATGAAGTTTTTTTCCCCAAGGAGCAAAGGAAAAACACTTTTAAGAGTTGAGCTTGACACAACAAGCATTTTAATTTTTTGCTATATTTAACAGATTAACAGAGTTGGAAGGGAGCTTATAGGTCATCTAATCCAACCCCCCCTCAAGGAGGAGACCCTACACCATTTCTGACAAATGGCAGTCCAATCTCTTCTTGAAAGCTTCTAGTGATGAAGCTCCCACAACTTCTGAAGGCAATTTCTGTTCCATGGGTTGGTTGTTCTCACTGCCAGAAAATTCCTCCTTATTTCTAGGTTGAATCTCTCCTTGGTCGGTTTCCATCCATTATTCCTTGTCTGGCCTTCAGGGGCTTTGGAAAATAGCTTGACCCCCCTCCTTTCTGTGGCAGCCCCTCAAATATTGGAAGGCTGCTATCATGTCTCCTCTGCTCCTTCTCTTCACTAGACTAGCCAGGCCCAGTTCCTGTAGCTAATATATGTGTTATAACTAATATATGTGTTAGCCCAGTGAAGGAGCCCAGACAAAAAGCATAACCAGGAGTACTATTATATCGCTCATAAATTTAATAATTAATAAATAAAATTACAAGTAGTCCTCACCTTATGACCATGACTGAGCCCCAAATTTATGTTGCTAAGTGAGACAGTTAAATGAGGCGGGGTTTTTTGGTTAGTCGCCTCATTTTAGGAGCCACCAATATAGGCCTTGATACGTTGAGAGGCTGACTACAGGCAATCCTCGATTTATGACCACAATTGAGGCCCCAAAATTTCCATTGCGAAGCGAAACAGTTGGGAAGGGAGTTATGTCTCGTTTTGCGACCTTTCTTGACACAGTTGTTAAGTGAATTGCAGTTGTTAAGTGAGTCACATGGATGTTAAGTGAATCTGGCTTCCCCATTGACTTTGCTCGTCAGAAGGTCGCAAAAGGGACACTGCAACCGTCATAAATATGAGTCAGTTACCAAGGGTCTGAATTTGGATCACCTGACTATGGAGATGCTGACACAGTTGTAAGTGTGAAAAATGGTCACAAGTCACTTTTTTTAGTGACAGTTATTAAACGAATGGTTGTAAATCGAGGATTATCTGTAATTCTAAGGTTACATTAACAAAATGTTGCTAGTCCTTGATTTACAACAGTTCATTTAGTCACCGTTCAAAGTTACGACGGCACTCAAAAAAGTGAATTATGATCATTTTTCACACTTACGACCGTTGCAGCGTTCCCAGAGTCATGTGATCAAAATTCAGACGCTTAGCAACTGATTTATATTTATGACGGTCGCAGTGTCCCAGGGTAACATGATCCCCTTTTGAGACCTTCCGACCAGCCAAGTCAAGGGGGCAGCCAGATTCACTTAACAACCGTGTTCCTAACAATTCGCTTAACAACTGTGGCAAGAAAGGTCGTAAAATGGGGCCAAACTCACTTAACAATGGAAATTTCAGACTCAACTGTGGCCGTAAGGACAGGACTACCCGTACTGATGCTATGTCTTGAACACCTTCTCTTGAAGACTCCACAAACCTCTCTTACATTTCCAGATCAGTAGAACTTTTTTTTAAAGGATCTAGTTAAAACATTGCATGATAAATTATACCCTCAGACCTACTCTCGGGCTTCAGATTCTGATTCTGAATCTGAAATATTTTTATAATTGCATCATTTTTCAGATATTTGCTGTTCCTTGAGAACCTTTCAGATGGTGTGACTAACAACTCCTTACACATTTTAACAACAACAACAAAGGAACGGAATCAGATCATGGTAGCTCACGAATCAAAGCCCAATTTGCTTCCAAATTCCTGGCTTAGAGGCCTTCTTAGGATGGAAGCAAGAGAGAAGTGAGTCTAAGATAAGGGTTGTGCGGATGTTCTCAGGAGTTTCACTTCTGCAAAGTCTTGAAGGAAGTTTTAATGGATGTTCTCCGCTAAAGCAACCCAACTCCCTGACAATGGTTAGACCAGAGCAAACTTACTAATTTAGTAATCGGAATAGAATAGAATAGAATAGGAAGAAAATAGAAGAGAGGAGAAGTGAAGAGAAAGAAAATAGAGTGGCGTGGCGTGGCGTGGCGTGGCGTGGCGTGGCGTGGAATGGAATGGAATGGAATGGAATGGAATGGAATGGAATAGAATAGAATAGAATAGAATAGAATAGAATAGAATAGAATAGAATAGAATAGAACAGGAGAAGAGAAGAGAAGAGAAGAGAAGAGAAGAGAAGAGAAGAGAAGAGAAGAGAAGAGAAGAGAAGAGAAAGAAAATAGAGTAGAGTAAACAAAGCTCCCAAACAAAGAGAACCAGTTTGGTGATGTCATATCGTCACTGCTACCGGCTCAGCCGAACCGGGCTGAACCAGGAGGAACCCACCACTGGGTGGAGAGGGCGGTGCCAGTGGTAGCTGCACTCCCACTCCTGTCGGCCCGCACGCTCACCACCTCCCGCACTTAAAAAAAAAAGACCTTCCCGAAAATAAGCCCGAGTGCTTATTTTCAAGCCCCAAAGAAAATAAGGCCGGGTCATATTTTCGGCGAGACACGATAATCACTGTGGCTCTGCAAAAATTTGATTCAGACCTTTGATTTAAAGATTTGTTCCGTTCGCGTTTGGGAAGCTTTGGACCGATTTGCTGAATCAATGCAAAACTTTCAGCCGGATGCCGTTCATTCATTGGCTCGAAATCGGTGATTGAAATCAGCTTTAATTATTGAATCGAATTAAAAATTCAAAACGGGTCGATGGGATGCAGCGAACCAAACCGACGAAGTAGCTCTTTGGGTGAACAGGGAGTCAGATTATTTTAAAATCGGTACACAGACTGATGGATAATTTCAAAGCTGTTTTCCCCCCTTCAAGTAGATGTTCAATTTATTCAGGCCTTGAATCATCTGCCTTGAATCACCAACTGGCACACAGCAACGGAATAGTAAAATCACAAAACCAAGAAAACAACAACAGCCTCCGAACGTAACATTTTTAGGCACCCTTAGCCAAATCAACTGGGATCGATGCTTGTTGCTACATACATACATACATACATACCCCATGTCCTTCTTGCAGGGAATTCTCAACCAGTTCTGTCTAGATGACCAGAGGGGATAGGCTAACTTATTTGCAACAAGGGGTTCCGTTTTAGCAAGAGATTTAATAGAGTAGAGTAGAGTAGAGTAGAGTAGAGTAGAGTAGAGTAGAGTAGAGTAGAGTAGAGTAGAGTAGAATAGAATAGAATAGAATAGAATAGAATAGAATAGAATAGAATAGAATAGAATAGAATAGAATAGAATAGAATAGAATAGAATAACAGAGTTGGAAGGGACCTTGGAGGTCTTCTACTCCAACCCCCTGCTCAGGCAGGAAACCCTACACCACTTCAGACAAATGGTTGTCCAATCTCTTATTAAAAACTTCCAGTATTGGAGCATTCACAACTTCTGGAGGCAAGCTGTTTATTTATTTATTTATTATTATTTATTGGTTCGATTTATATGCCACCCTTCCCCGGAGACTCAGGGCGGCTTACAATGCATTTAGCAATAGCCTTCATACTTTTGTATATACCTGCTTAGTAGGACTTTCGGCCCCCCATAAGCAATGTTCTTTTTTTTTTTTAATTTGATTTATATGCCGCCCTTCTCCGGAGACTCAGGGTGGCTTACAATGCGCTAAGCAATAGCCTTCATACTTTTGTATATTTATACAGAGTCAGCTTATTGCCCCCACAAACTAGGTCCTCAATTTACCTACCTTAGAAAGGATGGAAGGCTGAGTCAACCTTGAGCCTTGGTGAGATTCGAACCTGCAATAATTGCAGGCAGCTGATGTTAATAACAGGGCTTTAGACCACTGTACTATCCAAGGCTCTTTATACAAAGTCTTTTTATACAAAGTCAGCTTATTGTCCCCACAATCTGGGTCCTCATTTTACCTACCTCGGAAGAATGGAAGGCTGAGTCAACCTTGAGCCTGGTGAGATTTGAACTCACAGTAATTGCAGGCAGCTGGCAGCTAAGTGCTACTTAACACTGCTTTAGTCCGCTGCTCCACCAAGGCTCCTGTTCCACTGATTGTTTTTGTTTTTGTTTTATTTTATTTATTTATTTTGTCAAGCATATGTAAGATAATAGGTAGAAGTATAAACATGATTTGAATATGTGAAAAGAGTAAGTAAAAAAGGAATATTAGGACAGGGACTTTTTTGTGATTTTTTTTGGTGATTTTGTGAATTTTGTGAGGAAATTTCTCCTTAGTTCTAGGTTGCTTCTCTCCTTGATTAGTTTCCACTCATTGCTTCTTGTCCTGCCTTCAGGTGCTTTGGAGAATAGATTGACTCCCTCTTCTTTGTGGCAACCCCTGAGATATTGGAAGACTGCTATCATGTCTCCCCTAGTCCTTCTTTTCATCAAACTAGACATACCCAGTTCCAGCAACTGTTTTTCGTATGTTTTAGCCTCCAGTCCCCTAATCATCTTTATTGCTCTTCTCTGCACTCCTTCTGGAGTCTCCACATCTTTTTTACATCGTGGTGACTAACTTAACAACTACAGCGATTCACTTAACCACTGTGGCCCAAAAGGTCGTAAAATGGGTCAAAATTCGCTTAAACATAAATAAATACAACGAAATTCACTTAACACCCAAAGACCAGGTCCAACACACATAACAATCCCCAAACAGACTCCCACCCACCACAATTCTCCACCCCTAAACCACCCAAACATCCACACAACAGATCAAGTAGTACTGTCTTACAGCTCACTGATGGTGGCCCTTTAGTTCATTGTTGAGTGCAATGATAGCTCTGGGATAAAAACTATTCAGAAAACGTGTGATCCGAGTTTTAATTGTTTTGCATCTTCTGCCAGAAGGCAAGAGTCCAAAAAGATGGCAAGCAGGATGGGAAGAGTCTCTGAGAATGTTATGCAAATGTCTCAGTTAGCCACAGAAGCATCGGGCACAATTTTGGTCGTAGGTCAAGGACTTCACTTTCCTTACCTGTACTCCAGAGACTATTTGGAAAAATGCAGAGCAGGTCTGTGGCATCCATCCAGAACTACAGAATTCTTCCTTAGATATCTCCCATGACATGTAAACAATTCTTCAGCCCTGCAATACTATTAATATTGCAAACGGGGGCCAATCATTAGCAATAATGAGCTTGGGTGAGCGGGTGCTTGTTTATGGAGATTACCGACATAACATCACACCCTTTCAAATTTGATTCAGACCCTAAAAAGGGCCACTTGTTTGAAAAGCATAAACTGTGGGCCTTAATGTCAGATATAATCAGAGATTATGCTAGTTTACCCAGTGAGCTAAACAGCACGGTTTAAGGAGTGGGGTGGGGGAGGAGTGAGGAAGAGCTTACATGAAAGGCATTAGGAAAGTACTAACCCTGTACTAACCAGCAACCTGGAAATTGAAAATCTAATAATATTGCGGTCCACTTAGGTGAGTCATCTTATCAAGAGGTAGTGCTTTTGAGTTCCACCCGACGATCACCGGTAAGCATAGTGGAAAACAACCGTTAAAATAATAATAATAATCCGAAAACTGATATACAGAAATTAGTAAGCTATAGTGGTGAACCACAGAAGAGGAGAGCATTTGAGTGCATATAAGGAAGGGAAGAAGCAGTTCTGGGAAGTGGAAAGGCTCTGGAGACATTAACTAAGACTGTTTGTTTCACTGAAATGAATGACCAATTCATTTATCCGGCTGTGTCTCACTCGGATCTGGCTATTCTCTCTCTTCCCACTCCTCCCTTCCATCCCGCCATCCAGTGGTGGGTTTCAAAATTTACTACCGGTTCTGTGGGTGTGGCTTGGTGGGCGTGGCATGGCATGGCTTGGTAGACGTGGCTTGGTGGGCATGGCAGGGGAAGGATACTGTAAAATCTCCATTCCCACCCCACTCCAGGGGTAGGATACTTTAAAATCTCCATTCCCTCCCCAATCCAAGGCAAGGTTATTGCAAAATTCCCATTTCCTCCCGATCAGCTGGGACCTGGGAGGCAGAGAATAGAGAATAGTGGGGACAGTCAGATTTTTTACTACTGGTTCTCCGAACTACTCAAAATTTCCACTACCGGATCTCCAGAACTGGTCAGAACCTGCTGAAACCCACCTCTGCCTCCATCCATCCATTCCTCAATCTATATCTATCTATCTATCTATCTATCTATCTATCTATCTATCTATCTAT